>CM076577.1:262272789-262652316 GCA_034641835.2 Pinus albicaulis
CCTCGTCCAGCTCCTGCAGCTCCTGGAGGCATTCCCGAAGTGACTCCTCTTCTGAGAAGTGAAGAGACGTTGCGATCAGAAGACTGGGTACCGTGAACTTGGCGAGAATCACAGCTTCCCGGCCATACACCAACTGGAATGGTGTCTGGTTGGTTAAACATTTCACCGTGGTCCGGTAGGGCCACAACGCCGCCGGGAGACGCTCGTCCCAATCATCGCGTTGAGCATTGCAAATTTTAGTCAAGCCCTTTTCGAGAATCTTGTTGAATGCTTCCACAGTACCATTGGCCTATGGGTGGTATGGGCTACTTTTATGATGCTGAATCATAAATGTGTCCAGTAGTGACTTGACTGTGGCATTAATGAAATGCGTACCCTGATCGCTGGTCAAGCTCCGTGGGCAGCCAAACTGGCTGATGATGTGTTCAAAAATGAACCGGGCAGCGGTCTCTGCCGAGCAGTCGCGTACCGTTGCTACCTCAGCCCACCGTGTGAGGTAATCTGTGGTGGTAATGATGTACCGGGCCTTGGAATGTCAAGCGATTGGTGCGATGGGACCTACGAAATCAATAGCCCACTTTTCAAACGGCCGCAACACATGCACTGGGTGTAGCGGGAGCTCGTCCCAGTGCGAAGGCCTTCCCGTTCGCTGGCAAACATCGCAACGCTTCACATAGGCCTTACAGTTAGCATGTACCGTCGGCCACCACAGGCCAGATTGGAGCACCTTCCTTGCGGTGGGTTTCGCACCCACATGCCCTCCCGCAACACCACTGTGACATTCCCACATCACTGCTTCCCGTTCATGGTCGAGAACACACCTGCGCAACACCTCATCAAGGCCCAGTTTGTACAGCTGCCCCGCGATCAATTGGTAGTCGGCCGCCCGGACAACCAGGTGGCGCCTCTGAAGCTGGGTGTAATCCTGAGGGCACTGTCCCGTGGTCAGATAAGTGGCAATGTCAGCCAGGTAATCTGGTATTGCTTCAACTCGGAAGAGGTCAGCATCCGGTAGCTGATCGTCCAACGAGCCTTCATTCTCTCCCGTCTCCAACCTGGATAAATGATCGGGGCCAACATTCAACCTGCCAGGCTTGAAAATCACCTCAAACATAAATTCCTGGAAAAGTAGTAGCCAACGACAGATTCTTCCTTCCAACACAGGCTTATTCACCAGATATTTCAATGCAGAATGGTCCGTGAAGAATGTAAATTTGCCGCCCAGAAGATAGTGGCGGAACTTCTGGAGGGAGTACACCATCGCCAACGCCTCCCGCTCGGTCGTGGTGTAATTCTTCTCCGCATTCGATAACCGACGGCTGGCAAAGTATACGGGGTGGTCAACTGTCGTCTCCCCGGGTTGCGCCAATACTGCCCCGAGTGCAATACCGGACGCATCAATATGCACATGGAACTGCTTTTCCCAGTCAGGATGCACAAGTATGGGTGCCGTCGCCAACTTCTCCTTCAATGTGTCAAGTGCCTTCCTGCACTCCGCCATCCACTGAAACACTTCTGACTTCCGCAACAGTTTCTCCAAAGGGGCCGTAACTTTTTCATAGTTGCGAATAAACCGTCTGTAGTATCCTGTGTGCCCAAGCAGTGCCCGCAACTGCTTCACGGTCTCGGGGGCCTCCATGTGGACGATGACCGCGACCTTGGCGGGATCAACGCAGACCCCTTGCTTGCACACCACGTGGCCCAAGAGTGTGCCGAATGGAACTGCAAAAATACATTTCTTCAAGTTCAAGGAAATCTGCAGCTGACGACACCGGTCAAACATAACACGCAATAGGGAGGCGTGATTCTTCAACAGGCTGTAGATGGTCCAGTCGTCCATGTAGACCTCCAGGAACTTGTGAATGTACTCCCGGAAAGCAGCAATGACAATCCGGGAAAACACAGCCGGTGCGTTCTTCAGACCAAACGGCATAACGTGGTATGCGAATGATCCCCACTCAGTGGTGAATGTCATCTTTGCTTTGTCTTCCTCGGCAATGCGCACCTGATGGTAACCCGAAAACCCATCAGTGAATGAATAAGCTTCGTTTCCCGCAACGTGATCTAGGACTTCATCGCTGAAGGGAGTGGAAAACGGGTCGTGGATGCAGGCATTGTTCAGGCTCCGGTAATCTACACAGACACGGATCGCCGCTTTTTCCTTCTTGTTCTGGATGACAATGGGACTCACCCACTCCGCTTCTTCTACTGGAAAGATGAGACCTGCAGCCAGCATCTTGTCAATCTCCATCTTGACCTTCTCTTTTATACGTGGGTTCAACCGGTAGGGTCGGTGCTTCACCGGCCTGGCCCCCGGTTTCAGCGCAATGCGCATCTCGCCCAGATCCCCCTTGATCCCCTTCAGGTCCACAACCGATGACGGGAACAAATCCTCGTATTCCCGGAGGAGGCTGAAAATTTCTTTGGTTGTCTCCTCATCCCAGTAATCTCCCACCGTTGCGAGCTTGGGTCTCTCGTCTGTTCCAATGTTCAGCTTCTTTGTCTTTAGGGGCTGTAAATGAACTCCTTCAGTCGTCGGCTCTTCACTGATACTCCGCTCGCCTTCTCTTTCATGAAAATAGAGATGCCTGAGGTCCTCCAGACTATCGTCCTCCGGATCACCGTCAATCCGGTGGCAAACCAACTCGCGCCTGACCTCAGGTCGTGACACCACCGGGCCCCCATCAGGCTCGGGATGGCGGAAAAACAAAACCTCCTTGACTGCCTGTAGGGCCTGAGACTCCTGCACCGTCTCCCCTTCGAACAAGAAGCACCGCACAAACTTGTCCGCGACGGCCTGCCAAGAGCAAGTGCCTCGTTTTCAATCTTCCTCCAGGTACCAAGCCTGGGGAATTGTACCCAGGGAGTGGATAAACCTGTGGACCCACAGCTCCTCAGGGTACCGGGTGCTACGCCACTATTCCTCGCAGGCCTGCAAATGGTGTCGCGGGTCGGAAGTTCCATGATACTTAAGCGTACTGCAGGGTCCTTCGTCCTATTTAAAGTGTGCCCGCAGAGCATCCGCCACGCACTCCCATCGCAACAGAGTGTTGCGGTGATTTTTCCACCACCGTGCCGACGTTGACTGCAAGGCCACATCCAAAAGTGGCATCCGGCTTTCAGCTGGGACCATGTCTTCCACCTTGGTAATAAAAGTATTAACTGCCCGCATGTTTAACAAGGTGGGATATGCACGGATCTCAGTCCCTACCCATCGGACTTGGGCAATGGAGGCACATCTCCGCGTGGTGGTCTCATACCCCCCTTGCTGCCAGTCTTCCCAAGCGAGTTCGGATCCGAGCTCCGAGCTCTGCACACTCCGCCAACTGACGGAGCCAGTCGCGGTCGGGTTAATATAATCGTCCGGCTTTCCTACGGTCATCTGATAAAGGTGGTCCATCATCTGAGCATCCTCCCGATTGTCCACCATTTCTGTATATCGCGGGCCCTGATACGGGTCGAGAGGCTGGGTGACCCGTACCTCCCCATCCTCAAAGATCATCAGCTCCTTCTTAAGGTCGATGATGGTGTAATTCTCAAAAGCCCAGTCAATGCCGAGTAAGGCAGGATAGGGATCCTTGTCGCCCATGATATAAATAACCTCAAAATCAGTGTATGTCTTCACCCCCGCAACGTCGATCTCGACACCCTCGAGCCGGCCGATTGGCAAAATGCAATACTAGTTCGCCATCTTGAGTTGGATTGGTGAGTAGGCTAGCCGTGGCCTTCCAAGAGCCTCCCATGTCTTTCGTGGCAGAATGTTGACGTCGGACCCCAAGTCTAACATGGTGTCGCTGATCTGGAACCCTGCGACCTGCGTGTTAAGCCGAAATTCTTTGCCTGTTCGTTGCTTGTTCCGCTTGACACGCTGCACGTATTGAGGGACAGCGTCCGCCGAATCTCTAAGTTCTGTGCGCCCCTGCAGTGCTCCGTCCAAAGCATGCTTGAGCTACTGCTGCAGCGCAGCGTTGTCAACAATCCTGAGGAATCGCCGGAGCCAATCCTCGACCACAGTACCTGCGACGTTTTGTGCACCAGATTCCTGCAGCATGGGCTCCTCCAAACCTCCCTCGTTCTGCAACTGGGCGAACGCCTCAACTGCCTCCTGGAAATACTTCTTCTGGTCTTCAGGCCTGATCAACTTCTTCAGGGATGCCGGCCGAACCACTCATGCTGGCTCCTTCCCATGGGCATCCTCTCCAGTCTTCTTTCCGCCCCTCGTCACGATTGCGACGTTCTGCAAGTCTGGGGAGGCGGTCCCTCGCGGCTCTGAGTTTATCAGATTCGCTCCCCTCTGCCTCACCCGTTCTTCCCACTTCTTGATGAGCTCCGGACAGTCTTCTGTAGCGTGGGCGTTGACCTGGCACTGGGAACACCAGGGTTGTCGCGGAAGGGGACATTCTCAAGGCACATGACCCTCCTGGTCACAGTTGTAACATTTTACCGGACCGCGTCCGCCTGTGCGGCCTCAACATCCATTCCCCACTCCCCACTTTCACATTCTACACAGCATCGGTTCCCTCAACCCTTCCCCCAGCACGGGAGGTTTACGCTTCCATACTCGGTTTGTGGAATTCAATCAACCCTTCATCCACCATCAGAGCTTTGATCCACAGCGGAACCTCCTTCAACAACTTCCCTCTTAGCCCTGAGTGGAAAACAGCCTCGACTTTCGAGAAGGATTGATAGCACTCAGCAGCAAACTCCACAGTGTATCCTTCCAACGTGGTCCTTACCCAGAAATCCACCGCGCGGGTTAGTTCAGTGTCTACGCGATGCAGTGCCACCAGATCTTTGTGCGCCCACCTGCGATTTATCTTCCGCAAGCCTTCTTGGGGCACCTTCGCGCGTAACCTTCGCAACCAATTGTAAAGGTCCGTAGGGAACCTTCCCCAGAAAATTTCGTACATATCACTGGCTGAGTCAGAGAAAAGAACAAGCTCCTTGATCGCCGCCTCCTTTTTCTTGGTCAGCTCTGCTTGCTGAGCAATGAACTGGTCAAGATGATCATCCCACCATCGCCATATCGCTCCTTCAAAAATCCTCGATACCATGATCTAGATCCCCTCAGAACATGCAGGTCCCGGCAACGGAACCATTTGTTGGCGAGAAGTCAGGTCTCGCGGACAAGACCCAGGTTCAAGAGTTGTGGCCAACAAAGGGGCCCGGTGTAGTCTAGGAACACGCCGGCATTTTCACCCTGCTCTGGGAAGCAGTGCGTCTCACCCAAGGCGTGCCGCGACCACATGCAGAAGGGGATGAGATCAATGGCAAGGAACAAACCCGCAACCCATGAAGGACAGTGCATCGATTACATATACCGAGTTATATACGCAAGATCACTTAATAAGCATTCAGACATTTGCAAATAAAATTTTAAACCAGCATAAACACATTGCAAGCACATAAACATATTATTGAGACAACAACCTTCCATTGTATTAATCTCTTGGCCAAACACATGATTACATGGCATTCTCACTGATAGCTTACAAATCTGATACAGATGGATTTTGGAACAGAAAGGCAGAATGGAGAAGATGAGGAACCATAGGAAGGACATGCATGATTCTTCCACAATCGCTCTGTGCGTCTTTCCCTATCTCGAGCCTCGTAACCTCTTCAGCATTCCTTTTTGTTTCAACCGGGTGACTGTTATTTATTCACCCGCTCTTGCGACTATCAGTTCCTCTGTGTCTTTACTTCAGCTTCTCCCGGCTTCTCTCCTGTTATCTGCGTGTTCCACTTTCTGTCTTCTGCTGTGTGTTTCCTTCATCTGCACTTGTCCCTGTTCTATCTCCAGCTATCACATGCTTCTGCGCCACCTTGATAGCTCCGCGACTCCTGGTAGTTGCGGCGTGGTCACGGTTGCCATGTGTATTCATACCGCAACTCAAAAAAGGTCAAAATTCAAAATGTCTTAGCCAAGATTTCAAAACTAAACAAAAACAAGGGCCCCAACATAGATCTTGATAACCCTTTTTGGAGAAGTAAAATTTATCTATGATAAATCTCTTGATGATGAGAAACCTGACCTATGACAATCTAAGACAGAATGTGGGATATGATCTGTAACGGATATTTTTTTTTTTGGAGCAGAATTTGGAGACTAATTAAAATAGATTAGATCCTTGACCTAAGTACACTGGAAGATATGTCAAACATACCATTGAATACTTTTGAATAAATCCATTGAAGCTTATTTGAAGTATCTTGGAGGCAATCTATACCACCTATAGAAGAATTTGTTGAAGTAAAGCTTACCTGCAGTGAGGTTTCCACCTGGATCCAACATTATGTATGGAACCATAACACCCCTGACATGCCAAACAAAAGGATTATCAAGAAAAATTAAGGAAATTTGTAACTTGTTTTGAATGAAAATTTGTACAAATACTTAAAGAGACGTTGTTGAAACATAAAATTATATTTTGGATGCACTATAATCATATTTTATCAAAGTGTTTGTTATAAATACCAAAACATTGCTTGGAGCTCACATATGTCAACAAATAAAAAATGTGGAATGTGATGGCAAATGAATTCATTGGGTACTTTTTTCCACCTAATGGTTTACTTTCTCTTACAATTTGTTAAGGATGGAATAAGCCAGATCAAAGAACCAAATTTGAAGCCTATTTCAAACCTGTATAGGTTAGCTCCAACATAGACAGGTTGGCTCCTCCACTAAAGATATATTCGCCTCCTCAAAAAGACATGATAGTTCAATAGGTTCGAACGAGTATAAATAGAGGTATAGCTTTCCTCCATTTCAACCTTCACTCGTCCAAAAATTAAGAAGAAGATAAGAAAATAAAGTGAAAAGAAGACCATGAATAAGGACTAAGATTAGAAACAAGATTATTTTGTGGCATATCTCGTAAAGGATTGAAATTATCTGTGATCCATCTCTATACTAAAATACTGAAGTCTATGTGATTCATCTTTGAGGTATAAGACCAAAAGTATGAAGTAATTTCTGTGAAAATTAAGCGAAACCATTTTTTGCATGGAGGTAAAGGTATCTCTAAGGGGACAAGACCTTGTGGATTATCTTTGAGAAAGTAGACCAAAAATTTGTGAGAAAGAGCTCAAATCCTAAGGTTGAATTTATGTGTGAAAAAGTATTGCATCACTTGTGGAAGAGGGAGACAAAATTATTTGTTTTCTTAAGATTGTCATGATGTTGAGAAGGGACTATTATTTCTATTTATTCTTTGTTTTAGGGCAACATAGCCTCAATAATTCACACTGATATTATATGATCCCAAAGAGGGTCGAGTCTTAGCTTATGAACATGAGTGCTAGATAGGGGATAAAGTGAAGAACTAGTTCAACAAAGGATTTTACGAGTCGCTACATTGGATATTGGATACTAAGTGATTTGACGAGTAAAATCTATTTTTATAAGAGAATACATTCTTGGAGCATTCATAGAAGACCTTGTTTGAAGCATTGTTGAAGATCTTGTTGAAGAATTGAAGCGCTATTGAAGAAGCCTCATTTGAGAAAACTTGAAATCCCTTGAAGTAGCCTCTTGGTAGTAGATATTGACAACCGTTTTTAGATTAGTAAAATGTATATATGATAAATCCCTTGATGATGAGAAAAATGACCTATGGCAATCTTTGTAAGAATTTGGGATATGATCTATAACATATATTATATATTTTGGAGCAAAATCTGGAGACATCTTAAAATAGACTTGATCCTTGACCTAAGTACATTGGAAGATATGTCAAGAATACCATTGAAGACTTTGTATCCAATCCATTAAAGCTTATTTGAATTATCTTGGAGGCCATTTGTGGCACCTCTAGAATTTTTTTTTGAAGTAAATCTTAGAGTGGTATGTGATGCATTGTTGGAGTAGTATTGGATACATTATTTAAGAATTGGTAAAGTATTATTAAAGAGATAGTTCAAGTATTGTTGGTAAATCACTTTCTGGAGTTGAAAGATAGCATTATGATCCAACCTCCATACACAAGGACTAGATACATGACCTTGGTTTCAAGTTGGCTCTCAAAGACTTTGGATTGACACAAACCACCACATCCTGCAACAAAACAAGATTTTCCACTTACGCCATTGACAAAGCATCCCATCTTTCAATTCTCAATCTCAAGAGATAGATTCACCTATTCATGACTTGGAAAGATCCCTTTCCAATTTTTTCTACTACCCTAATGAAAGAGAAATACATTCACACATTCATGACTTGGGATGCTCCCTTTCCACCTTTTCTACAACACTGACAAATGATGCCTTTCTCTCCTCATAAGGGAAGCATTCAGACACAAAAATAAATGTGTACTTGTATCAACTTAACCAAATGCCCTCAAGAGGATCACTTCATACTTCTCAGTTGTTGCATCTATTTTGGGCAGCAAGCAACAATCAAAGATCTATCATTCTTCAAATTCTGCCCTAAAGAGAAACACCTCATACTTCCAGATTGTCCCACCTAACTGGGGAAAGAAGTGATAAGAAAAGATTTATGATTTTTCAAATTCTATATGGATGTAAACACTTTGTAATGCAGTGACAAGCAAAAATTTTAATTATTTGAATTCTAGATGGATGCAATAAATTTGTAATGCCAAGTTGAGAACCTTCCTCTACTTGTAATATCCTCTATCAGGGGAAACCTTCACACCTCTACCTTATATCAACACTAAAAAAGTTAGAAATCCCATTGGCCTATCCTATTTATCTGTCAAGACTCAAGTTTGAATCATAAGGCAAAAGATTGGACACTGCTATTATACAATATGCTAAAACATAAACTGAACTATAAGACAAGGATATTTATCCTCAGTGGGGAGGATGAACCCAATTCTACCAATCCTATTAGAGAGTTGTCCCTATAGAGAGTTTTCCCTACATGTTTGGAGCCCAAAAAATTGAGATCCATATATCTACTGCAATCGGACTATGACGCAACCTAGTGAATTTACATATCAATGCTCATCCTGTGAGGATGGAAACTTTCCATCAAGTTTCTAAGGTCTAGATCAACAGAGATGGGATCATTACCTTCTTCACAAATTGGCTTGTTGGGGGCAGCTTCACAGGCATCAATAAGGCAGCTAAATTTTTTTCAAGAAATGTATTTGGATGATCAAAAACAAGGTTGGACAAATTAGTAGACACACTCTAGACATCCATTAAAAACATACTCTCTATTCGTCAAATACTAATGGTGCCAATTTTAGACTAGAGTATTAGCCCAACAAGGATTCCCCTCCTTTCCAAAACATCAAAACATTCATTTATTTTTTCCTTAGGTGTAACATTCAAGATAGGGATAAGATGGAAAATTTTTATATGGATAATTTAATACTGCTTTCTATGAATGTGTGGGACCCCAACTCTCAGCTAGGTGATGTGAAATTTATTTCTTTAGCCTCCTGGATGATAGTCACTAACTATCAGAGGGAAAAGATAGTAGAGATCCTTATACAATGCAGATGGAAAAGACCCAATAACCTCTCTAAATACAAAGTCCTATATCCAACATTGAGATAGAGAACATATTTACAACTTCCACAATGAATCTGTGTTGGTAAGTGGACTACAAGTCCATTTATGGATCATAATGTATAGGAGCAGCTGCATCCTTGACTGTGACTCAACTGCTAAAACTATGAAGAGAACATTGCAGGCCTAAGCATGGGCAAAGAAGGCAAAGAAAGATTGGAAGACTTAAGAGACAATGATGTTGAGACTTGAGAAGAGAAAAAACACTTGAAAGAGAAGGTCCAAATGTTCAACCGGAGGATGGAAAATATGGAGAAGCACTTTTAGACCTCTACTAACCTATTTCCATTATTAAATAAGAAGTTTTGATGAATGTCAAGATTTTGTCATTACAGTCGTTGTTGACTGGGATAAGCACAGAGTGAATCTTGTATGCCTTGGTGAGGTGTTCATCTAGATGGATAGTTGGCAAGAAAGTGGGGTCACTCAAATGATGGTACAACTGCACCAAGAGTTAGTGGAGAAGAAGGTGGCCTTGGAAAGGCTCCAAGCTGTTGTCCAAGACTACGAGGAAGAAATACCACCTTCCTTGCCATTGCTAAAGCTAACACCATGACTAAAACCACCTTTTTAAGCTCACTTTCTGTAGAAATTTCACTAGTGCAGATTGGTGACTTTGAAAAATCATACCAGAGGCATTAGTTCCAAGATCCTAAATCAAATGGGCTATGATGAAAAAGGATTAGGAAATTCAAGGAATTCTAAACTCCATTATAGCTACACAGAGGCCAAGCATAATGGAATAGACTTTGATGGAAAAATGGAAAGGCCCATCACCATCAAGACTATTCTGTAAAACCAAAGACATGTTGGTGTTGGCCTATTCATCAGGAGAAGTAGCAACAACAAATGAAGGTAGTAGTCCACTATCATCTTAGCCTTCTTATCCAAGAATATTACCATATTAAGAATGGAATGTCTTTGTACTAGTGCTTAGCATGGTTACACACTCAAGTGATGGAAATATCTCATATAAAGACCAAATATATATGATAATCACACAAATTATACCAATTAGTCTTATGCTACCATTACGGTGCAAAAGACTCCATGACTCAACTATATTCTGCAAAATTTTAAAGGAGAAATGAACAACTAATTTCAGTTGGTTAACTGAAATTGAGAACAATGCTACATTCACTTATCTACAAATTTAATTAATTTTCAAACCTCATACTAACTGCAATAATGGAAAATATCACACCTCAGCAGCTTTCAATTTTTTTGAGACTCTACTATCGTTGGGTATTTTGAAGGTCACACCATTGCATTCAACTTCTGGGACTGGATTTCCTGCATCTTGATAATCCTGCATGCCAAGGTCAAGAAAAATTTAATTCTCAGGCAGATTTTTAAGAAAATTATGTTTATATTACACACATAGTAATATGCACAAGAGTAGCAAAGAATAAACAATCATATTGCAGCTAAAGCTGCAATAATTTGCATATGTATAAACATAAACATTTTTGGCATTTATAGTAGGAAAACTCATGCCAACAATTAATCATAATATTTTATAAGCATCTTTAGGAATATTTATCATCAGTTTTCTGGGGTAAAAATAGACATTTTTCAACAATTATAAAGTATATTTTATTGTTGAAATAAATTTCTGGGTTTTAACCCTAGGGTAATTCAATCATTTTCCATTGCAAGTAGTTTCTAGATCGTTGATAGCAGAGAGGTAGATAACATTTAGGGGATCTTGGATAGAAACTGAAGGGATCAATTTTGAAAAGTGTAACTAGATCGGTCTTCATGATGACCATGTAATTATGTACTAATGTAAAGAAGAAGTAAAAAGTAATAAAATTTATTTTTAGTTTACTTGCTTCATGGGTTTCATGAGCAAGATTCTTAGTACAGGTCTATATAATTCTTCTTGATGTCTATTAGGAACATAAGTGTAATTAAGAGTCATGTAAATGGTGTGAATAATCCTATTGATCGTTGAAGATAAGCCTATTTGTTGTTATGAAGTCGGCCTACAAATAGTATTAAGGTCGATCTACATGACTTTTGAAAGGTCGGCTTAATATCTAGCTGGAACAAATATAAATACCCCAACATATGCTGCAGTATACATATAAGTTTTTGCGGAAAAGACTGAGGTTAGACAACGTGGAACAGGGAGAAATTATTGCGGATCCATCTAAGGTTTTTGGTAGCATCTAAAGTGCAGATCTAAGGATAGGGGCTAATACAGATTGAAGGGTACAACATTGTGGAAGAAACAGGAAGGATAGGTAAAACAAGAGAACAAATTTGCAGATTAGAAAAGAACAGTTTGCGGATGGGTGCAGGAGGATACAAGTGCAGATATCATTGAGTTCTAAAGTCTCTATTGTAAGAATTTTTCAAGGTCAAGTCTGTGATCTAAAGGTAATATAAAGAAAGGAAGGTAAATCAGAGATTTACCTTGCTAAATTCATCACAAAATATTCAGTTATAAGTAAAATCAACTCTGTCTCTACATTTGTATAAGTGCTTTGATAATTGACTTGATGAAGAATTAACTAAGAAGACATAAGCAAGATCACAAGTAATTATCAAGAAGAGAATTTATAACCCCTTCAAATTATCAACATGGTTTCGGAGCTATGGTGCTAAAGAAGGGCATCTAATCAAATAGACACTCAAGGATCAGTTTTCAAGAATGGCATTTAAGCAAGTTAAAGGGTGTCAAAGCAACAAACATCAAATTTTTTGATCACTGAGTTCGGCTACAATTCAGATATATTCAAAGAGAATGTATGGTGCCATTCTCTACTGTAGATCTTAGCGCCAATTGAAGCTTAGAACCTGGGCAAAGTTTCAACATCACAGTGAAATATCCTCACTATTTCAACACTATAACACAATGAAGTTTTCTTGGTATAGTTCGGATGGGTTAATACAGATCGAATTCCCTAAAATTTTCAGAGATCAATTACAGTCCTAAGAACACAGTTCAGAAATTGCATTCTCGGGGATACATACTCGGATCACTTACATACAGCTCAAACATCATTTCAGATTCGGTGCAATTGCAGTAACTGAAGCTTTGAAACAAAAGTCTCTATGTCTCGATGGTATCTCTATTTTTTTTAAGTGCACACACAATTCAAACAAAAGATACATCAAGATAAAATTCGGTGATATGATGAAGACAACAGTTCAGTAAAAATCCATTCACTCTCAGTGCTATTACAACTAAAGGTACTGCCATTATCTTCAAAGATTATAAGACAAGTTTCCTCTCAGTGAAACAAGAACCACTTCTTTATCCCCGAAGAAGATCATCCAAAAGGAGAGCACTGATACATATTTTCTCAACCACCATTAAATCAATCAAGCTTAAGACTCTTCACTTGTCAAGTAAGTATCTTTTATTCTATAATCAAATTTGGTAACATGACTTTGTTTTGCAGGGAGATCTATAAGCTGGTTGGGTTACCAAGATTCCTTGCATAAGGAGGATAGTCATAGTCCTCGAAGAAATTAAAGTCATTAAAAATCTCTGAAGGTCATAAGATTAAATCCTAATCTTCTTCATATATGAACAAGAAAGCAAAATACACCTCTTCAAAGTGCAAAAACAGAGAGTTTTCCCTACATATTTGGAGCCCAACAATATGAGATCCATATATCTACTGCAATTGGACTATGACGCAACCCAGTGAATTTACATATCAATGCTCATCCTGTGAGGATGGACACTTTACATCAAGTTTCTGAGGTCTAGATCAACAGAGATGGGATCATTACCTTCTTCACAAATTGGCTTGTTGGGGGCAGCTTCACAGGCATCAATAAGGCGGCTAACAAATTTTCAAGAAATGTATTTGGATGATCAAAAGAAAGGTTGGAAAAATTAGTAGACACACTATAGACATCCATTAAAAACATACTCTCTATTCGTCAAATACTAATGGTGCCAATTTTAGACTAGAGTATTAGCCCAACAAGGATCCCCTCCTTTCCAAAATATCAAAACATTCATTGATTTTTTCCTTAGGTGTAACATAGCTTGCCACACAGTTTGCGAATAAAGGAATATCATTCACCAAAGAGGCTGAAGAGTGTTTTGGATAGAATAAATATTAACGAAAGAAATTTTAACGAGCCAAAACAGATGTAAATCATTCTAAAATATCTCTTGTTTGATTTAATATTCCACCACAAGGTCGAGAGTAGTCATTTCAGAGAATCATTTATGCCAAAGAAATTATTTACCAGTTAGGTTGAGCCTATAAGTTAAATCATAGTGATGTGATGTACCTTTCTCTATTGATATGGATAATAGTGCTAAAGAAGACTTTGCAAATTTGATAGATGGTTATGGAAAGGATATTGGACTAAAGAATGTTGGATAAATGCAATCCTTATATAGTCCTATGTGGCATTGATCTAGGATAATAACTGATACTCAACAACGTATTAGACATCAGTGATATGTCACTTAGTAGTACTTGATGGTTGTGATATTCAGTTGTGCTTGATGGGTGCTAGATACTTTTTCATATGCAAAGAACTTATTTTATCACCTCAAGTTTGATCTACCTACAATGACACCCTACTCAGCGATAACATAAGGATCCAGGATTTATGCATGCATAAATAAGACCAGTCCTTATACTTATTTTTGAACCCAATGAAAAGGACCACAACATTGTTCTATTAGATGTGTTCTATAGGTTTGAAACCCGTTGGTTGCATTTACAAGACTGGAAGGCTATGCTTGAAATTCCTCTAAGGGAGTCAACACAAGAGGATTGTAAAGAGGGAAATGAAACCTACAACTATCATTTCATACTGCTACCTCTAAAGAAGTCCTATTTTTTGCCTCAAGGGAGGCCTCTATACGTTGCTATACCTACATTCATTTAATACATGGTGCATGTGGGAAGGGTCATGAAGTGTATACCCAATTATAAACCCTTAAATAGGGCGATTACTCTTGTAGTACATACAAGAGAGGTATTATGATAGAACAAAAACAATAACATGACAATCTTAATCTCATATCCGAGTGTACACATAATTGACATTCCTATTATGATCTACCATCCATGAAGCTTTCCTTGTGAAATAAACATCAAAAGCACCATGGAAATGCCAAGTCACAAAGGAATTAACATGTCCAAGAATATTACCATATCAAGAATGGAATGTCTTTGTACTAGTGCTTAGCATGGTTACACACTCAAGTGATGGAAATATCTCATATAAATACCAACTATATATGATAATCACACAAATTATACCAATTAGTCTTATGCTACCATTACAGTGTAAAAGACTCCATGACTCAACTATCTTTTGAAAAATTTTAAAGGAAAAGTGCACAACTAATTTTAGTTGGTTAACATAAACACCAAAGTTGGATAAGTCCACTAGTTTGGTGGTCAATGGGCAATAAGTTAGTGATGGTAATAGTGTTGAGCCACTAGATGTGAAGTTTAGCCCTTGTCTCTAGTGACTACGTTAAGCCCTATTCAAAGGTTCAAGGTTGAGATGGATCTACTTCAGAAGTTAACAAATGGAAGAAGAAGTCCTACAGAGTATGACATCTCTAAGAGGGCTTCAAATATCTAAATAAATAGGCTCCAGACCTATTGATTTGAGAAGAAGGAAATTTTGAAGCTAATAGCTTGAAACATTGTAGCGGCATCTAAATTCATATTCAAAACAAGCTACAGTTAGTCACCTTGAGAATCTCTCTTGAATCATTCTACACTTGAAGCATTCTTGGGAACCTCTCTCCTTCATCATATCAAGAAGAAGAAATCAAGATTAATTTTTTGGGTTGTAATTCCTCTCATTCAAGAAGAATCTAGGGTATCCACCAAAGATTTATGTCCATTAAAAAATACACCGTGTTTAATGTTAAATTTAGACTAATACTTGACATCATGCCCAAGCATGATTACACCATGGCAACACCTTGACATCATGCCCAACTGGGATAGCCTATGACTTAACAGAATAGACTTATACTGGGATAGTTTATGACCTAACATAATAGAATTCCAGAAAATGGTGGTAGGGAGAAATTGTGGCTGAAAATACTCTAGGTCCACTCCTAGGCTAATATAGCAGATATAAATTACCAGAACAGGGGCACTCAATCTACTACAAAAGGGGTCATTGGGCTGGGGAACCCACATATATTAAATTTATGTTGTTGGCCAAGAGGAATGTGAGGGAATTGGAACTGATTGGAGTTCATTTGAACCTAAATACAACCCAAGGGAATGCGATAAGATGGATACAATACAATGGTAGTTATATCACCATAACTAGAACAAGTAAGTATAAAAATAGTATAAAAAAAAAATTTCAATGTTTAAAAGCATGTTCAAACTTACAATCAAATAGATGAAAAAACACATACAAAAAACCAGATAATAATCGTGAACAAGCTTCATATTGAATTATGAACTGTAAAGGAACTTACAAAATGTGACACTACGAACCTGGTCAAGCGCACAAGCAAAAAGATCCTGGACATGACCTTGGTTGACAAGTTGTATTGCTCATGATGCAAGAGGATTTGTACCTGCACTGCCAAGTCATTCAAAATTCATAATTATCTATACAATAAATACAAGTAATTGATGTAGTATTTTTTACTCTAAGATGCATTCTTATGACAATGTTAGAATATATGTTGAGAATGTCAAAACATACCTGAATAAGTTCCTCTTTGTTTCAAGAACAATTTATTGGAGTCGCCTGAACTTGGAACAAGCATCCCACGATCTGAAAGAGTAGCAACTAAGTCAATAGTGACTTTTTTGTTGCTACGTTGGATCGAGGGAGGTTTGATCCAAGATTAAATCACTCCAATAAATTATTCTCTACTAAACATGACCAACCATGTGAAGGTGGAAGCTCTTATGGCCCCTCCCCCCCCTCACATCACTCTCAATTCCCAATACCCAATCCATATTTCATTTTTTACTTTGATGAGCAGAAAAAATAAAATTCAATAACTAATAAAAAAAAAATGCAACAAAAGGTAAAAAAGAAAACATTGAAAGCGCTTGACATAAAAATAGTATGATAAATGAGTTTTTAATATAACACAAAAAAAGTTCCAAGTATGGTAACATTTGTCTTATAATAATACAATATTTTACGTTATCAATTTTTTTTTCTTATTATTACTTATAAAGCTCCTAACTACATCATCAACATCATTGTGCTATACTCCTATTTCATGCCTTTCCCGCAGAGCTAACCTAGTTGCGTACTCACGATGTCTGGTCTCATGCAGTGATGGGGTAGGGCCTACAAAAACAGATAATATTAAATTTTAATTGTCAGTTTTTAAATATCATTGAGCTAGTTCGGTAATATTAATAAAAAAAAATTGCAATGAGATTATTTACCTAGTGCACCAGTTGTCACCGTTTGAACCGTTGCCCTGTGTTCCTCTCTGGTGGTAGGATGCTCAAGCACAACATTCTCTATCAATTAAACAAAAAACGTTATAAGGACACAACCATCAAGGTATAATTAGAAAAAATTATAAGTGGAAATTAATTACCGTCATGGCCCTCACTGATAGTAGCATTTCCGGCATGGTCCCCACTACAATGACCAGGTTGCATGTGAGGACCATGTACTTCTGGAAATATTTCACTCTCAACGCATTGCTCGACAACTGGGTTATTTGGCTCATTGAAAGTGTTGCTCCCCTAATTTAAACAAAGTTGTTACACATTAAATTTATGGACAAAAACAAACATATTGAAAGGTTAACGTTTTACCTTATCAGACATTCTGGATCTTGGGACTTGTCCCAAGCTTCTACGATGTTCAACTACGGTTTGATAGCCAGAACAGAAAGCGATCTCTCTATATTCATCTATGGTTTATGTTCCAAAGTCATCACCCTACATTACATATGATTGTGTATTTTCAATGTTATTTGATGGGATTACAAAAATGTTGGAAGGCGATACAATTAATTATAAGATGTTTAGCTACTTACAATTCTTGCGGCTAATTTCAAGTAGCTGCCCTGACCTAGCTTGTGATGGTCTTTTTTTTCAATCCTAGCTTTGGTTGCCTTCGAGGTGTCAGGCAACCTATCATAAAAAGCTTGAAGTTAGATATGATGTAGCACACTTTTATTTTAAACATAGATAAAATTAAAGCTATTGAATTAAAGTTGTAATTTACCTTGCGGGTCCAGTTAGAATTTTTCCTTCTTTCTTGGCCCTTTTCTCTTTTCCATCATCGATGAGTGCTCTCCACTCCCGCTCTGGAACTTTGAGAGGACACTCGTATCTAGAGTTAATTTGAAATTGCATCCTATAGGTGTCCCTGGTATATTTCAGATATTTGCCAACTACCCGAGCCACCGCTATTGTATCAAATGTGCCCACCCCAAAAAGGGTTTCTAGATAATCTAGAAGTTCTTTTTTCAGGTTGGAGTTCTGGGAATTCCACTTTGTGCGTATGGTTGGGCCAAAAATTATCAATGCCTTGCTCTCCAAAAACCTGTAGAACTCATTGTTTCCTACACAGAAAAAATATATTATCATTAATTTTAAAATAAAAATCATGATAAACTATGTTTTAGATAGAGCACATGAAATAGTTAAAATATTAAAACTTACCTGGGAGTTGTACATGGTTTATGAGAACACCTTCATCGTTCACCAAAAACATGACATCAATGGTCCCCGTGGAGGTGACACGTGTAGCTCCAGGAAACACAATAATATAGTTGGCCATACCAGCCTCATCACTGCCAACATGTTCAGCGGTTGGCTGGGTGTCTTCTTGGGCAGGGTGTGTTTCTTGGCTGCCACCTAAAGGCGTAGAAGGTGTACGAGAGGGTGACTCGGCAATCTCTTGCCTTTGTGTCCCACTACCACCAACACTGGGGGCAGCAGGTGTCAGATAACGCTACATACAAAAGAATTTTTTTCTTAGTTTAGTTAATGTAAAAATTAAAAATCAAACTATCACAATTGATCTCATGCAAATCAAAATTCCTTTTGATTTTTTATTATTACCTTATATGTTTCTAGCTGGGTCATACGTTGTGTTATCCTCATTGGTAATTCAAGTGTTTGAGGCGTAACGTCTACCAAACGCTCAAGTTCCAACTTTGCTTTTCGCACCTTTTTTTGCAGCAATAGCAATGGACATGGGGATGAAGAAAAATCTTCCTCGTTGAGGGAATCATCAGGTGCACCATGGCCATGCGTCTGCATATTTTGAACAAAATTAACATTATTTCAATTATTTAAATAACTAAAATACCTGAAGATAGAGCAATGCTGGCACTTTATGTTGTGAAACCAGCTCCAAAAATAGAAGAAAAGATATATCAACGCCTTAGAAATAAGCCACTTCGAGGGGGCAACCTCCAATATATTACATGAATGAAAAATTATTGGATGATACAAATGACCAAAACCTCCTTCTATATATAGGAGTCCATGGGGCCACAATGTAATCCTAGTGGGGTCACAATGTAATTCTAGCCGACCTAACAATAATAATTTAAGGGCACAATAATAACAAGATTGGGGTTACAGGGGTACAACAATAACAATAAGGGGGGCTACACTAACATAATAAGGGACTACACTATTAATATAGGGACCTAACATGCCCCTCTCCTTCAAACAAGTGTTGTCCTCAACTCTTCAGTAGCTCTGGGTGCTTTTGTATAAAATTCTCATCCTCCCATGTACAATCTTCAGTGGGTAAGTTCTTCCATTTGATGAGATACTCTGAAATTGATCGATTTCGTAGTTGTCAAGTTCTTGTTTCCGTGACTGCTTCAGGTTCGAATATGGTTTTTCCTTCCTCATCAAGTTCTATCAATATTGTTTGAACTGGAAGTTTGTCCCCTATAACCCTTTTAAGCATGAAACATGGAAAACTGGATGCACTCGCGAAGAAGCAGGAAGCTCCAATTTGTATGCCATAGTAGAAATATTTTGCAAAACCTTGTAAGGACCATAGTACTTTGGCAATAACTTATTATCCTTCTTAGCTTGCTTGAGGGACATTTGTTTGTATGGTTGTATCCGTAAAAATACCCAGTCTCCCACATCAAAACTTCTCTCACTGCGATGTTGATCTTCCTGTTGTTTCATTAAATTTTGTGCCAAATTTAGGTTATCCTTTAAGAGTTGAAGAACTTCTTGTTGATGCTCGATGTGATCCTCCACTGCTTGAACCCTAGAATTTTCCCTTAAATAAGATGTGATGGATGGTGGATGATATCCATAAAGTGCCATAAATGGGGTCATTTTTGCTGCAGTATGGAAGGAAGTGTTATACCACCATTCAGCGAGAGGTAACCACTTGACCCATCGTGTTTTTTTATCAGATACAAAACAACGAAGATATCCTTCCAAACATTTATTTACTATCTCAGTTTGACCATCAGATTGAGGATGATAAGATGAGCTATGAGCTAATTGAGTACCCAAACAAGAAAATACCTCTGTCCAAAAATTTCCAGTAAAAATGGGATCTCTGTCGCTCACAATAACCCTTGGGCTTCCATGTAGCTTTTGAATTCTGTCCATAAATGTAGTAGCAACTGTACTTGCTTTAAATGGATGAGATAATGCACAAAAGTATGCATACTTGGTAAGTCTATCAACTACCACCATGATGACACTCTTTCCTTCGGACTTAGGTAAACCTGTGATAAAATCCATTGAAATCTCCTTCCAACATTGACTTGGAATGGATAAAGGTTGTAGAAGTCCTGGGGTCTTAATTGTTTCCACTTTATTCTGCTGGCAAACCAAACATTCCGCCACAAACTTTCGAATATCAGATTTAAGGCCATCCCAAAAAAATTCTTTCTTCACCCTGTGGTAAGTTTTTAAAAATCCCGAGTGTCCTCTTAAAGGAGAAGTGTGCAATTCCAGAAGAATCTTTTGTTTTAGTTGGGAATTCTTACAAAGATATAAGCGATCTTTGTACCATAAGGAATCATTTTTCCAACTAAATGTATCATATGTACTAGGATCTTTCTGCAACTTTTGAATGAGTGTCCATACATCTTTTTCCTTCTTCCATTCATCTCTTGCTTCAGTTATCCAATCTGGTTGGATAATAGAAATGGCACAAAGCAATGCTTCCACCTCTTCATTCTTTCTCGAGAGTGCATCTGCAACAACATTAAGCTTTCCTTTTTTGTAGATTATTACAAAGTCATAACCCAACATCTTTGTGACCCATTTTTGTTGCTCTTCGGAAGATAGTCTTTGTTCCAAAAAGTGTTTAAGACTATCATGATCAGTTTTTACCTTCAAGTGTCTTCCCATTAGGTAAGGTCTCCATTTCTTTAGTGCATGTAGTATTGCCAACATTTCCTTCTCATAAATAGCCTTTTGTAAATACTTTCCTTTGATTGAACAACTTTCAAAAGCAATGGGTCTTCCTTCTTGCATTAAAACAGCACCAATTCCATTTCTTGAGGCATCACATTCCACAATAAAGGTTTTTGTGAAGTCTGGCGTAGCTAAGACTGGTGCTAGGCACATTGCCTCTTTAAGATGTTCAAAGGCCTTAGTTGCTTCAGGAGTCCATGAAAATGCATCTTTCTTCAATAGTGTTGTTAGAGGTGTTGCTATTATCCCATAATTCTTAAAAAACTTGTGATAATACCTTGTTAACCTGAGAAATCCACGCAACTGCTTTATGGTTGTGGGGACTTTCCATTCCTTAATGGATTTAATTTTGTTAGGGTCTACCTTAAAACCCTTGTGAGATACAATATGACCCAGATATTCCACCTATTGTACTCCAAAGAAACATTTGGATGTTTTTGCATATAATTGTTTCTCCTCCAATAGTTTGAGCACCCTGTCAACATGTTGAAAATGATCCTTCCAAGACTTGCTGTAGATTAGTATATCATCAAAAAACACTAGCACAACTTTTCTAAGGAAGGGTTTGAAAATGGAATTCATGAACCCTTGAAATATAGAAGGTGCATTGGTAAGGCCAAAAGGCATGACTAAAAATTCATATTGACCCTCATGAGTTTGAAATGTTGTTTTCGGAATATCTTCAGTCTTCATTCTAATTTGATGATATCCTGAACGACGATCCAACTTGGTAAAATAAATTGCTCCATGTAATTCATCCAATAATTCATCAATCACAGGAATGGGAAATTTATCTTTAATAGTGAGCTTATTGAGCTCCCTATAATCTGGACACATGCACCATGATCCATATTTTTTGTGCACCAATACTACTAGAGAAGAGAAAGAACTTTGATTAGGTTGAATTATACCAACTTCTAACATTTTTGCAATCATACGTTCAATTTCACTCTTTTGGACATAAGGATATCTGTAAGGCCTGATGTTTGGAGGAAAAATTCCTGGAATAAAATGAATAGCATGATCATGATCATGAATAGGTGGGAGTCCTTTGGGAGTATCAAACACCTTGGAATGATTGTCCAAGGATTTTTGGATATATGGAGAAATGGATGATTATGATGTTGGAACTTCTAGTGAGCATAATTGTGCAATTACGCCCCGTTGTTCTTTCTTTATAGGCTTTTTCATGACATTAGAGCTTATTATCTTTCCTGGACTCCCTGTGATACCTTGTAATTCGATTTCCTTTCCTTCCAAAAAAAATTTCAAGAAAAGTTCTTGAAAATTAAAAGCTACCGTCCCTAAAGATTGTAACCATTGTACTCCTAGTACAACATCAACACCTCCCATTGGGATGGAAAGCATTGGACTATTCAATACATATTCCCCCATGGCTAGCTTGATATTATGGAATTTTCCAGAGCAATTTATAGTTCCTCCATTTGCAACCATCACTTGACATTCTGGTGCTGGGTATAGGAAACAATTTAATTCCTTGGCTACCTTACAATGAATAAAATTATGGGTGCTACCTGAATCAATCAACACCATTACCTTTCTCTTCTTGATTTGTCCTTTTATCTTGAGAGTTTGAGGAGTGGTAATTCCTGCCAGTGCATTACACGATATGGTTGGATTCATTTCTTCCTCTTCTGGGGCTGGTTCCTGGTGTATATCCTCTTGTTCATTTTCTTCTTCCTCTTCACAATCTATGTAAAATAATTTCTTCTCAGCACACTTATGACCTTTAGTGTATTTGCTATCACAACTATAGCAAAGCACTTTTGCTCTTTTTTCTTCCAATTGTTGTGGTGTCAACCTTGTAGGTTGTGGAAATCTAGGATTAGCAACACTTCCCTCTTTATAGAAGTGAGTGGTAGGCTTCCTTGTCGCCATAATTTTACATTCAATTTTTCTTGCCAACCTGAATGCCTTCTCCAATGAATCAGGTTCCAAAACACGAACTTCATGTTCGATGTTATCCTTTAAATTACCTATGAAGAGATCAATCCTGTGTTCCTCTGGAATATCAGTTACCCTTATATTCAGTTTTTGGAAGTCCTCAATGTGCTCCCCCACTAAACCCTTTTGTTTGAGATTTATCAATTAGCTAAAGAAGGTGTTGCTCGTTGTATCCTCATAATGTGCTATCATTTCCTCCGTAAAAATTGACCAAGTGACAATTTTTTTATGAGAGAAAAGCCATCGATACCATATAAATGTATTTTTTTCTAAATGTAAATTTGCAATGCATACCATTTGTGTGTTTTGCACATTATGGAGATCAAAATATTGCTCCATCTATAGTATCCATGTTACAGGATCCTTTCCATTAAACTTCCTCATATCCATTCTTGGAATATGGTGGTTCTTCCCGCTAACGTTAGAGTTTATGAAATCACGATTAACATTTATTTTGTTCTCATCATGAGTTTCCTCTAGTATCTTTTCACCATTAGGAAACATTTATTGTATCAACTTTGTCAAACCTTCCATGTCTGCTTTTATATCATTCTTCATGTTTTCCATTTTTTCATCGATCTTAGCTTCCATGTCATCCATCTTAGATTCCATGCCAGCTTCCATGCCATCTATATTAAATTCCACACCTTTATTCAAACCATCCATATTATTCTTCAAACCATCCATCTTCGCTTCCACGCCTTTCTTCAAAACTTCCATTTTATTTTTTGCTGCTCTTTGCGAGAGCGGAATTTGGTGCACTTGCTCTTTTAATTTTGATACATCATGTTGCAATTCTTCATCTTCATGAGTCATAGTAGAGACTTCTGAAGGCTTAATGGGTGTTGAATTATTTTTACGGGGAATTTTTTAGAACCCAATACTGATATCTATTCTACAATACGCCCTTGTAATCAATTCAAATTTATTCTTCAAACAAAACTTATGCAATTCGGAAAAAAAATACACACCTTTTTCTTGCTTTTGAGGAGCTCGATATTGAAATTGGATTATCTCTGTGATTGCGGCTCTTCAATATCTGAAATTTGGCACTGAGGTAGCCCTATGAATTCTCTTTTGAATTCCATAGGTCTGACCTGATTTGGATTCTCCAAGGCAAAGTTATATCCAATCTCCCACAATGACCTAATTATGGATTGGTTTAGTAGAGAGAACTTGTACGACTTGACACATGTCACTGTTTCATCCTTCAGCTCTGAAATTGAGGGCAAAGAAACTACAGTCCGTGTACTTGTGAACAATTTTTACGGCACTCCAATCTGATGCACAGAGAGAGAGAGTTATGAATATTTTACCATGATCACCTCTTTGAGATGAAATTTGGGAGCCTTAAAAAACACTACCTTCCACAGATCATATCTTCGAAAATATTGTGAACCAAGCTCTAAAATTTTGCGATGAGTTTCCTCAAGATCTCAGCTTCGCTCCCTAAAAATTTCAGATTCTAAACCTTCGTAGAAAACAAGTTATAGCAAAAATTCCACGATGACCTATTTAGAGCAGCGAAACCCTAGAATCCAAAGCTCTGATACCAAATGTTGTGAAACCAGCTCCAAAAATAGAAGAAAAGAGATATCAACGACTTAGAAATAAGCCACTTCAAGGGGGAAACCTGCAATAAATTACATGAATGAACAATTATTGGATGATACAAATGACCAAAACCTCCTTCTATATATAGGAGTCCATGGGGCCACAATGTAATCCTAGTGGGGTCACAATGTAATCCTAGCTGATCTAACGATAATAATTTAAGGGCACAATAATAACAATATTGGGGTTACAGGGGTACAACAATAACAATAAGGGGGGATACACTAACATAATAAGGGACTACACTATTAATATAGG
This sequence comes from Pinus albicaulis, assembly GCA_034641835.2. Classification (NCBI taxonomy): domain Eukaryota; kingdom Viridiplantae; phylum Streptophyta; class Pinopsida; order Pinales; family Pinaceae; genus Pinus; species Pinus albicaulis. The sequence goes on from CM076577.1 coordinate 262,297,536, forward strand.
GACCTAACACTTTACATGTTCTTCGGTTGGCCCCTTTCCACGATCATCCTGTCTCGGGGTTGTTCCTATACTGCCATGATCAGTCTGCCACATTGCAATAAAATTAGAAATGTGAAAACTTGAAAACAATATCTAACTTGAAAACACAAAATGAAAACTAAAATTAATTTCTAAATTTACAGTGAAGTGCTTGAATTCAGTTGAACTTTTTTTGATTGAATTTTTATCCTTAGATGCTTTTAGTGCATGTTTGGATGATTTGGTTCTTGCTCGTTGTGATTCTAAAAGAAATATATTTATGAATGAGCTAGGAAATGATAGTGGAAATGCAAGATCTGCTAAGAAAGTGGTTCAACAACTTGCCTTCTTAGGGCTTGAAATGTTTCAAGGGAGGAAAATTTTTCCTAGAGATTAGCCTAAATAGATTTACATGATAAGGATTTTGTTTTGATTAATGGTCCTCCAAGTGTCCACAAAAATTCATTACATGGATTATAGTCATACGTACATCTGGGCTCTATAATGATTATTAACCCTCTAATATGGTGGCCATTGGTGCAGATTTTGATGGGGATTCCATTCATGTTTTTTATCCCCAATATTTAGGATTTCAAGCTGAGCTTTCTTAGCTTCTACGTGTGTATAAAAAAATGTTTAGTTCCCATTTTGGAGAGGCAAGAATAGCACTAAGTGTTGATACTTGATATATTGTTGTATGCCAATCTTTTATCCATTCACATGATGTAGAATCATACCATCGGGGTTGGAACAAAGACCTTGGGCTTTGGAGGCACGTCACTCATGCTACCCCTCCTAAGTTGTGATGGAGTATATCACTAACTTATGATTACTAGGTATTCCCATTGGTATTAGTTGTCTTCTTGATGTATATTATGACATATCCACATTGAATTTGCTCATGGCTATGATCATTTTCATGACATGGACCCGCTATGTACTTTTTTCATGTCCATGGTCTTGCATATTATTACATGGATTCACAGTGTATTATGTTGGCAACCATGCTTTGTTTCTCTTCTAAGCATCGGTATGCCTATCTATTTGTTGACAATCGATTGCAAGTACTCACTAGTTCCTTGATCTTTAGCTCCTTCCTTGGAATTCCTCATAACTTATGTTTATTAGAATGTGTTTCGACCATTGGTTCCTCACACATTAGGGGGTGTTGTTACAACTCTATTTGCCACCCTTGAATATCATTAAAGACCCATTGCATAGACCAACATTGAATGAGTTGAGGAAATCAACAGTAAATGAATCGGTTCTCTTGCACTAGGAGGTTTTGAACTTATTAGACTCAAGTTCCTTAATTTTGAGAGGTCTACAACCATCGTCTAGCCTCCTCCGTGAATCTATTTAAGGAAGGTCTCTCAAGGAAGAAAGGAGGAAGAATCATTTGCAAACATGTGTTGTTCATTTTAAAAGAGACTATTCAACCTTCAGATATCAGACTTCTCAAGTTGTGTGAGGGCCAAGGAAGTGTTAGACGAGGGACTAGGGACAAAAAATATGATAGCATTTCCCACTACATTTGGAAAATGAATTAAGAAAATTTTGATAAACTCCATATATTCAAACAAAAGACACAAATATTTTTTATAACTTCAACTTTGATCCAAAAATGTCTCAAGACTAAAACATGTTAACCATCATATATTGTTCAAAAACATGCTCGTAGATACATATATAAATGCATGCACAAAGATAAATATATACATATATTATTATATATATTTTTAAAACAAATAAAAATTAATCTTGATGATTTTTTCACAAATTTTATATAAAAACCTGCTTGGCTGATTTAATTTGCCGTTAAATTCACTAGTGCATGAGATTCAATGAATTTCATTTTTTTAATCCACCCCACCCCCTCCCCCCCCCCCCACCCCTCCAAAAAAAAAAACAAATGCAGTGACTAAGAACATAATCAACATCATATTAAACCTGAACCATAATTCTTTTGTTAAAAACATTTGTAGGGGGAAGATAAGATACAGTAAACAGTAAGCCAATGGGACTAGAAAATACAATGAGACATATAAATACTGTGGAAGTGCCCAGACTACTCTTGATTCTTGAAAGCTAAAAGATAAAGAGATACAAGTGATACTGAAAGAAAAGGTGAATCTAGGAGGAAAAAATTAAATTGTAGAAATCAATACTCCATACCAGATATAGGTAGAGGAGGGAGCAAAGCCATCCTCATCTCCATCACCAAGGTGTCAATGCAAAGACCAACAATAATGTCCTGTATAGAATGCCTGACGCTGAAGATTTAGCCAGGGCATCATGGGAGGAGAAATATGGTGGTGATTAGCTAAACCCCTCCTAACATTTGAGGCCAGAGAGAAAAATCTAGTAATGGACATTTGGTTGCTTGATATGGGCACAACTCTGCACTAAAAGCAGATACATTTTTGTGGCCTCGTGAATGTAGTTGCATACCAATAGAAGGGGGCAATGCGGATATCTGACTAGCCTAATATTATCTGTGTTTGGGGCTAGGGCATATATATAGTTTTTAGCACCTCCAATTACCGAGATAGGCTATAAGGTGGAGATCAATTTGGTGAAACAAGATCTACATAAATATTGTAAGGTCAATCGTCTTTTGTAATGCCTCACATATGTAGAAAGGAAAACATTTCTGATCTTAGGAGGTGGAATTAATTAAAACTAGTGTCACAAGTATCTTTGATTCTCCAAATATTTTCCAATCCACTGGGAACACTAGGAAGAAATATGTAATCCTCTAAGGAAGGTCCAATTGAATGGAGAAAAGGGAAGAGAAGAAAATTAGAAAAGTAATACAAGATTATGTCTTGCTAATTAGAAGCCCTAAAAACAAATTTCATATGTAAAGAGAAAGTTTGGAATTCTCAACAATAAAACATCTCAGAGATGCCACTGGATATTTCTAGCAGGAAACAAGACAAATCTGCCCCAATTAGTTGGCAGGGGCATAGGTCACAGTGACTACTCAAGATCTTGTAAACCTCTTAAGCTATCAAACTGCTGCTACAAACTCAGAAAACTAGTAGGAGAAAAACAAGAAAGCTTAGAAGTTGAAGAAGAGTGAATAATCAAATTGTAACTTTGCTCTTGCCAAGCATAACAATAGACCAAATGGAAAAAATATGTGTTATGTAAAATCACCTCATCATGATAAGATCACCCCTAGAAATAAATAAATATAGGTGGTATAATCCTCGCCCAACCACAACATAAGCTCTTATCACCTTGCTTGCATATCAATCCAACTCCTGCATGTAAATTTGCTTGCATCTCAAGCAAATCTTGAAGTGAACTAGATATGATGTCCCTATCAAAAAAAATTAATCAAAAAATCCTCCAAAGATGATGAATATTCCAAAAAAGGGGACAAATATGACGAAAAATACTAGCAATCATACATTCACTTATGATGTTAACTCAATTTTCAAGGTGGGGGTTCTTATTCTCATTAAGGGCATACATATGATAGCAGGGGTGCAACTGTGTAATCCCCAACCAATCAGGACTTCCTTATTATGACCATTTAACCAATAAGGGAACACAACTTCCATAACCAAGAAAAGATCACCAAAGAAATAGACACAAAATAGGGGAAGTAAGGGGTTTGTTATATAAGTTTGAAGTCCAAACCATAGTACTTTGAAGTTCTGTAGTGATTTAATCCTCTATAATTGTATCATTATGTGACCAATTAAGGAACAAGTTTTGTATCAATTTAACATCATTCTTGGAAGTTTTTCCAAGGTTAAATTTTGAGTCTCTTGGTGTGTTTTAATCCTATTGCAATTGTGCCATTAATTTCTCCTTGTTTATTGCATAATTTTTTGCTGAAATGAAGAACAAAATCACTAGAGGGATGATCTATTTCACTTGAAGGCTAATAATTGTGTCACAGGTGTTTGATAGAGTCCTCGTCCATTGGAAGATCAACTAACCATAAAACTAGGCCTCTAGGCCTACGGGTTTGCTCTCTATCCTCATACTATCCTCACTGTTTTTACAATCAGATCTGAAGCATCTCATTTACAGTAGCATAAATCTAATCCAAATACCTTAGTAAGCCCTAAAATACATAGGAATAAGTCTATACTCATTTCACACTTAATCTCAAGTAACTAGAAATACTTGTGTCATTGCTCTTAAGGCGTTCTAAGTGATTTTCAAGGTCCGATGTTTAATTTTCTGAGTCTGATATACGTGTTGCAACAGTAAGGAAATACCTTAAGAAGCATTTAAAATTCATAATAATTCATTCTCATACCTTAAGGGTTTCCTGTATTTCATTTTGTCCTCATATGCAAGTGATAATGGGCCGCTCTTGTAATTTTTGGTATCTTGTGCATCTTGCATCTTTCTTCCTCTTGTATTTACATAGTGCAATTCACTTATATAAGTCACTGTTAGTAATCTAATCTCAAATATTGAACTTTAAGGGTGAATATTGATTACAGAATGATAAATTTAAAATCTCTATTTCTTTCTTGTTGTTTATGAAGGCAGTTTGAGGGAACAACCAAGAGCACATCCTGGACTTGTAGACCATTCAAACCTGCAAACTTCAGGGAATTTTGAAGTTTATTGGCCACAATTGGGCTTGCTTAGGTCTTCATTCAAATTTTGTTGCTTGATTGGAGAGAAAATGTTTCATGAACTTCCCTTCTCAATTTTGTCTAAAGGAAAATCTTACTATCACTATGCATATTAGGATATTAATGCATGTATGCTATGTATTATTAAACAACGTAATACTTCTCTGCCTAACCACGACCTTCTTATTGAATACAAAGGAAGGTATATTCTTAACACAAAGCTGTTATTTGCATGAGATTTCATTGATCATGAAAAATCCGTAGTTGGGATTTCCCAAGGTTTCCATTTCACTTGTTTCTATTGTAATCTTTGGTTGATATCAAATTTTGTGATCATTTTCTATTGCTAAATTTTTGCTTAGTGACACCTCCTCTTTGCATGAGATTTCATTGATAATGAAAAATCCGTAGTTGGGATTTCCCAAGGTTTCCATTTCCCTTGTTTCTATTTTAATCTTTAGCTGATATCAAATTTTGTAATCATTTACATCAAATTTCATTATGTTAGTTGCGGGAATTGAACTTGGGTGGGGAGGATTAATCCAATCATTCATCCCAATAACCTAAATATGTGTGTGTGAATATACATGTTTTGGTCCATTACATCAAAGTCCATCATGTCACTTTCTGGAATTGACCCTGGGTGGGGAGGATCCTAATCATTCATTCCAACAACCTAGGAATATGTGTGTGCAGAGAGAGAGAGAGAGAGAGAAAGAGGGAGAGATGTACATACTTATTCCTAGAAAGGGAATCTTGATTTCCATTTTGGAAGAGGTTTATCATTTGTGTACATTTTGGAGATTTTTCAAATGAAAATGGTTTTACAAAAATCCTTTAAGTGTTGAGTTATTAAAAGGATTGTGTTGAAAAATACACCCTGTGACTTTTAAAAATTTGTAAAGTATTACAAATTCTATCCATTATTGTGAAATATAATAATTAACAAAAGTAGTTGGGTTCCCCTAGAAAGTAAAATTAGTTGGATTTTAAATCATTTATGGTTTCTCCTTGCATCTCACTTATATGTAAATGATTCATGATGGAATTTGGGTATTACAAGTACATTTATGGTATGGCAGTGAATAGAGGAACAAGGATGCATAATGCTTGATTGATATCTTTCTTCACATGTAGTTTGTATACATGAGTGTTGGTTTCATTTTTGGCATACATTATCACCTTGGTTTGTATATATGGATATGGAATTGAATACATTGGTTTATATATAAAATTACAACTATAAATAATGAAGTTTATATGTTTTGGAACTTATGAATACAACCATGGTTCAATGTCTAACAAAAAATAACACACAACATAACAATGCTATGGTATATAAGACACACATTTATGGTTTACCGACACAATATTTATTGGTTGGCATCCTTGGTGGTTTTCGAAATGCTATGGTGTTTAATTAGTAACTTAACAAGAAATATGGGATTGTTTCCTACTTCCTATATGAATTTATCACACTGAAATATGACATGAATTGCATGGGTTTTTTAGGGGGGTTAGTGCTTGATCAATGGTTCATGTTTTATTTTTGGGTCAAACATGGTTACTATATAACCCTTGCATTAATTAGATAATAATGTGTCATATTTGCAATAGGTTGGTATTGGATAGTGGTTATCTTTAGGATACTTGAGTTTATAGTTCATTTAGTAAATTCTTAGTGGGTTTTTTCTCTACTCTAGATCTTTTTGGAATTGTTCTTGGCTCCTTACACTTAACTTCTAGCTCGAAAAGTATTAAAAACAGTATGCACCATTGCAAGAGGTTATTATTGATTTCATTCTACTTCAATATCTCATTTCATTGTTTTAAGTTAAAATGGATCCATATGATATATAATTCTAAGCTATTTTAGTCCTCTTTCTTGGTCTTGGATGTCAAATAAAACTTACATAAATATGGTCATTGTGGTTTTCATTACTTCACCCCTCATTCTTGCATTTCCTAGGAATTATTTTCCCTATAGTCATATTTTGTACCACTTGATTTTAGAGGGGTTATGACTTATGATGCTTGTCTCTGTAATAGGCCCGCGTTAAAGTTTCATGTAATAAAGGGTGTTAAAGGAAAAAATAAAACGACCAAGTTCATGGGATATGTATTCTAAGTTGAATGTTGGCAAAACATCATAATGGGCATCACTTGTGGTTTATTAATAGCTATGGAAATTGGAAAATGCATTGCCAAATGAAAAGATGCAATAATTGGAATTTAATTATGAAAATAAAGGAAAATAGGAGAAAAGGAAGATGAAGAGACACAAATATGCATGCAAGGAAAATTAGAGAAAAATTAAGGAAATTGAAGAAAAGAGAGACATCAATGATGAAAAGTCATCAGAGAAATAGTTAATTGCTTTTGTTAGTTTAGATTTTGGTTCTCATGCACTCTAGCACACTTAAAGCATTCTTGGAGCACTTTAGAATTCCCTTGAATTTAGAGGAAGGTAAGCAAGTAAGCAAAGGAAAGCAATGGAACGTAAGGAGAAAGTTGGATCAATGACTTCAGTAGGAATATCTTACAGGTAACAGGATTCATGTGTGATTTCCTTTTTGGGAGGTGAATGCATGGTACATGCATTTGATTTTTTGGTTCATTTGTTTTCATTGGCATGTGTTTTTCCTATATTGAAAGTGGTTTCATCCTTAAATTTCCATTTCTTGGATAGCCATGATGTTATAGGATTCATTTTGGTTGAGCTTTAGATTTCCATAAGGTTTTGGATTTGGTTAAGGTGGTCTTAGTAAAATCCCAAGGGTTTTGGGTGGAGATTTTTTTCTCCAAGAATCCCTCAATAGGTGGGTGGAGACAGGAAAATTCCTTTGGGTGTGGTGAAAGAATTCTTAGGTATCCAAGCTTATTTTGGTTTTGTGATCTGAGGACCGATTTAGGTGAGATAATGGTAAATTAAGGGTGGAGGTGGTTTAACCTCTGGAGTCCCTATTTTTTTATGTCTTGGTTTATCCCATGAGATCCCACATTCATGCCTGGAATATGGCATGGGGGTGATTGGCTGAAAGAGTGATGTGGTTCAGCCCAATTTATGGGTGGGTGGTACATGGAAGTCCTTAACTTGGTTAGCTTTTTCTTATGTATCTATGTATTGATTTATGTTGAGAATAATGAGAACATGTATTGGTTATTATGTTGAGTTTATGGTTGATTTTCCATAGTTTCTATTCCGGTTATATGTTGGTCATATGCTTGGATATATGATGTGATATTACTATGGCTCTTCTGCATGATTTGATAATTTATTGAATGGTTGATGAATGCATGGGATAAAAAGTGTTGTTGTAGCTACTTGAAAGGGCATTGGACCTTCTTTATAATTCTCTAATGAATTTCATAAGTTTATGATCAGATACGCATTCATGACTTGTAGCTTCTATGTTTATCATATGATTAACAGAATGTTTAGTATGCATTAGGCATGTCTTGGTCAAGAAATTGCTCAAGTTTTGAATGGTTGGAATTGTTATAATCTTAGTTATATTTTTGAAAGTTATAGGCAGTTTTGGGAAGTGGTCTAAAGGCTAGCCTAAAAAAGTGTCATAGATATCATGAATGTTGGCACAAAACAAAGTAATTTGGTTTATAACCGCTGGTAGACAGGCTTATGGGTGCAATTGGAGCCTCATAACTTCATGCACAATGTGTCAAGGGTGTGGTTATGGTGTTCGACATGTGAAAATATAGTTCCAACTCAGGATATGATCATCAGAGGTTGTGGGCTGACTTCTGGGTGATATAGTGCTCCTAATAGGTATTAATAAGTGTTTGGTTTGTAGGCCCCATTTCCATAACTGGAACTAGGAGGTCAGGTCATGTCATAGTAACTCTCAACTCATGTTTACCCTGGAGAGCTTGTTAAAGCAGGTAAATGTGGGAGGGGTTGGTTACAGGGTGGTATCAGAGCTTCTAGTTTCAAGCTATTGGAATGGACGAGCTAAATACATATTTTTATGTGTGCATTATGATGGTTATTGTTGGGCCAGAATTGTGAATTACGGATAAATCACGCTTCCCTAGACAGGTGCTAGTCTAGAAAAACAAGAGAAATAATATACGACTATTCTTCCTAACTCAGAATAGATATACAGAGAGGATTGGAGGCTTACTTGTTCAGTCGCTTCCAAATGGCTCCTTCTGTCGCTTCTGTTGCAGCTTCAAATTCAAGCGGTTTGTGAGTTGAATGCTTCCTGCAAGAAAGAACACTGAAACGACAAAAGATGCAATAATATATATATCTATTCAAGCTAGTTAGCTAAATCAGTAAATCATAAACCATATACATCAACCAAGATCTTAAAATATGGAAAATCAAAGCCAATACAGATGCATACAGGGAAAAATAAGCAGTACTCTTTATTGATGATAGAAGGAGAGGTTACAACCTAGTGACTGATTTGAAGTGACCTTCTAGCAACGTTCCCAAGGCTCATCACAGTATAAATCTCTCCAGCAGCAGCTTCACAAATCTAGCTCTCAATTGAAAATTCTCCAGCATTTCTCTACTCAAATTCTTCCTTCTCGAGCACTTAGATTTGTGCTCAATTTATAGATGAACTGTAGGTTGTTTTTCAATCAATAACTTTCCAAAAATTGGCAAGATATGTTTCCAGTCATGTAGATGTCAAATGGACACTTGGATCCAAAGCTTGACACATGTGAACTCTTCTAGAAGGCACTAGCCAAGTGGAGATTCCGCAACAATGAGAATTTCGCTCCCAATGTGACCAACGCACCTGTGAATGTCGGGATGTGCTTTGCAGAGCAGCCTTGCATGGGGCTACCTACATATGCAACACACTTAGGCCCCTTAGAGCCTACGTTGGTGAGCTCTCATATGCTATATAATAAGCTTCAAACCATGGAAACCTTTGCTTGATGAAAGTCTTGCTTGATTTGTCTTGTTTCTTGTCTTAGGGCATGTAGCAACTGAAATGATAGGGATTTATAGACCCTTGATCATTGGTACTGGAGATGATGTCCAGTTAACCAGGTCATTAGGAATGGTGCCCAAATTGACCTATAACAATTTCCCCCTAAAGCATGAGATCCAAATAATAAGAACATTTTATTGAGATGATTTACACTATGATGAGTCTGGAAACGAAGCAGAGTGGTCACATGCATCAATATTACAATACATTACATCATGATATATCATCTTTTGATCATAATTGCTGAGGGTAGGCATTCCCATATTCAGCACATAAAACAATCTGATAACATGTACATAATTCAGAAAGTCGTCTTCATTGGAATGTTGCCCAGATGCAGACATGCCTACAGATATAGGCCCATGTTTGGATGACAGTTTGTATGTAAGGTAACCGTATAGATTATGTGTACAACAATCCTGAAATCGCAGCCTAGATGACTGAAACTAGATCTGGGGTCTTCTTATCTCATTCACTCGATCATTCGGGTACAAGTCTAGCCATGCGAATATATGATTTGTCATCGAACATGGAAATACGTTGTTTGATTATCAGCCAATGATGTGAGCTGTTAACAAACACGAGAGAACCACCATTAATGTTAATGGCCCTCAATGTACTGCAATACATTTTTTAAGGCGTGAATAGATGATTTGATGTCGAACGCAAAACAAAATATTTCGGTCAAAGGTCTAGAAGCGAGGATATTTTTGATGTTGTAACAAGCCTCATGGTACTGGAATCTGATGTTTCTAAGTGAAATTCCTGGATATTGATTTGTTGTCGACAAGAAGTCACCTTATTGCAAAACAGGAGTTACTGATTTTGGAGAGAAGGGTATGACTTGATATAGCAATTTTCAGGGATGATGGTCATGAAAATGAAGGTTTACGAGAATTGCATAAGGATGAGATTTTAGTCACTGGATGACTTATCTTGAACATATCGGCGACACTGTGATGAGTTGGCAACATTGAACTAAAACTGAAGTGAAGGTATGATGAACCATAGGTGTGAATGAACCGTCAAGATGATTACCCAACCCAAATAGTCACGGGCATGGAGTGAAAGAAGTGTCATGTTCAAGAGCGTCTTGCTACCAAAAAGAAAATTTGCTTACTTTTCCCAAATTTTCCCCGGTCATTTGTCGACCAGTACCTCTTTATTTTTTAACAAGCTTGAGGAGGATAACATTTTCTTGATCTATAATTCAACCCTTCGAGCGAATAATATATCTCTATTTAATAATTTAACGAGTCTAGCGATGAATGAAACTCGATTCTTGCCATGACCAAAAATCCCATTGCTATTTTATGTTTTAACGAGCTTAACGACAGTGATAGCCCGATCCATTTTCATATTTAGAGAGTAGAAAAAAGAGGATGAAAGAGAACTCCAAAATTACTTTTTCGTAAATTTTTCACTCAGATCCAAAAAAGTGTAAAATAATATCTGAGAGAACCTCTTTGGTCATGTTTAACCAAGGTATTCCTTTTTCATAAATAATCCATCTCAATCTGGAAAAGGGTTAAACTTATACTCAGTTGATATCAATTCATTTACTTTAATGAGCTCGAAAATACAAGTGATCGACAATATTTTCACATTATCAGAGTATGAAAAGAGCTGAAAGAAGACTCCAGGGGTTCCTTTTTTGCTGTTATCGAAGCTTGAAAAAGAGATAAAAGTGCGCTTCAAATCCTTTTTCGTTTTTAACAAAGCTCGAAAAATAAGGAGAAAAAATATGCTTTGTGGTCAAGTCACTCTTTGAATAAATCTGCACGACTAATATGTTCATCAGTTGTATTTCCTGTTCAAAGAAAAATCAAATGGATTAAAAATACCTGTTTCATGATAAAAACATAATAAAACTATAGTCATAGCAATAAATTTAACTTGCAAACAATTAAATGACTATAAAAAGTAGTTTCACTATTCATTTTTACCATTCCATAGTTACCATTTGCATTTTAGAGCTCTGAACCTGATTTTTCCCCCGAACTTCAGTTGTTTATTGCAATCATTTCTATGGATGGATTTCGTTGCCATTTGATACAGGTTAGTGCCATGAACCTCCTCTTCCTATTAGTATTCATTTAATTTCCATTCTTTGCAAATTTTTAGGGTTTTAATGCCCCTAGGGTAAATTCTGCCCAAAATTAGGGCAACACACCCCTAAATGTCGAAAATTTTGTTGCATAGCAGGTACAATGAAAGGTACCTACATGTGCAATGCACTGTCTCAGCCTAGGGAGTGCATTGGGCGCAATTCAAGTTTTTGATTTTCATGTTGTGCCGAAAATTTGCCTAGTTTTTTGCAATGATTGGAATCTAATGGATCTTATGGTTGTATTTCACATTTCCATCGGATTATAATGACAATTACATGGAGGGAAAGAGAATATGAAAAATAATATATGATTTCCTTGAATGATCCGGGTACTGTAGAAGCCCTAAGAGATTATGGACTGCTTAAACACTTCAAATTGTTGGGAATGAGGAAAAAAATAGAACTCTTGGAGTTCTTAGTTAGAGCATGGGATCTGGCGATAGAGGCATTTCACATTAAGAAAAAAGTGGTTCCCATAATAGTTGAGGACGTGTATTTTCTCACAGGTTTGTCGAGGAGAGGTTTGCCCATTTCTCTCATAGGGTCTACCATTGGAGGAGAGACAGTGAGGGATTATGTTATGCAGTATTGCTATCCAGGGGAAAAACCTAGAAAATATGGAAAAACAAACATCCGGGATGTTAGGGATTTTCCTTTGAGAACCATCCTTTTCACGATCGCTAAACTTGCTGGCACCATTACACTACATGTAGCGAATAGATCATATATGCAGTATGCGCTAGAGTGATTAGAGCCAACAGTCTTCAAATGGTATGAAGCTATTCTATCTTAGATAAAGGAAAAAATGAATAAAGCAAAGGGAGGAAGGAAGAAAAATTTCAGTTATGGTTCAATCCTTATCTCCTTCGCTTTGGAACGGATTCCACTGATGCAACCACAACTTGTAACATTGGATATATCTAGTCCTAGAGATCCTCAAATGCAGATATGGGTAGAAATCATGGGTCGGAATGCAGGCCAATCAACCGTTGTGTTCTCTACTACATTTTTCACCTGGTTTCGGTGAAAAATCATCGCCATCGATGAGTATGCATATGTAGGCGTTGACTTTCAAGGAGATCCATATCTATTATTACCAGAAGGCACTCAGTGGGGTGCAATAGGTAAGAATGATTCGACCATGTTTTTTTTATTTTTCTAAGGTTTATAAAATGTTTTTGTGCTTTTATTTCTTTCCAAGGCTAAACTAAATGTTTGATGTAATGCAGATATTGGTCGTGTTCAACCAGTAGAGGAACCAAAGCATGAAGCAGATGCGCCAGCAGAGAGGGTTGTCGGGAGAGCAGTCCTTCAAGACCTTGATATGGATAAGACTCTGGCTAAGCTTCAACATCACATAGAGGGATTGACCTTCGGGATTCCGGATTTCCGGATCGAAGAGCTTCCCATGTGACTGCAACGACACACTATTTGGGTTCCTAACCATTGGATGTGGTTGCTCTGTAGGATTGCTATATCTATAGCATGTTACTATGAGCACCACTAGTTTACTTGTGACATTTTGCATACATTTTGGAGGTCAGATGGACAATGTGTCTTGGGCACAAATTTTGTAAAAACCTATAACTATCTATCTATATGATTTCAGAGTTTTTCCTATGTTTAATGTGCAATCCTATTCAATGATGTGAATGTTTTCGTTACCTATGCTGCAAATGTCTGTCTAAAACTTAATTAGCTAATGAATCAATGATAGTGTTAAAATTTCTGGAAATGTGTTGATATTGAATGAAATCAAAATGTCTCTCCAAAAGTTGAACTCTTAGGAACAATCTAAGAAGTGTTGGATTTCTAACAGTATAAATACTAGTAAGTTGTAATACCACAAGTTGTGAGTCTAACCTTATGATTATGTGGTTAATACGAAATGAAATGGCATCAGAGAGAAGTTCGATCAAAGCACTATACTCAGCGTTATTGTTCGTCGATCTACCAATACAAATCCCTTGAAAACTCACTAACTCACCGTTCGGAGCGAAAATGGCCCACGTTGTAGGGGATAGATTTTGCATACTACGACTAGCACCATCAACATATCCAAAAAATGGTTCCAAAGATTCAGCCATCTGCGATGAAATGTAAAGTGGATTACTCACGTCAAGAAAACTCTAATAAACAAATCAATATAGTGAATGCAAATCAACAGCATATAAACAATATAATACAAAAAATTACTATGCTCATGATTAAGCATAGTAACCTTTCAAATGCAACCCATTTCTAGGTTGTGCCAATGGAATCCCATCGTAATCAAATAACTCATACGTACCCTTAGCAAGAACTCTTTTGACAATATAGGGGCCATGCCATAATGGTTTGAATTTCCTTGTACCTATTACATCAGCTTCTTGATCATAAAGAAGGACCAAGTCGCCTTCTGAGTAGATGCGAGGCTAGACATTTTTGTCGTATTGCGCCTTTATACGTCTCTTATGCGCTTCGTTGGCCAATTGGGCTTCACGACACGTTTCATCTAGATGGATGAGGTTAAGGAGACACACTTCTTCTTCTGAGGTGTCAGGTAACAAGTCTATCGTGATTTTTAACGATGATATTTCACATTGGATTGGTAAGATAGCTTCCAGACCATACACCAATTCAAAAGCCTTCAACGTCGTCGATGATTGCGATAATCGCGGCGAGCCAAGTGACTTCAAACAGTTTAGAGACATAATGCACATAGATGCTCTCTCATCAATAATAATGCGATGAACAAGGTGATTGAGAACATTTACTTGTATGGAGAATTCTAATTCTGCTGGTAATTGTGTCACATAGCCCGTATGATTAAAGACGACAAGATTAGAATCAGTCGGATCAATTCCACCAATGACCGACAATAAAGCCTTCTTCTGGGAGGGAAAATTTTGTAATAACTCAAGAGTAGACATAGCTGAAGGGGATTGAGCCAAATATTAAACTATATTATAATTTTGTGCAGCTCTTGCTCGAGGATTATATGTCGATTTATGAATTACTCCCTTTGGTGGCTTAATTGTCAATTTAGGAATAACAATAGGTGGTACTGATTCATTAGATGGATTCGTTGTCGAGGTAGTAGGTTGATCAGTAGCCGGACTACCATAGTATTTATTCCGCGTCGACACCAAAATATCTTGTGAAGGTTTTGTGGTGGATAACATTAACACTTGGGAACTAGGAGCTGGATTCGTAGCAACCAAAGCAGTGTCCGGATTTGGAAATGGGTCTGTCAACACAATTGATGCATGAGAAGTCTTGATGATTTTTTAGACTTCAGCATGGTGAGGAAAATTCCTAACAAATTGTTCCTCGTTACAGATTATGCATGGATAACGAGGTTTCCATGGTCCAGACGGTTGATCAGATGATCTTTCCTACGGGTTAGAAGTTTGCTTTTTCTTTGATTTCCCCTTTTTCTTACCTCCTGGTTGCTTGTCACTTTTTCCTTTTTCAAATTACACGACATTAATTTTGGAGTAGGATTAGATGCAGTAGAGTGGTGTGCATTTGCAGTGCCTATCAAGCCGTCTCTGGCATGAGAGACCTTTATTTTAGGAGGAACATTGAAATTAGATCGTGGCGCATTAGGAATTTTTTCATAAAGTGTACCAGACTGAGTGTAAATCAAGTCTAAATATTGGGCACGAACGATAATTTCTCTTCTGTGACGACGCCACCTTTAGCTACATCCTCAGTTATAGATGGTAATAGGGACTTAATGAACCATTCAGCAAGGAGATGATTGGGAACAAATGTATTAACCATTCTTCGACAACGACACCACTCATGAATATGATCAGAAATGTGAGTAGCATTAGTCTGTTTGATGTTGTTCAAGAGTTCCGTTCTAGTTTCGTATCTGATCTGTAAGTGGAAATGGGTCAAAAAGATAGTAGCTAAAGCAGTGAAATTGTAAAACGAAGCTCTAGGTAACTCAATGTACCATTTAGCAGCCGGACCTGTGAGCATACGCTAGAAAAGGCGTAGTCGAACAGAATCATCATTCAGGGAATTTGATGAACACCATAAATGATAAGTCATGACATGAGTCGACAGATATTCTCCAAGGTTTCCATTGAATTTAGGAATATCGGAGGGTAATTTATGAGGTATCACCAGCCACCAAGGAGCATAATTGATAGGATCATTGGTTAACCAGTTTAAATCTGGTAATTCCAAGGTTGCAACAAAAGGCAACTTTCGATTAAGGTCAGGTTGAGCATAGCTAGGGTAAGATGTAATTTCTTGGGAAACAGGTCTTTGAGCACTAGCATATGGAATTTGCTGCTGGTAACCCAGATAGGGGTATTTTTCATAGCAAACGCTTGAGAATTCTGTTGACCAAAACCTGGATATGATACTTGTTGAAATGAAGTTTGAGGCATTTGCATTTGTAGCTGCCTAGGGGTCTGTCCACCAATATTATAACCCAAATTAGTATAATTTGGATTCGGTTGATATGTGTAACTATGTTGCATTTGTGACATCCCATAAAATGGTACACCAGCTTGTGAATAAATGATTCCTAATACAGGTTGTTGTAAATTAACCAAAGGATTTTGAGTCTGTGGACCCAACGTTTGATGATATTGAGTCGAAGAACTTGCCTGCTAAGGTTGATGTACAATATTTTGATTCTGTAACAGGGGTATGGATGTATTAACAAGTGGTAATGAAGTGGGTGTAACAGGTTGAACCAGTTGATATGAGTATATAACCGTTTGTGGTTGGATAGGTAGAGTGGGCTACCATTGACAAAATTTCATGTCAACATTAGTTGGACCAAAAAGTGACTGAGTACTGTCATATTGGGTGACCAAAGGTTGACCCCCACCATAAGGAGGATAATAAGATGGAAAATAATTTTCTCCAAATGCTGGGAGTCCAGTTGATATGGTACTTAAAGGAATTGACCCAAAAGGATTGAATTGATATTTCCCTGATGATGTATGTAATGAATAAAGTCGTTCAGTACTAACGATAGGGCTACTAGTTAAAACACCAGATGATGACATTGGAAAAGACCATGAACGTGAAGATGCACTAGAGCAAGTGCCAGACAATGATTTGTAACCTGTTGGGACCGAAGGGCCACCGTGAAAATATGACTCTGGTGAATTAGTGAACATCGACGGAGTTGCGAGGGTAGGAGCTGACGTAATTGGAACAGCAGACCCAACCGCAGATGTTGGTTCAGACATGGTTGTGTGACCAAATGTATACCCTCAAAAATCGATGGGAGATTGAATGGCAATAGGATCAAAAAAATCAGATGGAAACGATTGAGGAAAAGACTCGTACAGGTAAAGTTCCCCCCCAAAATGGGTTGGAGTTAAAGGTGTATCGTCTTGTGGGATTTCTTCAATCGCAATTAAACCAGGAGACGATTGACTGTGTGATATAGGAGTTTCAGTGGCTACAGAAATTTGTGGAGTGACCAAGGTAGGAAAAACTTCTGGTTGTTCAACTTCAAGATTCAGATTTTCTGGCAAAGAAGAGACAGGATCTGGATCAATTTGTGTTTGAACAATGTCAGTTCCAGGAGGTATGGTCTCAGCGATTGAATGGATCGTGACCACGGGTAGCTGTGAAGACTCCGTTTCAACAACAGTAAACGAACCGGGATGTGTAGAAACAATTTGAGCTAACTTTGGTTTAAAAGATGATATTTCGCCAGAGGTACGAATTGTACTTGATTTGGCAGATTGTGATTGCCTTCGCCTACTAGAGGTAACTTCTGGTGGTAAAGGTGGTTTTAAAGCTAATCTATGTGAACGACAGGGGATATGAGTTTGTTCTTCCATGATTACTGATTTATTTTAACCAAAAAACAAATAAACAAAAATAGGGTAATGCTAGGCAAAAGGGTTTACCAAGAAACTGTGAACTGCAGAATACCTCCTGGAGAACCAAGAAGTACGGGCAGGTAATATCCCCGAATGCTGTGTTCGGTGTATCAAAATTTTAAGGCGGCCAACTTGGTTCACTATGGATGGATAACACCTAAAATTTTCCCTCCCAAATATACCCGAAGGTACGTGGAGGCCCAAGTCTGTATTAGCATTGTCTGATGAAAAACCACACAGTGAGAGAACCCCTTTATACTTATCGTACTATAACACCACCCGATATACCTGAGATTACGTGGACGAGCTACGATATACTTATGTACGTGGAGTGAGGTATCACACTCGGATTGTATTGCAGAAAAGTTAACGACAACTGCTATGTTTTACGATGTCGGAACACGTCTCTAGCCTAGACCTTCTAAATGTATATGAAATTCCTAAAATGCAAGCTAAGAATGATAAACAAACTTTCACTTTTAGCTTTTTCAATGAAGAACCTAGCTAGTAAGGGAAGAGAGAAAATAGTTCATGAGCAAACAAATCAATGAACAAAAACAAAATCAATGAATCGCAAACTAAATACAGATTTCCTAATGTTCCTTTTGCAAAACACACACAATCCTACATGCAAATGCAAGTTTTTCTTTTCAGTTTCCTTAATGTTATGAATGCAGAAAAGAAACTAGGTGCACTAGATCAATAATTCAAATTCTTTTTACTTTCGAGAAACGAAGAAGACAAACAACAATTTCTCTTTTGAAGGAAAAACGAGGATTTCAACAACAATTTCTCCTATCAAGGAAATGAAGATTTTACGAAAATTTCCTATTTCGAAAGCAAATGATTGTTAATGTGACCATAAAAAATACTTTGAAATCAACTTGTCAATGATAAAGAAAAACTTTTTTAAACAAACATTGAACAAATTTTCAGCCAAAGGAGGAAGAAGTATATAGATTCACTGGTCAATTGAGCATCAAACTTTTCAGAACACAACAACAAACAAAACTGAAGCAAGTTGCAAATTCAAATTCAAGGGAATTTGGGTACTTTCAGGAGTCAACGCAGTCTCCAAGGGGAGACAGTGCTCTGCAACGTATGCTAGGAAGGGAGACAGTGCTCTGCAAAGCACTGTGTCCAGTCTAAGGGTGTGTTGGGCGTAGTATACAAAGAAAAATACTACTGTTTAACTCACTGTATTTACAAATTAAGCTCCGAAAAATTTTAATCTTTATGTGTAACAACTATTTGGTGGATAAACAAAGCAAATCAGAGGCTAAAACACCTAGAACTAAGAGAAATCCTATCCCCAGTGGAGTCGCCAATTTGTTGGGCTAGAATTGTGAATTACGGATAAATCACGCTCCCCTAGACATGTGCTAGTCTAGAACAACAGGTGAAAGACTATACGACTATTCTTCCTAACTCATAATAGATACACAGAGAGGATTAGAGGCTTACTTGTTCAGTCACTTCCAAATGGCTCCTTCTGTCGCTTTCATTGCAACTTCAAATTCAAGCGGTTTGTGAGCTGAATGCTTCCTGCAAGAAAGAACACTAAAACGACAGAATATGGAATAATATAGATATATATTCAAGATATTTAGCTAAATTAGTAAAGCATAAACCATATACATTAACCAAGATCTTACAATATGGAAAATCAAAGCCAATACAGATGCATATAGGGAAAAATAAGCAGTACTCTTTATTGGTGATAGAAGGAGAGGTTACAACCTAGTGATTGATTTGAAGTGACCTTCCAGCAACGTTCCCAAGCCTCATCACAATATAAATATCTCCAACAGCAGCTTCAAAAATCTAGCTCTCAATTGAAAATTCTCCAGCATTTCTCTACTCAAATTCATCCTTCTCAAGCACTTAGATCTGTGCTCAATTTATAGATGAACTATAGGTTGTTTTTCAATCAATAACTTTCCAAAAATAGGCAAGACATGTTTCCAGTCATGTATATGTCAAATTGACACTTGGATTAGAAGCTTGACACATGTGAACTCTTCTAGAAGGCACTAGCCAAGTGGATATTCCGCAACAATGAGAATTTCGCTCCTAATGTGACCAACGCACCTGTGAATGTCGGGAAGTGCTTCGCAGAGCAACCTTGCATGGGGCTACTTGCATATGCAACACACTTAGGCCCCTTGGAGCCTGCGTTGGTGAGCTCTCATATGCTATATAATAAGCTTAAAACCATGGAAACCTTTGCTTGATGAAAGTCTTGCTTGATTTGTTTTGTTTCTTGTCTTAGGGAATGTAGCAACTGAAATGATAGGGATTGATAGACCCTTGATCATTGGTCCGGGAGATGATGTCCAGTTAACCAGGTCATTGGGAATGGTGCCCAAATTGACCTATAATAGTTATGGTTATCATGCATGTGGTTATTATTGAAATTTTATGTCATCATGCATGATGTTGATATGTTGATGTCATTATATATTTATATCGTGTTAATCTGGATTGAATGTGTAGACGAGGTAACCTCCTGTGAAATACATTGAGGTATGATTTTTATTATGTTTCTATTTAGTTTATCTAACCTGGCATGTTTGCACGAAATAGAAGGCCAATGATGAAGAGAAAAATGGTGGACTACAGTTCACATGACTCCCCTTATAGGCCTGATGTGAATTCCATGGAATGGGAAAGGTTAGTTGAGTAGTAAGGAGAATAGTGTTCTCCTAATATAGTAGATACATTGAGGATTTTGAGGGCATAGATCAGAATTTGCAAGGAAGATAATGACAGGTTAGATGGGGAGGATACAGTGAAGAGTGGCAGATTCTTGGATACACCTTATAAGAAGACTGGTATGTATGGGTTTTATTCTAGTTCTTCTTCCAAGAGACATCATCATTATCATCACCAGCACCATAAGAGGAGTGAGTACTTTCCAAAGGAGTTCAAGAAAACAAAGCCTCCTAATTTTTATGGAGAGTTAAAGAGATCAGAAGATGCAGAAGCATGGTTGCTTGGAATGAAGAAGTTATTCAGATTGCATGAGTATCCAGAGAACATTAAATCCAAGATAGCTAGATTTAGTCTCAAAGGGAAAGTAGATATCTGGTGGGAAGATGTGAAGAATTTCAGAGGCATTAAATAAGAGTTGATTTGGGATTTTTTTGAGAGACTCTTCAACAAGAACTACCTATACGAAATATACTATGATGTCAGGTTCAAAGAGTTCTATGATCTAAAGATGGGTTCTATGAAATATGATGAGTACACTAGAAGGTTATTGGATTTTTTGAGGTATGTGTATTATCTCAAGGATGAGAAAACAAAGATTCAAAGGTTCATTAGTGGGTTTCCAGTAGCATTCATATATCGTATTGAGTTTTGTGAGCCTTTGTCATTGGAGGAAACCATTAGGAAATTGAAGCATTGTTATGAGTAGTTTAAGTGCAATCGTGAGTTCAAGTGTGATTGGAAAGGGAATGAGAAGACTAAAGGAAAATGGCCTAAGAAGCGAGGAAGATCTCAGGATGCAGGTGAGAAAGAAAATTTGGCTCCTTACGAGAAGTTTAATGTGTTTGAGAAAGGACATGGGTCTTAGTGTAGATAGCAGTAGAATAAAGGTTACAGTAGGGGAACATTGCATTGTTGGATTTTTGGTAAATACCATCACAAGAAGTATTGCCCATTGTATCAGGGTGGCAGACCTTAGATTTACAGTGGTTAGGAGGCGCAGATAGTTGGGGATGTTTATTAGAACATTGCTAATATCTATGCATCACTTGATAACAGGCAGACATACCATCATGCATCCATTATTGAGATGGAATGTAAGCTTTGTGAGTCAATTTTTTTCCATTTTGATTTATCCTGGATATAATTATAGTTATATTAGCCTTGACCTAGTGGACCAATCTTGTTTGAGTAAAGAAGTGCATGCAGAATCTTGGTTGGTGTAGTTGGCTACAGGGACAAAGAGAAGAGTTCATCATTGGGTGAGATATTGTGAATTTGACCTGAATGGTTTGCCTACATCAATGCATCTAAATATGCCTCCTTTGGGTTCATATAGTATAATTTTGGGCATGGACTGGTTGTTCATTCACACGACTGTTGGGTCAATTTACTGAGTAAACTAACACAAGTATTTAATTATCAATGTGGGTTTGTAAAGCTTGGAAGCATGTCCAAAATATATGGATTTCAAATGTAGTCAATTATAGAAGAAATGCATATTACAAATATAAAATCTAACTAAGTAATTTCTAATTCAATATGTAATAAGTAGGAGAAGAGGCTCCTAACTTAGGAGAACCGGGTTGACCTTCTCTACAATACTACTTCATGAACATAAATCAAAATAATTGATGAACAATGGCTTATTATGCATAAAAGAATAAGAGAAGAGGCTCTTAACTGAGGAGGTCAATGTTGTCCTTATTTATAAGTTTATTCACCATTAATACCATTGTATGAAAACTGGAAATTTAGAAAAAAACTTAAACAAAATAAAGGAAGATGAATTCTAGTTACCATTCTTTGATCAGATAGAAGGAGAATTTTACTAAAACTCTTGTTTGACCCTTCATATGCAAATTATAATTTAAACTAAGATTCATCAGTAAACATAAGAAATTTACATACATCTAAATAACTGAGTAAACATGAAGCAAAACTAGTTTATGAAATTTCAGCTAAATTAACCAAAAAGTGTACTTAGCTCGGTGTGGGGGCCCTCCACCCTTGCCTTGCACACTTGATGAAATTCTCAGCTACAACAACTTATTCAACTCACATGCACAAGAAAATGATAAATTTTGTCTTCAATTATCTTTAGAAAATAAGAATCTCAAAGTCTCAAGTTTTTCCTACTACCTTTCTTCCCCTTCTGGAGAGAGAGAGAGAGCACTCCTATTTATACATATGATTTTCTTTGAAAAAGAAATAAGAAACTCATAAATACAACTCCACTTTTCTTTCAACTGATTCCCATAATTACAAATATGATCCCTACAAATCCTCACACAAATCTTGGATGAGATATCCATGATCTTGTCCTTGAAATGAGCTTGAATAATTATCTCCTCAAATCTCTTTCAAATATTCCTACACATTACAAGGCTCACACAACTTTTGAGATATATTATGAAAATATAGTAATTTTTTAATAATTAATCCCACATTTTCTTAAAATGCATGAAAATAAATAAATTGGAAAACAATGAGGGAGACCCATATTTAACATGGAAATAGTATGATTATAAATAGTGAATGGAGAAACATATTATGGATAAATGTGAGGAATAATGAAAGGAAAAGAGGGTGAAAATAAGACACTTTGGAGACTCAACATTCCCCCCAATTGCACTTATTGCATGTCCTCATGCAACCTTGGATGAATTTTCTTGTAAACTTTTTGGCTTCTTATCTTTTCGTGATGTGAAGTACATGAGTAGCAGTCGTTAGTTCTTATGGTTGGTTCTTGTGTGACACCCATGAATATGAAAAATCTTGGTTCTTGTGTTCACAACATTCATTTTCTTTGCTTTGTTTGCTGCTGTAATAATTTAGGCATACATGTATTGGAAATGATAAGCTATCAATGTACATAAGAAAACGCTTTTCTTCATGTTTTTTTACATCATTCTATTCTATATGTAAATGTTTTTCAATCAAGTGCAATAAAGTGTAATTGCAAGAGACATGTTGGTCAATGGTAAAGAAGATGAAAAAAGAAATTATGTGATGGTAATGAGTATAGTTCCCTCCCAAATGAAGATGTGTTATTTTTATGAAAATGAGAAAGGAAATGGAATATGGTGAGGGAATTTTCAAAATGCATTAATTTCTAGAAATTAAGGAATTATATGATTAAAAATTAGAAAACAACATACCTCCACTTAACCAAAAAGTTGATGAACTATGCAATAGGAATGTGGTTGGTGCTGCTGTTGGATCATGGAAAATGTGGTTGTTGTTGCTGGATCACGAATCTAAAAGATGAAGTCTGAGTGTGGAATTGCAGTAATCTCATATGGCTAAAAACATACTATTGCAACTGTTGATGGAGTCATGAAAATTATATAGTATTCACCCGCTACAAAACCCAATGGTACAATCCTAGTCATGTGAATAAAGGTGTTGATGTCGAGCATGAAAATAATTCATTGGATTACCAGCCATTAATGGATGTCGTTAACCAATGTGAGGCAAACTCACCATTAATGTCAATGAGTTCCAAGGTACTCAAGTACATCTTGCGAAGTGCGAATAAGTGATCTGATGTCGAGCCACTTGCAAGATCCAATGATCAAGGGACATTAATGTATTCCCATGACTGTCAGCGAGAGAACTTGTCATTAGGGCATACAAGCCTCAAGGTACTAATGAGGACTCTAGTCTCTATCCCAGATAAGGTGCTAAGGTCAATGGGTCGAGACTTGTTGAAAGGTGGTCTTTAAGGAATACCACATTAGTCAACAAGAGTTCGTACAAAATTATTGGTAGGACTATAGATAAAATATCTCATGGTCAAACAGTTTTTATGACAAGGAAAACAAGGAAATGTAGAGAGCTCGATGGTTTATTTGTAAGGAGAAAAGATGTATTGAAAAGAAGTCGAGAATGTATGCGACTCAGAAAAGTAGCTATGTGTGAAGTCGGGATGGATAAGGCAATTAATCAGTGGACTCCAACATGGATGACGAATGAACTTTGAAGGAGAAATATGGGTAAACATATCGTGGCGCAAAAATGTTTCTGTGTAATGGAAAATTTCACGACATTTGTAATGAAGAATTAGCTCCTCCAAACTTCAATGATGTATATTCTGATTTCTGGAAATCTTGTTTGCATGAACTTGAATCATCTATGTACCTGCAAAAAGCTCAATACAAATCCTGCATGAAAATTGTGAGATATTTTGAAAAACATAAATGCAGAAATGCTAGCAACTAAATAAAATGAAATGCATCTTTCTTACCTATTTCATTTGCGTGCAAGTTCCTTTGAAGTGACTCCAAGAAACAAGTTAGCATAAATTGTTTTCAAGAGTTATTAAATGTCCATTTGCGAATTTTTTATTTTTTTATTTATTTTATTTTATTTTATTTTTTATTATATATATATATATATATATATATATATATATATATATATATATATATATATATTATTTTTTTAGTTATAGAACATGCGTTTCATTTATTAATCCAAATAGACATATAACAATTATATAATGCAAGCTGAAGATTTTATAACAGTTCTATAGTCCTAAACTGACACTACAATAAAGGGAACAACACAATAAGCCAAGAAATGTTCTCGATATGAAGTCCAAAACCACACAAAACGTAAGAACCCAGAATGCAGAAAATATAAAAAAGTTCCTTAGTACTCGTCTCCCTCATTAGCTTCCTCTCCCTCTGCAAACTCAGTGCCAACCTCCTCATAGTCCTTCTTGAGGGAAGCAATATCCTCACACGCTTCAGAAAACTCACCCTCTTCCATACCCTCACCAACATACCAAATAAAAAATGCTCGCTTGGCATACATGAGATCGAACTTATGATTGGTTCTCGAGAACACCTCTACAACACTAGGCGAGTTGGAAATCATGCACATGGCTCTCTGAACCTTTGCAAGATTGCCTCTGTGGACAACGGTAGGAGGATGGTAGTTGATTCCGCACTTAAATCTCGTGGGAAACCAATCAACAAATTGGATGGTTCTCTTTGTCTTAATCGTTGCAACAGCGGCATTGACATCCTTGGGCATGACATCTCCATGGTACATGAGACAACAGGCCATGTATTTGTTGTGGCAAGGATCGCACTTGGCCATCATTGAAGATGGCTCGAATGCGCTATTAGTAATTTTTGCCTCAGAAAGCTGCTCATAGTAGGCATTTTCTGCAGAGATAATAGGGGTGTAAGACAAAAGCATAAAGTGGATTCGAGGATACGGGACCAAGTTTGTTTGGAAATACATTACATCGACATTCAAGGCACCATCAAAATGGAGGGACGCGGTCAATGAAGAAATGACCTGTGAGATAAGTCATTTCAGATTTGTTTATGTAGGACATTCAATGTCCAGAGAATGACAAAAAATATCGTAAATAGCTTCATTGTCGAGGAGAACAGCCACATCAGTGTGTTCCAGAAGAGAGTGGGTAGAGAGAACGTTGTTGTACAGATAAACGATCGAAGTTGATACCTGTTGTGATGGATATCTCTTCCAGATTTGCATGGGAGGTGAGTGAAATCAATGATCGGGAGATCGACAATTTCTCTAGGTGATTCCATGGCTTTCACTCAATCAAAAATCTTCGATCCTTCACTCTTCAGCTTGAAATTCAGGCACACAAGAGATAGCAAACACCCTTCATCTTGAAGGAAGGATCTTGATTTTAAGTTTCTGCTATTTCTTAAGATTGAGTGGAAGTTTCAGAGTGTCTAGAGTCAGAGCGAACATCCTTCCCATAGATCTCTCCAGCAGCAATATATACCTTTCAAATTTTGTCGATTTTATTTCAGCGTCTTTCCAACAAACCCCGAGACTGTGCTTCATACTGCAAGTGGAAGTGAAAATTTCCAAAGAGAATAAGCTTCTCCCCAATGGCCAAAGATTGGACAGAAATTTGCTGGAGAAAAATGCCTCTCGACAGAAAGCTAAAACTTTAAAAACCTTCTGGGATTCGAATTAAACGCTTTAGTTGTGGTGTCGAGTCACCATACCACCCATCGTGGCTCCATTGAATAATTTTCGTTGCTTATTTTGCTAAATTTATGAGTGACTTGACATATACTGTTTCCTCTATATTCGATCCATCCACAGCAAAATCAGAAACTGTCTCCTCCATTTTTTATTTTGAAATAAACATTGAGGCATGCACTTGGATCGCTCCATGATTTCAGCCCCCATAATATTAATGAAAGGATAATGAAGCCAAACCAAATGTGTTGCTAAAAAAATGTTGTGGTGGTTGTTTTTAATCTAAATTTGTACCCTTCAATATTTAAAAAAACAATTTAATAATTTTGTTTTAGCTCGCAGCTCAGCTCGTTTTCATTGCAGGATTTTTAAGCAGTGAAAATCTGAGTGGTAACAACAAATGCGTTGAAGTGGTAGGTCGATTTCATTTGCAAGTTGGAACAATGTCGAGGCCCATCAATGGAGTCTGCATGGACCTACAATTTTTCGTTCACCTCCTCGTTTTGACCTCGTCATTAAACATTTGAACCCTTTTTTTTCCGCATATACAGTGCATTTTCTTCTTTAAATGCAGGTTCTGTAGTATTCGTTGGTTTTGTTTTTTTTTAAATGTTGTTAATGTGTTTTGTTATATTTTATGTTTGTTTTTTTATTTGGGTTGGTTTGTGTTTATTTTTTATTTTTATTTTATTATAATATATATATATATATATATATATATATATAATGTGTTTTGGTTGGTTGTTATGTGTTGTTTTTTTTTTTTAATGATTTTGTGTTATTATATATATATATATATATTTAAAAAACTAAAATTTAGAAAGAAGTTGAATTTTATTGTATCCCTAACTTAAAAAATTGTATTGATATTAATAATTAAAAAAATTAGCAAATGGAGACAAACTGAGAATTTAAAGATAAAATTGATTAAGCATGTTGCAAATCCTCAATTTATTCATTCTTGAAAACGGTTATAGACATCCTAGTTTTGGATCCTCGTGTGAAAACGAAGGAGGAGAGCATACTTATTAGAAACTAAAAAAATAATATTCTACCTACTCTATTGTAGAAAAATAAATCATTCTCTCAAGTATAAGAGAATTTCCAATGCATCCATTTGCTTATTAAGATCATAAATAAACTCATATCCACGTTTGAAAAATATACTTTAATGAATGTTTGGACATGAAAAATTATCTGATCATAAATATTTGATACTAAGGAATATTGAAAAATGGAGTAGTGTTGTGACCTAATGACTAGCTGAAACCAAGTTTTAAGATTATCTATGTTTGCTTGGCTCTCTTTAGTTGTCATATCACAAATTTATTCTTGTGGCACTTGTTCCAAATCTTGAATGCACAAGGGATCTTGTGATATGCATGCTAGAAATTATTTAATTTTTGGTTTTAATTTTTTATCTTCATCGCATGTGATCCATGACTCATTCACCTCCTTACAAAGATAACTAGAATAAGATTCTAAGTTTTCTTCTTGTGGATCCCCTTCATGGATGCTTTGTTCCTCTTCTAACTTCTGAAATGAAGATTCATCCCTAGTGATCACTCTAAATTTTCGACAAGGATTTAAGAATATCCTTGTGGTGGCATACCCTCCTTCTCTAAATGGATTCTTTAACATCATGTTTTGTAGATCTTTGTTTTGCAAATGGATTTTGCAGTTATTGTTTTTTTTTTTTTTAATGGTTGGGGATTTTATTTTGGGAATCTACCTTTATAATTTCTATGTCTAAACATGAATAACCATAATGAAAATTGTTTTTGTTTTTTTTTTATATATATATTTATTTTTTAAACAATCTTCCTAATTGACTATATTGAAGTATGCTTCCCCGACAACGGTGCCAAAAAGGTTGGGTCAATTTACTGAGTAAACTAACACATGTATTTAATTATCAATCTGGATTTGTAAAACTTGGAAGCATGTCCAAAATATATGGATTTCAAATGTATTCAATTATAGAATAAATGCATATTACAAATGTAAAATATAACTATGTAATTTCTAATTCAATATGTAATGAGTAGGAGAAGAGGCTCCTAACTTAGGAGAACCGGGTTGACCTTCTCTACAATACTACTTCATGAACATAAATCAAAATAACTGATGAACAATAGCTTATGATGCATAAAAGAATAAGAGAAGAGGCTCCTAACTAAGGAGGTCCATGTTGTCCTTCTTTATAAGTTTATTCATCATTAATACCATTGTATGAAAATTGGAAATTCATAAAATAACTTAAACAAAAGAAAGGAAGATAAATTCTAGTTACTATTCTTTGATCAGATAGAAGTAGAATTTTACTAAAACTCTTGTTTGACCCATCATATGAAGATTATAATTTAAACTAAGATTCATCATCAAACATAAGAAATTTCCATACATCTAAATAACTGAGTAAACTAGAAGCAAAACTATTTTATGAAATTTCAGCTAAATTAACCAAAAAGTGTACTTAGCTCGATGTGGGAGCCCTCCACCCTTGCCTTGCACACTTGACGAACTTCTCAGCTAAAGCAACTTATTCAACTCACATGCACAAGAAAATGATAAATTCTATCTTCAATTATCTTCAAAAAATAATAATCTCAAAGTCTCAAGTTTTTCCTACTACCTTTCTTCCCCTTCTAGAGAGAGAGAGAGAACACTCATATTTATACATATGAGTTGCTTTGAAAAAGAGATAAGCAGCTCATAAATACAACTCCACTTTTATTTCAACCAATTTCGATTATTAAAAAATATGATCCCTACAAATCCTCACACAAATCTTGGATGAGATATCCATGATCTTCTCCTTGAAATGAGCTTGAATAATTATCTCCTCAAATCTCCTTGAAATATTCCTACACATTACAAGGCTCACACAAATTTTGAGATATATTATGAAAATATATTAATTTTCTAATAATTAATCACAATTTTTCTTAAAATTCATGAAAATAAATAAATTGGAAAATAATGAGGGTGACCCATATTTAACATGGAAATAGTATGATAAATAGTGAATGGGGAAACATATTATGGATAAATGTGAGGAATAATGAAATGAAAAGAGGGTGAAAATATGACATTTTGGAAACTCAACAAGGACCAAGGTAGATTTATATGAGAATGTTATTGAGTGTCTGGATGATGATGGAGAAAGGAAAATATTGTAGGGAAAGAAGCCTACATCCATAAGAATGGTTACATCCATGCAAGCTAAGCGTAGTTGTAGGAAGGGGTGTGTATTGTTTGTAGTTCATGATTCCAGTGAGAAGGGGAAAGATGTTGAGGATGATGAAATATTGAAGACGTATTTTTTTTTGTAGCGGTTTCAGAATGTGTTTCCTGCATACATTTCAGATTTATTGCCTCATAGGGAAGTGGATTTCTCTGTTGAGTTGATACCAGGAGTACTAACATAAAATGAACCTTACAAGATGAGCACTCTGTAATTGGTGGAATTGAAGCTGCAGCTTAAGGAAATTCTTGATTAGGGATACATAAGGCCAAGTGTATCACATTGGGTTGCACTAGTATTGTTTGTAAAGAATAAAGATGGTACTCTTAGATTGTGCATTGATTACAGGCAGTTGAACAAGGTGACCATCAAGAACAAGTATCCATTATCGTGGATTGATGACTTGTTTGATAAGTTGAAGGGAGCAGAAGTATTCTCAAATATCTATATGGGATAAGGATATCATCATGTGCACTTCAAAGAAGAAGACATCTAAAAGACTGCATTCCACACAAGGTAAGGGCACAATGAGTTTTTGGTGGTTCTTTTTGATCTCACTAATTCTCCAGCCACCTTTATGTGTTTGATGAACAATGCATTGTTTCCTTACCTGGACAAGTTTGTGATAGAATTTATTGATGATATATTGGTATATTATAAGAATGAGGAGGATAATTCAGAGCAGTTGGAAGTAGTGTTCATATTATTGAGAGATAAATTAGTTGTATGCCAAGCTCAACAAGTGCAGTTTCTTTTAGTCTCAAATACATTACTTGGGAAATGTTGTTTCTAAGGAGGGGATAGTAGTGGATTCGAAAAATATTAAAGCTTTCATGGAGTGGATAACTCTTAGGAATGTGGATGAGGTGATATCATTCGTGGGACTAGCAGGTTATTACAGGAGGTTCATCAAGAACTTCTCAATGATTTTCTATCTTATCATATACTTACAAAGGAAAGGAAATAAGTTTGAATGTACTAAGGAGTGTGAAGCTAGTTTTGAGTAGTTGAAGCATTTGCTTCAAAATGTCCTAGGTTTGAAGATTACAAATCCTGATAAGGTGTTTGTAGTATGTACAGATGCTTGCAAGGAAGGACTTGGTGGAGTCCTGATGTAAGAAGGATATGTGGTATATTATGAGTCGAGGAAGTTGATTAAGCACAAGAAGAACTATGTGACTTGTGATCTTGAGTTGGCAGATATTATTCATGTATTGAAGATGTGGAGACATTAACTCCTTGGCAGAAGGTTTGTTATGATGAGTGATCACACTATGTTGAGGTAATTTTTGGACCAACCTAATCTGAATGTTAGGAAAGCTAGATGGTTGGATACCCTCAATGAATTTGACATTAAGATAAGCCACATTAAGGGCGAGGAGAATTGGGTTACATATGCTCTTAGTAGGAGAGTGCCTATAAATCATGTTTCAATTGTGAGCTATTATGGGACATACTTGCAGGAGCAGATCTTGCATGCAGGGCAGCATGATGATAGGTACCAATAGCTAAATCGGAGATTGTACTAGCAGCAGGGTGAAGGAAATAGAGATAAGGAGTATCACCTCATGGCAGATGACTTAGTGAGATTCACGGACAATATTTATGTTCCATATAGCAGTGAGATGAAGAAGCTTATCCTAAGGGAGTTTCATGTCAAGGCATATTCAGGCCACCCAAGATATCAAAAGAATTTGACAGTTGTTAAGAATTTTTATCATTGGCCAAACTTGAAGGAAGTGACTGAGTTTTTTGCTAGATGTTTGGAATAATAGAAAGCGTAAGTTGAGTGTAAGCACCTAGTTGGTTTATTACAGCCTATTCTAATTCTAGAATGGAAATGGGAGGTAATTTCCATGGAATTCATTACAGGTTTGTCGAGGAAATTGAGGTAGCATGATTCCATCATGGTTGTGGTTGACAGGTTGAGCAAGGTAGCCCACTTAATTGCAGTAAAGTATATGAATTTAGCTAGTGAGGTAGCTTAGATCTTCATCAGGGAGATAGTGAATTTGCACATTGTTCCCAAGAATATTATGTCAGACAGAGATTCCAAGTTCGCTTCCAAGTTTTGGAAGGAGTTGTTTGCAATCTTGGTGACAAATTTACCCTTCAGTACAACCTATCATCCGTAGAAACATGGACATATAGAGAGGTTCAACAATATTCTTGAGGATATGTTGAGGATGTATGGCATGCATCAACAAATGAAGTGGGATGAGCATATTCCTTTGGTAGAGTTTTCATATAATAATGGGTATCAAGAATCCTTGAGGATGAGTTAATTTGAGGCTCTTTGTGGGTGGAGTTGTAATACTCCTTTCAGCTGGAGGGATCCAATAAACAGGGTACTGATTTGACCGGATAAGTTGGTTGATATGGAGAAAGAGATGTAGGTTATCAAAAGGAATTTGAAGGAAGCACAGGACAGTCAGAATAGTTATGCATATCAACATAGAGCATTCAAGGATTTTTAGGTTGGGGAGAATGTGTACTTGCGCATCAAGCCCAAGAGGAGCTCCTTGAGGATTGGGTCATTTGCAAAGTTGGAACCTTAGTATTGTGTGCCTTTTGAGATCCTTGAGAGGATTGGACATGTGGCATATAGAATTGCATTTCCGCCAACAATGAAATTCCACTATGTTTTCCATGTTTCATTTCTTAAGAGATATGTGCATGATGTTGATAATGTGTTTGATTTGTCTATATTGTGGATGGAACCCGAGGGAGAGTTCCAACCAAAGCCACAATTCATTCTACAATAGAAAAAAAACATGCTCCGGAACCAATCAATGGAGAAAGTTAACGTTCGGTGGAAGCACTTTGGTCCTAATGAAGCTACATGGGAGGTGGTTGATCAGATGTGGGCATTGTATCCTTCATTATTTGTTGGTTTAAGCAAATAATTTATATGTGTGAGTGTGTGTGTGTGGATGTTGTTGTAAATTCCGCAATGAGTTGTTTTATAAAGCTATAATAAGAGGCATGTTTATTTTTTTCAGAAGGATGTCATTGTAAATACAACATCGATCTATGCCATAAATATCCATAGGAAGTATGTTTTTTTTTTCAACGATTTACAAGTCATAGGTTTCATATAACACCGAATACGGAGCTCCCCCAAGGGGGAGGGGTTTGTAATAACCCCTGGTTAAATTTTCTTGTAATAAAGGATATTAAAGCCAAAAATAATAAGACCAAGGTCATGGGACACATATTACAAGTTGAATGTTGGGAAAACATCATAGTGGTCATCACTTGTGGTTTATTAATGGCTATGTAAATTGGAAAATGCATTGTAAATGAATTCATAGAGGCAAAGAGGCAATAATTGGCATTTAATAATGAAAATAAAGGAAAATAGGAGAAAAGGAAGGTGAAGAGCTAAAAATATGCATGCAAGGGGGATTAGAGAAAAATTAAGGAAAATAAAGAAAAGAGAGACATCAATGATAAAAAGGCATTAGAGAAACAGTTCACAACTTTTGTCAGTTTAGCTTTTGATTCTCATACACTCTAGCACACTTAGATAATTCTTGGAGCACTCTAGAATTCACTTGGATATGGAGGAAGGAAAGTAAGAAAGAAAAGGACAATCAAAGGAAACAAAGGGAGTGCAAGGAGAAATTTGGATCAACAACTTTAGAAGGAATATCTCGCAGGTAATAGGTTGCATGTGTGATTTCCTTATTGGGAGGTGCATGCATGGTACATGCATTTTATTATTTGGTCCAATTGTTGTCATTGGCATGGGTTTTTTCCTGATTAACAATGGTTTCAGCCTTGCTTTTCCATTTCTTGGATAGCCATGGTGTGATGGGATTCATTCTTGGTTGACCTTTGGATTGCTGAAATGTTTTGGATCTGATTGAGGTGTTCTCAAGAAAATCCCAAGGGTTGGGAGTGGAGATGTTTTTCTCTGGGAATCCCAAGGGTTGGGAGTGGAGATTTTTTTCTCCAGGAATCCCTCGACAAGTGGGTGGAGACAAGAAAATTACGCTAGGTGTGGTGAAGGAATTTTGAGCCATCTAAGCTTTTTCGGTTTTGTGATCTTGGGAATGGTTTTGTAACAACCCCGAGTTAAAATTTCATGTAATAAAGGTCACTAAAGTAAAATATGACCAAGTTCATGGGACATATATTCCAAGCTCAATGTTTGGAAAATCACTATAGTGGGCATAAATTTCTATCTATTTATGGCTAAGGAAATTGGCAAAGGAAAAGAGACATTAATTGGCATTTATTTATGAAATAAATGAAAATAGGAGAAAAGGAAGGTGAAGAGGCACAAATTTTCATGAGAGGGAAAATGAAGAAAAAATTAAGAAAAATGATGAAAATAGAGGCCTCAATGATAAAAAGGATTATGAGGATCAGTTCATAACGTTTTTCTAGTTATAGTTTTGGCTCTCATTCTCTATTGCACACTTAGAGAATTTTTGGAGAACTCTAGCATTAGAGAAAGGAAGAACAAGGAAAGCAAAGGGAGTATAAGGAAATAAAAGGACTAGAAAGGAAGGTTGGATCAAGAAGCTTCAGCAAGAGGATTTTGCAGGTAATAGGTTACATGTGTGATTTCCTAGCTGAGGTGTGAATGCATCGTACATGCATGGGTTTTTCATGGTTTTGACAGTGATTTTAGCCTTGCCTTGTCATTTCCTAGATATCCATGGTGTAATGGGATTCATTTATGGTTGAGATTTGGGTTACAAGAAGATTTTTGATTCGGGTGAGGTGGTCTTAAGAAAATTCCCAAGGGTTGGAGATATCAAAATTCCTTAAGGGATGGAGAAGGAATTATGAGGCATCCAAACTTGTTTTGGTTTGTTGATATCTTGACCAATTTTGGTGAGATCGTGGTAGTTTGAAGGTGGAATTGATTTAACCTTTGGATTCCATTGTTGATTTATGTCTTGGTTTATCCCATGATATCCCACATTCATGCTTGGAATATGGCACGGGGGTGAATGGCTGAAAGAAAGATTTGGTTCAGCCCAATACATGGTCGGGTAGTACGTGTAAGTCCTAACTTGGTTGGATTTTGCATATGTTAATGATATATATTTCCATACGGTGATTTATGAGAACTTGTAGTTGTTATTATGTGGCTTTAATGGTTGTTCTATCATGATTCTTATTCTGGTTATATGTTGGTTATAAGCATGGTTCTATAACATGTTCTAAATATGGCTCTTGTTATGTTTTGATTAGTTAATAAATGGTTGATGAATGCATGGGCTAACAAGTGTTCTTGCATATATTAAGAGAGGGAATTAGACCTTTTTGATGACTCTTAGATGAGGTTCTAACTCTTGAGACCAGATATGCATTCGTGACTTGTAACTCACATGTTCACTATATTTTTGACGAATTGAATTTCATGGTTATGCCTGGTTAGGTTAATTTATTGTTCATGTTTTATATGAATAGTTTTTTCAGTATGTCATTTATCACTTTGAGAAGTTACAGTCAGTTTTGGGTAGTGGTCTGGAGGCTGGCCTGGAAAAATGGCTCAAATCTCAGGATCGCACCCTCTGAACAGGGCAAGTTGGGTCACAACTACATGGAAGTAATGGTGTGCATGCATTTGGAGGCCGTCAACCACACCCATGCCTTTTCATGCATACGTTTAGGAATACAGGTCATTGAAAAAGAGATATGGCTCAGGGTTTGGTCACCTAGGGTGGTTCTTTAGCCCTTGAGTGTCCTTTAGCCCTGAGGGATGTTGTGAGTTAATAGACAGTGATCATTTTATAGGACCCACTTCCTTAACTAGAGCTAGGAGGTCGATTCTTGTCATAATGGCACTGTGGTTCACATATACCCAGAGGGCTTGTAAAAGCGAGTAATGTGGGGAGGGGGGTGTTATAGGTTTAGGTGATATCACGATAGCTTGAGGGTGGAGGTGGTTTAAACTCTAGAGTCCCTATTTTTTTCGTGTCTTATTTTATCCCATGAGATCCCACATTCATACTTGTAATATGGCATGGGGGTGCTTAGCTGAAAGAGAGATTTGGTTCATCCCAATCTATGGTCGGGGGTACATGGAAGTCACTAACTTGGTTGGATTTTTCTTATGTATTTATGTATTGATTCATATTGAGAATAATGAGCAAATGTATTGGTTATTATGTTGAGGTTATGGTTGATATTCCATAGAATTTATTTTATTTATATGATGGTTATATGCATGGATATATGATGTGCTCTTACTATGGCTCTTGTTCATGAATTGATGATTTATTGAATGGTTGATGGATGCATGGGCTAAGAAGTGTTGTTTCATCTACTTGAGAGGGCATTGGACCTTCTTGATGATTCTATGATGAAGTTCAAAATTTTATGATCATATATGCATTCATTACCTGTAGCTCTATGTTTATCATATGTTTGATGAAATTTCTGGTATGCATTAGGCATGTCTTGGTCAAGAACTTGCTTAAGTTTTGAATGGTTGGCATTGTTATCATATTAGTTGTATTTATGGAAAGTTATAGGCAGTTATGGGTAGTGTTCTCGAGGTTATCTTGAAAAAGTGGCATAGATATCGCGACCGCTGGCACAAAACTAAGGAATGTGGACTATAACCACTAGTAGACAAGCTTATGGGTGCGGTTGGAACCTCATAACCACATGCACAGTGTGTCAAGGGTGCAGTTGGGGTGTTATGCTTGTGAAAAAGAAATTCCAGCTCAATATCTACTCATCAAAGGTTGTGGATTGACTTATGGATTATCTAGTGTTCCTTATTATATATATATTGATAATACAGTCTTTGTCATACAAAATGGGAGAGTTATTAGTATCCCTTTGTCTTTAAATTGGGACACTATGTCCATTACATTAAACAAAATGTCTGATTTTACAAACAAATATTTCAAAAAATATAACGCCTTGCTTTGATATCCAAACATATTGATCATCATTCTTCGTTGGAACTGTTGTCACTGCTCGAGCTACTTCCATGACTTGGGTTATTTGGAGAAATGTTTTGTTTATTATGTTGATTGTTTTCTTCTTCTTCAAGTTCCATATACAAACATAAAAATAAAGTGTAATGAGTGTATATAAATTGGTGAGAATAATTAAAATTGCAATATTAAATCATATACATCAATGTAAATCTAAAATAAATGTACCATATCAAGAAATGACTCGTGAACTATACATATTCTTTCAAAACCAAATTTCATGTCATATTTTAAAAATTCATTTGTTGGCACAGTTTCATACTTTATTTCTTGCAATTTTTGCACCCCATAACAAATCATAGATTTAATATAAAATATTATTTTGTTCTATTAATTATAGACCGGGCTAAGTAAAACAAGATAGATGCTTACAAATCCAACAATTAATTTATGATATGCCAACATATATTAATGACCCATATTTAACCCAATGTCAATTAATTCTTATGATGGTTCTTGTTTGTATGTTAGCACCTGTTTGAAGACATTCAATGATGACTGTTGTAAAACAACTTAAAATATACAAAAATAAAATGTAGTCAAGTTGTTATAAGAAAGTAATGATTACTCACAAACATAGATACCAACCCTTTTTTTCCTTGTCGTCCTATTTTATGTGCTGAATGGGTTCCATTTTCTTTTCTTTTCTGCAATAAAATACTTGAAAATTAATATTTAATGCTAAATTGTTTATTTATTGTATCTAATCGAAAAATTCAATGATTACATATTACATTTGAAGCACTTTGTTGTTGAGATGGTTCCTCATGCGATGCAATTATGTCCATTTATTTGATCATATCCTTCTACACCTTTTTGGACATTCCTACTGGCATATTTTTGATATCAACCCATTCATCCTTTAAGATTTTCATAATCTTCTTGAAAATGTAACATTACAATAAACTATTTAATTTTTATATTGATATATGAAAATTAAATATAACAAAAGTGATATTTATAAATGATTGCTTTGTAGTAATATATACATATAATTCTATAAAAACATTTAAAGCAATATTACTTTTTCAATCCTTCTTTTTGTTGTTGTATGTTTTTTCTATTAAAAGTCTGACAGGTCTCATTGAACAATTCTCTGGAAACTCATCTTGTAGTTTAAATAAAATTTAGTTCTTGGAATCATTGGATTAATTTTTATATTGTAAGTGGAAAGAACGTCTATACATTTGTTCCACTAGATCCCTCAAATTTTGTAAGAGTTTCCCCACCTTTCGTTAACCTCCAGCACCACTCAGATGAGCTAAGGAGAAATTCATTTTCATTTGCATGTTCTATTTTTTTTATTTTCTTAGAAAAACGTTACTTTTCTTCATTATTGGTCCCTGTAGAACATAAAATATATCTGAATTAATAAATTGTTTGAAACATGTTATCTAATATTTTCAAGTACATTATTAATGAAAATTCAAAAAAGAAACTCATATTGGATCGATATTATTTTTTCATTCACCTAATTCATCCTTCTGCAATTTTTCCATCAAGCTTTTACACTCTTCTAGTCTTAGATTATAAATAATATTATCGAGCTTTGTCATTTTGTGGCTTTGCGTGATACACACTAAACAACACATATTAGTTAAACTTACATATAGTTCAAAAGTAATAATTTTTGTAAATAATTTACAAAGAACTTGCCTTTTTTTATTTTATGGATGTGCTATCAGTATTTTTGTTACTTGAACTCTTGTCAGCCATTTCTTTATCAATATGAAACATGTACCATTTATTAATATATTTTATAAATAAATCACATATGTTTTAGGTATATAAAAAAATAAGAAAATAGTGCGCCTTTCGCAACTTATGCACCGAACATGACACGGTAGGTTCTTATAAACACACAGCCAATATAGTGGAAACATCATACGGTGATATTTGTCAACAAGGAGACCCGATGCGTTATATTAATACTGGAGCACTGATTAACATCAACATAAATTAATAAAAAATTGTTTTTATCAAGTAATGTTTTTTGTCAGTAGGTACCTGGTGCGCTATACTACAATCGCACATCGGTGCGCTATTTTAAACAATGTGCACAGAATAAAAAAAGTTGTTTTTGAAAAAATCTTGCAAGGGTCGATAGGGATAGGGATCTGACTCTACAATTGGTCTCGTGGGTTAGATGTCATACGCTTATAAATATATTCATAATTAGGGATTTTCATTTTAGATTTATAAGGTTTGTATATATATATATATATATATATATATATATATATATATATATATATATATATATATATATAACGAAAATCCTTAATTATGAAGTCACATAAACAAGAAGAAGCAAGGGTTTACTGTAAGAATGGATTTTTTTGTTTTTTCCTGAATTTTAATTAAATGTAAATGGGAATAGAGATTGTAAATTACTTTATTAGTAAAATGCACAATTAAATTTTAAAAAATTACTATGCGTGCATTAAATCTAACAGAAACTGTAAAAAAAACAATTATTACAGTAAAATTTAACAATTTTACTATACTACAAGGTTTTTATGTGAATCATCAGATGTTTCAAATTATGATTCTCTGAATAGTGATATTGTTCAAAAGTATTTTGTTTCTCCACAATGATCTCATGCTCCCTTTCTCCAATTATGTCTCTCACGCAAATCCCTCCCTGAAAATTTTTGCAAAAATAATGAAATAATGAATATTTTTTACTATTTAAAGAATTTTTTTATGAAATTAGATTTCCGAAAACCATTTGCCACACAGTTTTCAATTTACCACGTTTTTTTTTCATTTCAAAAAAATAATTTTGTGTTTTTTTTTCCCGATATTTGGTGCGTTTGTTAACTAACAGCACTGGTGCGTCTGTTAATAAAACCACACCGGCGAGGTTTACAGTACATTAGCACCGATAACAATAAGTCCTTTTTTAAGGCACCGAAATTACTATTAAGAACACAGGTGTGTAGAGATGCACATGAATCACATACAAAAAAAATGATAATTGAATTACTGTCCACTCCATCAATAGAGATTACATACGTACATATAGTTGAACTAATTCTAATCTGAGAGAGAGAAGTTGAGAGATTCTCTCAACTTCCTCAACAACCCAATCCAAACTAAGTAAGCATAATAATTGAGGCATTATCTCAAACACCCTCCCTTAATGCCTACATTACAGAAAACTTACAATACTGAGATCACAATTAAAAAATTTGTATTTGTTTTTGTCTAACTGGTCTTCATCAGCAACTCTACCCACTCTGCGGTCTTCTGGATTCTGCTCTTTCTTTCTCCACATCTTCGAGCTTACCTTTCAACCCATTTAAGGTACACCTGCTTCTGACCATCAATGCTGAGTTTGTAAGATTAAATATTCTTGACACCCCCGAAGAAGAGTCTCGACACTGAACTACCCTATGGAAATATTTCCATCTGTGAAATAACCCCGAAGAATAAATTTCAACAGTTTATAGGAAAATATTCTAGGTACAGAATATGATCAACGATTAATCTTACAAAGTGACCTTTACACACAAGGATCTCATTGTATAACCTGTAACCGATGCTCTTGAAGCCCCGAGAAACGACAAGATCCATCAGCATGTAACAAATTCACACAATCAAATTAGCCAATTTTTCTCTCGGCACCTAAGAACGTCGAGAACAACTAATTTAAATTATGTGAAATTGTTCATAGTTGGTTCTGTACTACACAGATCTCACAACAACAAATATAAGCTTAAACCCCACACTATACACCACACCATACAATTGCAAATCACATTACAAAACATGCTTTTAGAAAATTTTAAGAGATGGATCAGGAGGTTCATCCTCACTTGAAGAATTTGCATCAGGTGAATCTTCTGAAAATGTTGCATAGGCTGTTTTTTTCAATTTTCCATTTAAAAGATCTTGAGCCCGAATTTTGCAATTGAATGTTGTATGTCCATATTTATGACAATAGAAACATTCAGTCTTATTTTTATTCACCCTTCCCTTGGAATATAGTGCAAGTTCATTATGTGAACTAGCCTC
The DNA here is from genome assembly GCA_034641835.2 of Pinus albicaulis. Lineage (NCBI taxonomy): Eukaryota > Viridiplantae > Streptophyta > Pinopsida > Pinales > Pinaceae > Pinus > Pinus albicaulis. The sequence continues at coordinate 262,338,022 of CM076577.1, forward strand.
TGTGCCACCTATCCTCTTTTCTTCTGCCATAAGAGCTGCTATCATTTCATCAAGTGATTGATGTGGCATTTGACTTAGAGTAAATATGGCATTATCATATTTTGAAGACACGTTGTTTAATAAAATTGCCTTTGCATCATCATCATCTACTTTAGAATTAATTTCTGACAATTGTCTCATCAAAGCTCTTAACTCATTTATGTGTGTTGACAATGATGTCTCACTATCCATTTGAAGTTTAAACAATTGTAACTTTAAGAAAAATTTTGCATTAACAGCTTTTGCCCCAAATACCTTATTCATTTCTTCCCATATTGCTGCAGAATATTTTTGTAAGTCAATTAGATGAAGTTGGGAATCTGCAAGTGATAGTCCAAGGATAGACTTGGCTCTTTCTTCTCTTTTTTCCCATTCAATTAACTATCTAGCATCTGTAGGTGCTTTTTCTGAGCCTTCTACAATATTCCATAAATTTCTACTCATCATTTGCAGCTGAATTTTTACCTTCCAAGTGTGGAAATTAAAGCCATTAAACTTTTCCAATACAATAGGCTCCATGTTGAAAAGAAAAGCTTTAGCCTTTTTTTTTAATCAACAAATATTTAGCTGATTAAATTTCAAAAAAATATAATATTATCACAATAAAAAAAAACTGCCAGATGTATGTTAAGGTGAGTGTAAGCCAACAATAAGAAAATGCACCCGAGGACAGGAGCTATCATGACAAATTCTGAGCCTTAAATTTCACAGCTGTGCACAAAAAAAACGTGGATCCCGAGGACAAGAGCTATTGTGACAAATTATGAGCTTTTACCTTAAATTTCAGGGCTGTGCACACAAAAAAAACGTGGATTTGATATATCTTCTGCCACGTTGTATTGTATTCCCTATCTGCTATGGAAAAACACAATGCCGAAGCTCTGCCACGCTGTATTACCTGGGCTAACAAAAAAACTGAACATTGACCTCCGAATGTCAAAACACAATTATGCAAGTAGTGCGTTCGTGTCACAGCATGCGTACCACTACGTTTGCTAGCTTCCAATCAGGGGATTGCTACCGAGTGTGCCACTGTGTTTGCAGAAAAATAAAAGTCACTGCTTTCATAGAGGATAGAGAGACGGATGGGATGATCAATGCCAGTGCTCTGATACCATATTAAGAACACAGGTGTGCAGAGATGCACAGGAATCACATACAAAAAAAATGATAATTGAATTACTGTCCACTCCATCAATAGAGATTACATACGTACATATAGTTGAACTAATTCTAATCTGAGAGAGAGAAGTTGAGAGATTCTATCAACTTCCTCAACAACCCAATCCAAACTAAGTAAGCATAATAATTGAGGCATTATCTCAAAAAATTACTTGTAGGTATGTACACCAAAATTTATTGTTGGTTTTTCTCAAATGCAGGGAGAAAATCTCATAATTATATCAAATGGAAAATTCTTCAAAATCCAACTCATTCCATAATATTTCTAAAAGTCCATCGCGGAGTTCTCCCTATCCATCTCCAGACGTAATTACTTAAAATTTTAATTATATTTTCATTATCTAATTGAATTTATTTTTTTATCCATGTCAATCAGTTGAATAAAATTAATGTATACAAATTTGCAGGTTCATGTAGATTCAAAATCAAGTTCAGAAGCACAAAATATTCAAATAGTTCCAAAACGTTGGAAGCTCTTATCAAGAGCAGCATACCACTAGGCGCGGTTGGTAGATGAAAATGGACAGTCGCTTCACCTTGACAATTGTAACATGCCATCGTCTAGCCACAATCCTACGACAATGATGGTAATAATTATTGTTTGGTATAATTTAATTATTTCAACGTCAAACCAATTAGTCATGCATTGACGTGCATACTAATTGATATCATCAATTTTGTACTATCATGTTCAAATATATTTTTTGTAATTATTGGGATTATAGTGATGATGACCGACCTACCTACCATCTTCCATTGCACCCCATGACAATGTCAAATTGAGAGAAGGTTGAATTAAGAGAAAAAATCGGAGAGGGACGGTACCAAGAATGGTTGAATCAACCACCTAATCAATTCCCATAATGTCCAGATTCACAAATTAGGAATCACTACAGCATTAGTAGTTCTTCACAAGATGATAATGGAGGAAATCAAATAGATGTTGGTATGGATAATTACTTAAGAGATACAACTTCCATGGATACAATGTTGTTAGATGCATTCCAGAACGATGATCAGCTAGTGGATGATGCTCATATCACTGATACCTTTTTCGAAAGCCTTAAATTTGCTTCCACCACCCCTCTCTTTGGACCTCGCGGTTACTCAAAGTTTACCCAGTTGGGGAAAAATATGTTACTGTACAATTTGAGAGCAAATTTTGGCTTTTCGAATGCACGTTTCTCGGAAATTTTGAGGTAATTGACTATCAAGTCCCTTATATTTTGAGAAATATAATCACACAATCAACATTACAAATGGTCAATTTTATGAATGTTAATAATTATCGACATTAATGTACATTTAATATTGTCCATGACCAATTACAGGTTATTCAAATATAAGGTTCTTCCGAGTGATAATGTCTTTCTTGATAGCTGCGAAGAGGCAAAGAAATTATTGAAAATTTTAGGTGTTGAGTACATATCATATCATTCATGTCCAAATGATTGTATTCTATATATAGGAGAATATGCAGGCAAAGATACATGTCCGAAATGTGGGCATGATAGGTATGATAAATCAAAAGAGAAGGGTAAATCACGTGGTCCTCATTTTAAGATATTAAGGCACATGCATATAATCACAAGGATTGAAAGGCTCTTTCATTGCAAAGAATTAGCTATGTTGCAGGGATGGCATGCCTCACATAGAAGTGATTTTCGAGTTATGTGAATCCTAACAGATTCGATAGCCATGAATCATATAGAGGATACATGGCCCGAAAAATTCAAGGATGAAGTACGAAGTCTATGACTCAGCATATCCATGGATGTCATCAATCCATATTCCCTCTAGAACACCAACTATTCTATTTGGCATGTAGTAGTGAGTAATAACAATATCCCCCCATGGTTGTCTGTGAAGAATGAACATCTTATGTTGGCTCTCATAGTCCCTGGTAGAAGACAAGTGAAGAATATGTATGTCTACTTACAAAAATTGGTGGATGAATTGAAGGATTTATGGGATGGGATAAATGTATATGATGTATCAAGGCCCATTATAGCAAAGAAGAGTTTTATGTTGTATGGCATATGTGCTTACATGACACATGATTATCCAAGCTTAGGAGTTTAATCTGGTAAATTACATGTTTATTGATTTGTTTATATTCGTAACTATATTCTTTCACATATTAATTATTTAATTCATTGTAATTTTTCTGATCTTCATGATATTCTTTAAAGTGTCATGCATATTGTATACAATAATTTCGCAGGCCTTGTAACAAAAGGGTATTATGGATGTAAATGTTGTGGACCTTCTCTGAAAGCTATATGGTCCAACAACGTACGAAAGCCAGTGTATGACTGTTCCAGGGTATTCCTCCCAGACTAACACCGTTACAGAAGAGAAACATATTCGTTCAATGGTAAATGAGAGAGAACCCAAAGGTCTGCAATAACGACACTAGCTGAATGGCATAGAGAATATGAGAGAGAGGAGGAGAAGGAGTTCATAGAAATGTTTGATTCAAATGGGGAGCCTATGTTCGATGATCTAGAATTCTTCGACACCTATTTTGAGAAATAGCCCATTGGCATGAAAAGGAAATCTATCTTTTATAACCTCCCATATTGGGAGCATCTTAAGATTATCCACTTATTAGATCCCATGCATATATTTAAAATTGTTTCATATTCTTTATGGAGGCACATATCATCGAAACAAAGTGACACATTGGTTGTTAGGAAAGATATTATTACTTAAAAAACTAAAAAGAAACATTGGCCAAGAAGATTAGAAAGTACAGGATCAGAGGTTGGTCCCTCTAATTGGTATTTCAAAGAAGGTGATGTCCAATGGATTTTAAAAAAATATGATATTTCTTTGGCAAAAGAAGTTATAATGGGTGTGAGGGTGCCATTTTCATATGGGTATTCACTACGACGCTACTTCACCATGGAAGATCATTTGTCAGGGTTAAAATCGCATGACCATTTGAATATTCTAAGAGTACGTATAATGTCAAAATCATGATTATATTATTTTTTATTTTAATAAATTGTATCCCGTGCAAGGATCATAAAACATAACTAATTTTGTATATAATTTCATGTGTTTATAAATTTTCAGTGTCATTATCGGTTGTTTCTGCGTGGGTGTGTGAAACATGACTTCCCCCAAGACTTAGGACGTGTCATATCTAAATTATCTGCACTTGTATGTTGGATCACGTCAAAGGAGATTCGTATGGCTAGCATTCCATAGTGGCATCAAGAGATAGTTGAGATTGTTTGTTTGTTTAAGAAGGAACTGTCAACAAGTTTCATGGACTTGTAGGTTCATCTTCTAATCCACCTAGTAGATGAGGTTGAATTTGTTAGGGTGGTTTCTTGTCGTTGGATGTTCTTCTTAGAGAGGTACATGAATAAATTGAAAGGGTTTGTTCGACAAAGGGAAAAACCCGAGGGGTCTATGGCAGAGGGTTACATATCATATGAGTCTTTCTATTATGCCAGTGAGTACATCAAGAAGATCGACAACAGACTAGGTGTGGTGATTTGGGACGATGAAAGGGATGAACACAAAAGGGAAGGGGAGCTTCTCCAAACGAATGGAAAAGGCTTGATAAAGAGTAAGCGACTTATAATTTTTCAAATTTACACAAAGTAAATTTTCACGTTGAACTTTGATATAATGTATATTTTGATCTCATATGTACTATATGTCAGTTTGATTTCATCATCGAATGCAGAAATCGAAGCAACCAATAAATTCGTTCTTTACAATTCCGAAGTGACACAACCATGGGTCACATTGTACGAACAAAATTGGATGAAATGGGATAGTGACAGGAAAGAATTCAGACGGTTGAATGGTAGAAGTGTGCTTTATCCCGATCATTTAAAATAAAATATGCCAATTATATGCCCCAAGAATTGGGTTGCTAACCAAGTCAGAGAGACATACGGTGCAACTGGTCATTACCCGCATGCTAAAGAGGATGTGTTAAATGTAAGAATTGGATGCAGCAACTCAGTAATAATCTATTTATGTAAATTTTAAACTTAATAATTCACCTTTGAAATGTAACATCTATATTTCATATTTTAACAGTTGGGTTATTAGACACATGACACTATGATTTTTTAACTTTTTTATAGGTGCATTTGTTCCCATCTATGTGGGCATATGGACACCATTTTCACACAGAAAATTCCGATGATGGACACATGACACAAGACTGTGGATTGGAAGTTGATTTTGATCAATCTATTCAAGCTAGCCACCATGATCAAAACCTAGTACGAGGAATGTTAGGTTATGTCGAAAATATACAAGAGATCATTGAAGTGGACTTCTCTTCTTTCCAATTTCTTATTTTCAGGTGCAAGTGGTGGGACACCTTTGCTCGGAATAATGTGAAGGAAGATCGTGGTAGTAGGCTGATATGTATCAAATCTAGAAAGATGTGGAATGAACTAAGGAGCCTTATGTTTTCCCCAAACACTACAACCAGGTGTTTTTTTACCCAAATATGTTGGATAGGGATTGGTGGTTTGTATTGAGACATGTCCCTAGATCAAAACATATTTTTGAGAACAATAATGTTATCATGCCAAGCGAGCCAGAAGATAATGAGGGTGATCATGAGAACAGAGAGTGATATGGTACATGTGTTAATTCATCATTTATACTATTTAAGATGGGTTTTTATAAATAATAAGACTTAACCTTATAACTAAGACACTTTTTTTCGAAACATTATAATATGTATTTTGAATTATTTGGTTTGCATTGGGTTAATGTTAAAATCATTTCACTTGATAATTTGCAATTATGTTGATCTCGAAAACAATGCATTGTATCAAGTTCTTTTTTTATGTCAATTCCTAAAATAATACAACTACTTGATTGCTTTAAATGTGTGTCAATGATATCTTCAAAATTTTAAAAAATGTATTAATGTATATTGTTATTTTTGGTATGTAAGATTATAGTAAAATAATGATAATTCTAAACATGAATTTATTTGCACTATTTTCTAAACTTTATTATGTTACAAAAATTCATATTCTTTTACAAATATTTAAATTCATACCAATTTACAATTTTACAATTTTACAATTATGGTAATTTAACAATATGTACGGTATACATTTTACTTATGGTAGTTATGGTTCAAAATTGACAATTAATTTACAATTTTACAAATTTTAATAAAATTGAATCATGACAATACATACAATTACAGTTACAATTTTACAATTTCACAATACAATTACCATTACAATTACAATTTTACAAATATTTTACATACAATTACAATTACAATTACAATTTTACAAATATTTTACATACAATTACAATTACACAATTTTACAATTACCAATATATAATATTTAATATATAAATATCATGATTTAATATTAAAAATAAACATCATGATCATGATAACCATCGTACAAACATCATATTCTAAAATACACATTCAATATCGCTAACATCATCTAATCATTGTGATCATGATCATCTAACAAAACACAAACATTATATAACATCATCACAACACAAACAATATCAAATATAAATCTCATGTCAAATAACTGTTATCACATACACATCTATCTGCAATCACATTAAATGAACATATCTGACATGACCTATCAATATAAATATCATGATGAACACCAACATGTAAATTAAGTACATCAACATGAACATAAAATACATGCACTAACTGTATAATGTCAAAAATATAAAATTGTAATATAACTTCATATAAATGTCAAATATCTAGTGTTACTACCTCAATATTATAACTAGTACTAGTCAAGGCATGCTCAGTCAACGGTGCAGCCTCATGCTCAGATGGATGATGTACCTGCTCTGAAGGTGCCTACTAATCAGATGGTGCAGTCTGATCAAGAGGTGCTTGCTGATCAGAGGGTGCAATATTCTCAGGAGGTGCTTGTTGATGAGTCGTCGATGGTGCAGCCTGCTCAGTGGATGGTGCCTTCTTAGGATCAGGTGCTTGTTCAGTCGATGGTCATGTCTACTCAATACTAGGTGCCTGCTAATATGGTGCAGACTTCTCAAAATATTCCTGCTGAACCAGACTCAATGTTGGCTGCTCATCTTCAGCACGAGGTGAAAGAGGAGGAGGTGGAGTACTAGAATGATGATCACTCGCCTCGTGATCATGATCATCAGATGAGCTGCTCTGTCATGCATCTCCACAACGCCTATCCCTCCTAGCCCCTAGTAGTCTGGAAGCTCCAACGATATGACGCATAAGGTTCATCATATCATGGGGCATGTCTCTCCAAAGCTTTGTGATCCTAAGATTAGCCTAGATCTCTCTGATCATAGCAGGGCGGACTCCCTCATTAACCAGGAGTTGACACAGTCAGTCGCCCAACTCCATCCAGAATCACATGTCCGCCCTACGCCGCATCCCCGCGGGTATCTAAACCCAAGGATCAGGTCTGTCACCCTGATCAGCTGCCTCCGCCATCTCTGCGTCTTGATCTACAATTGGATCATCCGGTGGGGGTGGAATCATGTCCCCAACGAATGTGCAAATATATACAAAATATATAGTACACAGTAATAATTAGACAATTTCATTAAACAATTTAATAAAACAAGTTAAAGAATGTGTTAGAATAAATTTTATTATAATTAATTAATTAAGACAATAAAATGAAACTATATTGATTTAAATAAAACACTAATATTACCTCTAGCATCGAGTGGCTCATCTTATGTGAAGAGGATGTTGATACACCCTTGCCAATCCAAACCTACGTAAGGACACGACACCATCACGAATGAGTAATTTCCAGCACTAGCTAGCAACTCCAGTGCATCACTAGATATCCTGGCCGAATAATCAGACAAACCCCTCTTGGGCATCATTTGGCCCCACATCTGCATTTGTACATGCAACATCGGCCTATGAGGTTGCCAAACAAAATTAGGCCTCGTCTCCATAAACCTCTCAAAAAATAAACAAAATAGCTTTGAAGAAAAATGGAAGGTCAACCTCCCATGTGCATGATAATGACATCTATCTAATGCTATACAAAACTGCCACAAAAAAATGGCAGACCATCTCACAAGTTGTGGCGTCAGGAATAAAGAATCAACATAAAATACAAGCGAGAAACTAATGTGTTGCCCATCACTAATATAGTGTGCAATGGTCGTCAATAGTAGTGAGAGGCACCTCACATCCTCTGGACCAAACGAAGCAATGTGTAACTGACCACCGAACACTTAAAAATATGCAGGAGAAATTATATCGTCCATAACGTATCTCTGGGAGTATGCCAACTGACTCCTTGTGACATAACCGATGGGGACATCTGGGAACTGGGGAAAATCATGCCCTCTCCTAGATATGCTATTAATAAAATAGATGTCCTCCTCAGTGGGCTCATACCATTGGCCATGACCAACCCAAAAAGCATGTCGTTGGGCATCCCACCTATAGATCAGTTGTCCCAATAACCCATTGTGCCCATTTAGGTATGTAGCCTCCTCATAGAACTTGAGGAGGCCTACCTTCCTTAAGAGCAACTGGGTGGGTGTTGTGATAGGATGAGGGTACAAAATTCGCTCCCTCTCCTGTGCCTCCCACAGTTGAATCATGTTATAACGGTCCTTCATATGCCCTTGTTGTTCCCTTTTCTCTCTTCGTTGACGTCATTGAATGATTCACATATTAAATACATTTTTTTTATTAAATGAGAAATGTATATATATATATATATATTATTGAAAAAAAAAACACTCGATGTGCCCAAAAGAATAGTAACGCATTGTTACGGGTGTGTACTTATTTATCACGCACCAGCACGGTGCGCATGAAAAAAGTTCACGCACCGCGCAAATAGGAAAAAAATTTGTGCGGTGCATTGACCAAACTATCCGCCCCGACGTGGTTAGTTTGGTCAATGCACCGACTGACAGCAGTGCATAATTAACGGTGTGGTCCTGTAAACAATCACATCGTTAACTATGCATTGTTTTCAGGCAGTGCGTTGACCAAACTATCTACCCCAGGGTAGTTAGTTTGGTCAATGCACTGCCCGAAAATAGTACATAATTAATAGAGCAGTCATGTAAACGACCACACTGTCATGTTATTTTCAAAAATTTTATTTTCTCGGTGCGGCTGACAACCAACACACATCGCACTATTTTAGTGTTACAGCGGTGCGCATTTTCTCGATACTGCACCGGAACCTGGTGCAGTTTCCGTTAACACTGTTCGCGATGCGACCTGTAAATTTACAGGAAGCACCGCAAATGGTGCGAGTCGAACGGCTCGAACACACTACACAGAAAATAATAATAATAAATAAATAATTAAAAATAATAATAATAATAATAAAATAAACAAATAAATAAATAAAAAAAATAGAAATAAAAATAAAAAATAAAAAATAAATAAAAATTTAAAATCAGTAAATTTTAAGTGAATTTGACAAATTAATATGCCAAAAGGTTAAGTTATTGAGAAACAATTAGATTACCTGCACATTTGCGTGTCGAAGAGGTATCTTTGCTGAGGAATACTAAAAAACAAATTTTCCCACCATTTTCGAAAATTCGAACTCCGCAAAGTAAGCAATGGACGGTAGTAATGTGGGTAATGGGAGCATCGATGGCAGGGCGCCTCAGAGAAGTCAAATGCACATCGGTGCTTGAGAGCTCTAGAGCATTGAACAAGTAAAAATGAGGTTTTTTACAGCCAGTGTTTTTTTTTTAAATTAACCCTTTTTCTGTGTGCTCGATTTTGAGATGTACCAGGCGGTTTTATCAATGGTGGACCGCACATTGTTACAGTGTGTTGGATTACGAAGACGCATCGAGCCGGTTTGTACGTAGAACACTGGTGCGCTTTAGTACTAAGATGCACTAGGCCGGTTTGTACGGAGAGCATGGTGTCTCGGTGTGACAATTGATAGTACGCACCAATATGCTTTTCATAAAACACACCAGTATGTGCTATGATTAGAAACACACCGCAAAAAAAAACATCCACAAAAACCTCCACCTGCCAACCTCCTCTAGTGACCTCCGCTAAAAATGGATATCTAGGCTATTTTTATAAGGGCTTCCTCAAAAACATCTGCTAGAGGGTCTTTTCCTTGTATTGTCATCCTAATGAGATCTTGTAGCCTCATCCTAGTATTGATGATATCTTGCTTCACCCAGGTGTTCTAATAATGATGGATGGAATATTCAACCCATGTGACCTACCTGTTCTACTAGAGTACTTTGGCCCACCATGCTAGTACATGTTTCATCTACACCTGCTCCTAATCATGTGATCCCTTCAGTTTCCTCTTTCACCAAGCATCTCCCTAAATAGTCAATCTCAGTAATCCAAGAAGACAAAGGAAATAAAACCTTGGATAAACCTTACATACGTTCCATTGATTCTGCTCCTAATTCTAATCCATTTATGTTCAAGGAGAAAGTGGAGGGAAAAGGGTATATTTCTTTTCATGACTTGCACTTAGGGACATGGTGAATTTTATTTACTAAGACATTTCACACAGAGTACTTTGGACATGTTGGGACTTATTGATGTATCTTGATCACATGGATATTGTATATATTTTTGGGAGGCACAAGGTTTATATAATGATGATTATATGATGTGATACATTATATATAATATGTTTTTGTCTTATGTTTACTTGAATTTTTTTTAAATGGGAGATACAAGGTGAAATGAAAATATTTGATAAATATTAAAGGTGTCTAGATGGAACCCACTTACTTATAGTTATTATTAATTAAATGAGTTCATGATTTTTCCCTTTCCTTAAAATATTTTCTTTTTATTATGAAAATCAATAAATGAAATTAGTTAAGAGGAGGTTCAACTAGTAAATTGATTTCCACTAGAATAAAATCAATGGGAATTACAAATGGAAGAGAGGGAATTCTTTGTGGAGGTACATTAAAGCTTAAAAAACTATTATCATTATTTATTTCTCCTTTCTAAGTTTTCTAGAACTAATTTTGTCTTGTTGATAGAAGGGGATAGCTTGAAAGGTATAAAATAAGGATACCTTAGCCTTCTTTGAATTGTTCTTCAAGGATTATTAATATGATTTGATTTTTTAATCATTCTATTCAAAAAAATATATATATATTTTAATGATGTTTAGTATACTTTTTTGCAAAAATTAATGATATTCAACATTTAATTGAAGTGATCAAGTGAAGACTTAGGTTATTACTTTCTTTAGGGACATGGTTTCCATCATATGATTCTTTACATCTTCACATCTAAAGGACTCCTCTGATCCTAACCCTTACTAGGGTTTGTAGGGTCGACTTTTACTTGAGACTCAAATTGGCTTTTAATATATGAATTTGATGATTTTTTTTAGATATGGCTTATTTATGCTTTGAGGAATCATCATTTATTACATTTTTTTATCGAGAAAAAAATATTTTCCTTTTATTCCTTGAATTTTGAGAATTTTTGCTTAAACATATTTTGAAAAATAAAAATCTTATAGAGTAAAGTGGTTTCCATATATAAAGATCAAGGTCTCAATATGGTTGTAGATTATTAAGGCTATAGTCCCAGGGTAACATTTATAACTATCTAATCTAGTCGCCTTGCAAGAATCAACTGTCATACAAGAAGTATTAGAAATTCTCACCATCAATAGATTATATCATAACTCTAGAGGCTTAAAACCTCTTAAGTTGGAAGACCAACTTGAAGAGCTTAGCTAATGAAATATTGTTAAGGAAAGGTTCTTTAGGTTTTAAACATTGGAATTCTAAGCCAATATTTGAAGAATATATATATTTATAAATGCTTATAAGCTTGAATCCTTGGTAATAAAGCAACTATTTTTGATAGAAAATTCCCTAGTGTGATCTTAGCATCTTACCTCCAAGGTTGAGTAAATGTGAAATTATGGGCTTAAGCATATTCCCAACCTTGAAGAAGTCAAAGGAGGACATCAAGGAAGTGCTTTATACTTGGGAAAATACTTAACAAAAGTTAGAAAGTTTTAAAATAAAAATCAACAAGTTTTATTATATTACATGAAGAGTATTTTCATGCGATATAGGGATTATTGCATGAAGATTATTTTCATGTGATATAGGGATTATCGCATGAATATTATTTTCATGCAATATAGGTATTATCACATGAAGATTATTTTCATGCAATATAGGTATTTTTGTACTTTTGATTTTTCTAACTTTGAATGCAGTTGGTGGATGAAATATTTATAATGAAAAAGATAAAAAAAGGCTTCAAATCATAGCATTGATCAAGGGAAGTAATGCTTAAGCATCCTGCCATTGACAGGAACCCCAAACAATTCTGCTCCATTCAACTCCTGCAAGAAGAATGCCTTGTTACCAGCAGCTGAATGAATAGAGAAAGGGTCAAGCCATAAGTTGTCAAATTTCCCATGCTTGCCCTTTTCTTCTCTTCTTGAATCCCATTTTAAAACTTTGTCCCCAATCTTGAAATTGCTGGCCTTTGTTCTTCGGTCAAAAATCTTTTTAATGTTGTCTTGCTTCTGCAATGCTTTGTTATAAACTTCCTCTCTGGTTTGCCGGAGATGAATGGTCTGGTTTATTCTTCTGATCATGTCATTTTCTTTAGTTTGTAACTCTTGAATCAACTTCATTACTGGTACACCAAGGCTGTTTGGAAAAATTGCATCAGTACCATACACAAGCTGGAAAGGTGACATACCAATAGATTTCTTCAAAGTCAATCTTTCAGCCCAGAGTGCATGAACCAGCTTTGTGTGCCAAGACTTCTTATTGTCCTCCAACAGTTTCTTGATTATGTTCACTAAGCTTTTGTTTGAGGATTCTGCAAATCCATTACCTTGAGGATAATAGGCCGTGGAATGCCCCAATGTTATGTGATATCTATGACAGAACTCAACCATCTTCTTTGATCCAAATGCTGCTACGTTATCGGTGATAATATTGGTAGGACAGCCAAATCTGGAGAGAATGTTAGTCTCCATGAATTTTATAATAACTGAATCATTGGCCTGCCTACAAGGGATGGCTTCTATCCACTTAGTGAAATAGTATGTGGAAGTGAGAATCCATCTATGTTGGGCAGAAGATGAGGGATGGATTTCTCCTATGAAGTCAAGTCCCCACTGTTGAAAAGGGGCTTCAACAATGATTGGATGTAGAGGTAGGGATAACAGTTTTCTTTTGCCTTCAAAAAGTTGACACTTATGACAGGCTACGATCATCTTATGCACATCATGGAAAAGATTAGGCCAATAGAAACCAGCCCTCAAAATTTTGTTGGTTGTTGTCTTCCAGTACAAATGACCTCCACACTCTCCTTCATGAAACTGATATTTAACCTTCTCTGCATCAAACTCAGGAAAACGTTTAAGCAATACACCACTTGCATTTTTCCAATAAAGACATCTATCTATAATGCAATAGTTTACAGCTTTTAACTTTAGGAACCTTACCTTTGTTTTTTTCAAACCAAGAGGTGTATTTAATTTAAGAAAAACATAAATAATATCAGCATACCATGGAGAATTAATAAAATTATCTTCAACTATAGGAGTTGAGAATTCTTCTTGGTCATCCAAAGCATCAATCATATTAATATCAAGAACTTCAAAATTGGATTCAGCCATCAATCTAGCTAGACCTTGGCCTTTGATGAGTTTAGTGGGTTTTATCTCTAAATCATATTCAAGAATAATAGCAATCCACTTACCTCTCTTACCATCTGGGTCCTGTGTTAGAATGTCTTTAACAACTAAATTTGGGACGAAGGCAATGATGTGTGAGTGAAGGATGTACACCCTGAAGTATTTCAAAGCTTTAACCAAAGCAAAAGCGTGCTTCTCCATAATGTTATACTTTAAAGGGGCATCCCTCAATGCCTTACTAAAGAATGAAATAGGTTGCTCTTATCCTTGTGGATTTTTCTGCAAAAAGACAACAGCTATAGTATGTTCTAATGCAAATGAAAAAATATAAAAATCTTTTGAAAAATCAGGACTTATAAGAATCGGTGTTTTGGTTAATGCTTGTTTCACCAGTTCAAAGGACTTCTTTTCTTCTAAGGTCCATTTTACCCCTTGCTCCTTCTTTAACATGTTTGTGATATTCCTAAGGAGCTCAGCCAAGTTGGGGATGAACCTTCTCAAAAAGTTAATCTTTTCGATGAAAGACTGCAACTCTTTAATGTTTCGAGGATGAGAGATTTGCAATATGGCCTCAATCCTCTTGGGATCTATCTTTATACCCTCTTCTGAAATAATGTGCCCAAGAATTTTACCTTCTTGGAGACCAAATAGTGTCTTTTTAGGGTTTAAATATATCCCAAACTTTCTGCACTTCTCGAAAACCTTTCTTAAATGTTCTAAGTGCTCTTCATCTGTTTTTGAAAACACAGTAACATCATCAAGATAGATAATGATGAATAAGCCCAGTTCCTCCGAGAATGCTATGTCCATGGCTCTTTGAAAAGTTGCTCCAGCATTCATTAGACCGAAAGGCATTTTCACATACATGAAAGTGCCCCATGGTGTAGTAAAGGCTGTCTTTAATTGATCAGTAGGGTGGACTAAAATCTGATTGTACCCTGAATATCCATCAAGCAAAGAAATTATTTTAGACCCTACCACCCTTTGTAAAATGTGATCCATCTTGGGTAAAGGGTAGTTGTCTTTTAATGAAGCTTTTTTTAAGTCTCTAAAGTCTATACAAAGCCCGATTTCTCCAGTTTTCTTCCTAACAGACACCAGATTAGATACCCATTCAGAATATCTAACAGGGACAATAATACCAACATCATACATTTTCATGATTTCCTTCTGAACCAATGGTAACTGGACAGGGTTTATTCTGCGCAACTTCTGTTTGAATGGTTTTTGGTTTTCTTTGAGGGGAATTTTGTGTTGTATAATTTCAGTGTCATAGGATTTAAGGTCTTCGTAACTCCATGCAAAAACATCAGAGAACTCTTTAAACAACTCGATGTATTTAAGTTTAATGTGAGCAAGTAAAGTCTTGGACACTTTAATCATTTTCAGCTTATGTTTGCTGCCAATATTACACTCTTCTACTTCGGTCTCTACAGGTTCCAGTTTTGGTTTATTCGCCACATCGTTAAAATCAAACAACTCTTCTAAAGGGGCCAAACCTTTAGGAAAACTTTCATATTTAGAGTGCAGATTTTCTAACTCCTCTGTTTCAAACTCTGCATTCATTTCTGTTTCGCTTTCAAGTTCGCTGGACAATAGGTTTATATTAGCGATTTCAGGAGATTGTTCTTCTTCATCAAGAAAATTTTCTTCCTTGCAATCTATTTCATATTCTGAGTCCGAACCGTTTGGTTTGAATTCATTTCTGAATTGCATGAAGTCTTCTATTTTTTTGTTGTTGTCAAATACCTGCCAATATTTCTCATTATCAGGCATAACTGGTCTAAATTTTATCTGAGTTGTGCAGTATTTGGTGCTATATGGCGTTAAGCATGTTCTAGCTGCAAAGGCTAAATTTTGGGCCATGATATTTCTTTTTCTTGGGATAAAAAACAGTTTGGACTCCTCGAATGTTTTCAAAAGGTCCATGACATCATTTCGGTAGGCCCTGAGTCTGGGATGATTTGCGTTATACTCCCCATTTTCCTGCCTAATAACTAACTCTGAGTCCCTGTGAACTTTAATTCTTTTGGCTCCTATATTTTTCAACAAACTTAAGCCTAGGATAAGGGATTCATATTCCACTATGTTATTGGAACACTGAAAATTTAATCTACATGAAATACATTCTGTGTGGTCATTTTCAGTGTTAGAAATCCAGACACCTGCACCAGCGTTAGTCTTAGTGCAGGATCCATCGAAATACATACTCCACAGAGGACTATTCTTAGTTTCATCCTGGTTACCATCCTCTTCAACTGACGTGCCTTCTGATTGTTCTTGAGTATCAGCGCTTAGTTGAATGTGTTTTGATTCCCCAGGATTTTCGTTTATTTGAGGGTCGTTATCTTTAGTGTCCAGGTTTAAAAACAAAGGACGCATGAGCTGTAGTTCAAGAAATTTACTTGGTTTTCTAATGTCATCAAATGCAACAAACTATTCTAACCTTTCAGCGTTGTGTTCCTCTTCCTCTCTGTCGGCCATTAATTCCGCTAAAGTGACTTGTTCACCAAGTGTTTCATCATTAAACATAATAAAGGAATCAAGGCCTATAGTTACAGAATAGAGGGGAGAGTTTTGTGGTCTGTCTTGAATTGTTACTATGAATTTCATATGAGACTGCCTGTAGAGTCTTCTATTCTGATTGAAAACAGGGATAGTCGCCTAGGTCATGTCCATTTGCATAGTCCCTAGTAACTTAACCCCCCAAGATCTTGATAATAACATTCCATATTTTGGGGGCACATCAGCCACAACAATATCCATGACTAAACATTTGGCTGGAATCTGGGCTAAGTTAACACAGAGGTCTTTGATTAATCCTAAACATTTTACTCTGCTTGAGTCAAAGGAGTAGAGATCTTTGTAAGGTCTGATGATTTCTAGACCAAGGCTCTCCATTACGGATTTTGGCATTAAATTATGAGAAGCCCCGGAATCATGCATAGCGTTGTGAAAAATTTTGTCATAAACATTTAAACTCACATAAAAGGGAGGAATAGGTCCCTCTTGATATCTACCTTCAATCTTTGGACCGAAAATAAGCTCTGGCTGGTCATCATTGAGATTGACCGTATCATTGTTCTCTTCTATATTTAAAGCCTTCAAAATTTTAGTTCTATATACATGTTGGGCAGCTAACTCGGTCAAGGGAACAAATATTTTAATTTTTGAAATTTCTTGTTCAAGGCTGAAGGGAAATTGGTTCTTTGAAGTGTTGGTTTCAGCCTTATTAGTTGTCACTTTATCAACAATATCAGATTGCGGATTTGTTTTATTTATACTTGACACAGTTGTTTTGACAGGAGTACTAGTTGAAGTGTTAGTACTACTAAGGTCTACACTCTGATTTTCATTATTCTGAGTGCCTTTCTCTTTACCTTTATCAGAATTTACAGCCACTGTTTTATCCTTTTGTTTGACAATTTTAGGCTTGGTTGTAGTGTTGTTTTGTGAAGATTTGTCAGAGGTTTTGTTGTTGGGGGTCTGTTGACTGGTTTTGATTCTAAAGTCATATTCTCTTTGAGACTCTATGATGACATTTTCCATGTCTTGATAACAATTTTCATCATCATCTCTTTTGTCGTCATAAGGTGTGTATAGACCTTGTTTTTTATCATAATGAATCTCAAAGTCATCATTATCTACCCCTAGCATGTTGATATCATCCTCCTCTGTTATCTCATCTGTTTCCTCAACCTCACTTACATAGTTTTGATGAAAGGGAGGAGTGATCTACTGATCATCTTCCCTAGGTCTGTTTGGAGGTTGGTTTCATCTAAAATTCTGGTTTTGGTTCTGGTTTCTATTTTGAGGAGCAGTTTGGTTTTGATTTGCTTGTGCTCTCTTAATTATGCTCATCTCTTTCATCATTTCTTCCATCATTCTCTCCATCTTTGAGCTGGAAGTAGAAGGTGTGGATTCCTCTCTAAAAGATACAATCTTTTCATTTTTCATTCTTGCTCTCTTCTCCATTAAGTTGACTTCCATAAAAATAGCACCCTTTTGCATATCTTCAAGAGTTGCAAAATCTCTCTCTCTCAGCTGATAAGTCATGTCAGAGTCAAACCCTTCAGGAAAATTGTTTAAAGCTGAGCCCTGTGGAGGTTTAAGTTCCGGGGAAAGTGCATTATACACACTATTGAATCTAGTGCAATAAGCTTGCACACTTTCCCCAGGGTTTCTATGGAGGTTCTTGTAATCAGAAAGGACTTGAAGAGGGTTTTTCTTTACTTCCCATTTGTTTAAGAATGTTTGATGGAAGGCTTGGAGATCATTAATACTATGGGGAGCTAGGCCTTTGAACCATTTTCTTGCTTCTCCCCCTAGGCTCTAAGAAAATAACCTAAGCTTGACAGAATCATCATCAATTTCATTTCTGTCAAAGTAGTCATTCATCTTATACACATGTTGTGATGCAGTTGTAGCATTGCTAGCATCATATAATGGAATTTTGGACTGATAGTCTTGTGGAAGATTGACTAATGGTGCAGGAAGGACTAGGGGAGCATACCATGCTGCCATGATATGTGGTGGGGGAGGATTTACAAGGAGTGGATTAATAACAGGAAAAGTGGGACGATTTGCAGTGGTTTTAACAGTGGATATAGGGTGAGTAGAAGTAGATGGACCAGGAATAGACTGTTGAGCTGATCTTGGATGAGAGACACCTAAGTTGTGAAGGAAATGTAAATCAGGAGGTGTTGTTTCTCTGCTACCAAGAGGTTCACTTGTTTCAGGAGATGATAGTGAAGACTTAGAATCTAACTAATCTAAATCACCAAGAGACCTAGTTCTAAATGGATTCACTAAGTCAATTTGAGATTGTTGTAGAGCTGAAAGATTTTTGGGAACTAAATTAGCTCTCAAGGGTGATCTGAAAACAGTTGATAATATAACCTTAGGAGACTTCCAAAGGATACTTTCTGGGTTATCGACTATCTCAGGTGGATCAGGGTCAGGATAGGCTCTAGTGTGAATATTTCTAGGAGCCACTATGTTGTGCTTTTCAGACCCAAATAAAACAAGGAAGGTTCAACCAGGTATGACAATCTTTGAATGGTCAACCAATCTATTTACACAAATTTTAATCCTACAGTCTTTTGACTGAGTTTGAAAGATATTGTAATGATAATGGTTCTTCCCAGTGGAGTATTAAGGTCTGTTCAAGATTGTGGAATCGCCAAGTGGAATTTTTTAGCCCCTAAGGAGGTAAAAGGTTTTATGGTCATGTTTATTGGATACCAATCTGAAATATTTTTATGTATTTCTGAGTTATCTTTCAGTTGTATGGTTTTTAAAGAATATCCTAACTTTGTGTCAAAACTTAGCTATGGTTATGAGACAAAGACAGTTTACTCTTATGACTAAGCCAACTGATCTTTCAAGGTTAGATAAAGTCTTAAGAGAATCCTAGGTTTCACCTAGATTGTCACTGATTCAGACAAGTTCTATCATGATTACCGTTCTTTGGTAGTGCTTGAAAAGACTACTTTCAACTCACAAGGTTTTATAAAAATGAAAATGATTCTGAGCTTGTTCCCCAGCGGAGTCACCAGAAATGTTAGGAATCTGTAATCAACAAGATTGGCAAAGTCCGATCACAGAAACAACATCGTTTCAACCAACTTTGGGATTCTAGGATCTAGCCCTCCTGAATCCGAAGAGGGATCTCTCCAATATGTACAAAGATGGATTTGTCTTTCAAATTTGGGGTAATAATATTAGGCTAGTTATGAAGACCAAGGGTTTGTTTTGTTTTTGGATGGTTGAGCATGAATACTGTTTGAGGTGGAAAATCCTAAGTGCAAAGAGTTTCAAAGGTGAGAAGTTGCAAGTGAATAGAATAGCTAGGCTAAAAAGATATATATAACGCTGGTTTTTAGTCCATTGGGCTATGGGGTCATAACAGGGCTTTAATTGAACAACAACATCAAGAGTGATCCAAGGGGCAAGTCATCTACACCACAAGATTATTGAGATTTAAATGATGGAATGGGAACAATAAAGTGTTTGAGGGGTGGAAACTGATAATAATTTCACAAGGGATTTATATTCAGTCCAAACAAGAAAAGCCTCTTAAGTAACTGTTTAAAACCAACCAAGTGCAGGGCTAACCATTGACTTCTTGGGCAAGTTTGTATTAAAGCAGCTTAATTGACAAACAATCCAGTAATCCACATAATTACCTTCAGAAAGTATGAAAACATATAAGAGAAGACAGAGTATAAACTTAAGATCAGATAAAGTACTTTTAAACCTAGTCTGCTTTTAGTTAACACCAAGGGAAACTTTCAAAATCTGCCTTTGGAGAATAGAAGCTAGAAACAGGGCAAACCATCACTTTCTAGTCTAACTTCAATAAGCAAATAAGGAAAATAACTTTCAAGAAATTTTTCTAAAGAAAACAGTAGGACGAGGGAACTCCAGCATTCCTAACTGCTTAAACTGTATTGAATCATTCTGAAATAAACAATTTGGAGGAAAACATTGAGACAAATATTTTCAGTCAGAGAAGGTTACTGATGTACAGCAGGTCCTAACTCTATAAATGTTGTTCTTTATCAGAGAATGGTGAACAATATGACATACATAAAGGAAAACAATAACAAATAAGGGGCACTTCACCAGTGATATAGACCAGGATCCCAAGAAACAACTTGTTTATTGATGTCAAACCAGTTACAGTACTCAGATCCAATGTTTCAGTTCAGCAATCATCTTCACTATCCAGCCTAACAAAACTAACACAAACAGAGCTCCACGGGCCAGTGAACACTATTTACAGTCAGAAAGTTCAAGCTCAGATGTATTTCAAAGTTCTACAACCAACAAATTCTCATCTTCTACAAAAGTATTTATAGAAGGACGAGGAGGTGAGATCTGATAAAAGATCTCTCAAGGCAATTAATACAGATTCAAGACTTCTTGGCCTTTTGAGGGGCTCGATGAAGAAGTTTACAGGTGTTTCACTGTATTAACTGTTTTACAATAAATATCAAAGCTCAGTGGGAGCTTTATTTGACTTCGAGGCTCTGCGTAATGTTTTGGAGTAACTCTACAGATATTTTTTCATTTATTTCCTTGCAGAAGTAACTCCCTAGCTGTGCTGAGGCAAAATATCTTATTCTGCAATAAGTTCAGCCTCTGTTTGAATGCTTTGAGGAAACAGGTAGCTCTGTGGTAGCTGAGGAATCAATTCACCTCAAATGTGATAGTGGAGGCCTTTCTGCCTGTTAAACACTCATGATGTTTCCTTTAATTGTGTTTTAATCCAGGGAATTAGGCTTCTGATAATCATTCTTAGTCGTAATTCCCCAAATCTGTCTTTAATATTCTACTCTGCTGCACTCTGTCTTTCAAACTTATACTCTTTAAAATCGTGTTTAAAACACAGTGTCTTGTCGATGTGCAGGGCCGCGCAGGGCTCTTTATGGTATCGGCTCCCATGGAGCGTCGAATAAACGTGGAGTGGAGCCCTTTTGGTCGCTTTCCCTTTGACAACCAAAGGCCGAAAGATCGGAACCTTTGGATTTCTTTTCCTTTGTAATATGGACAAAACCTTCATAACCTGCAAAACAAGCAAAATGTTATGAAACCCTGTGCTTTTAGGTTAAACTGTGTTGGAGGCATCGGGGAGAAGCGTGGTCGTTGGATGAAATCATCCAACAATGGAGATCTGCGTAGAAGAGGCAAAAAGGAGAGCGGGAGAAGAACAAGTGATAGTGATTTTGGACCGTCCGATCTGGACACGTGGACGGTCCAGATTGAATCGGAGGATCACAATCGGGGGTGACGGGCAAATGGAGCGATTGAAACATGCGATGCGATGAAGCGTAGGCCGTCGATCTACAAATTAGATCGACGGTGGAGAATAAATCGGGGGAGAGGCCGATAGGGGGAAGTAACAAATGTATGCGATGTAAGATTGCGATGTGATTCTGCGCAGACCGTTGATCTGAGAATCAGATCAACGGCAGAAATTGAATCGGGGAATGGCTAATCGGTGGGAGTAACAAATGGATGCGATGAAAAAGTTGCGATGCGATGGAGAGCTCCAATGCGATGAAGCGCTGGCCCCTTGATCGGCTTTCAATCAACGGCGGGGATTTGTTTTGGAATGATCTGGCGGAAAAATCCTTATAATTTATGAAAACTCAAACTTTGGAATAAAACAAAGATTTTTATGGATCGGGGGCGGAAAATATATATAAGGTGGACAGGCGCCCGACTGCGGGGCCTTCGGTTTTTACGGAATGCAATATTCCCGGGGCGTATTAAAACAAAGGCCAATCGCAATCGGGCCATTGGGCCTGGTATTTTCAATCAACCCATTTAAAACATTGCGATGCGATTAGCACCCGGGATCTTTAACACTTGATCCCGGGTGAAAGTCATATGAAAAGAAAAGGCGGGCAGAGTTTATACATATAAGTCCTGATCGCATTGGAAAGTTTCGATGTGGCCTTTTCAATCAACCCATTGTGTTTTCTCTGATTGCAATTGCGCGATCAGTATTTTTATCTACCCATTTAAATATTTCAACACGTGACTTGGGTTTTTAAGTTAAAACTTTGGAAAAGTGGGTTTTTAAGACTTTACAAAGAAAAAGAATGATCAGGAATGAATTTATACAGTGTTTTAAGCGGAAGGTGGGCCCACAAGATGTTTATACAAAGGTTTTAATCGCATCGGAGTTTATATGATGCAAAGCTAATCGCATCGGAACTTTCGAATATGGCAAAGACTTGCGTTCTTTGGATTTTTGCGATGCGATTAGCGCCGAAAGGTTTTAGCGCTTGGTCTTAACGCGTGGGCATGTGGGGGGAAGTGGTTAGGACTTAGCCCAAGGGGCTTAGGTCCATAGTAAATAAAACTTGTTTTTTATGAATTTTTCAGAGTTTTTCAATGGAATTTGATGGTTTCGGTAAGGTTAAAAAGTGAGTTTTTAACCTCGTAAAGATGATTTTCATCAATGGAAGAAGGGAAATCATGAAAAATAGAGGAATTTTATGGAGAAAAGGGAAGAAAATGAAGGTTAATTTTGGAAGAGGGGGAGGGGGAAAATGATGGTTTTTCAGCAGTCTTTCCTCATAAAATTAGCAGAATTTCTGAGTATAAAATGGGAACAGTAATGAAGATTTTGGACAAAGGCATGAGGCCTTACAGAGTCTTCAAGAGCCAACAATTTTTAGCAATGAAATTTGTTCCTTGAAGGCTCAAAAAGTCTTAGCCACCTTTTTCCATAACAAATATCATAGGTGGCTAACAATGGCTCCACTTGGGGGTGATGCCTTCTTGAAGGCATCAAGAACTTCAAACTTGCATTCTCTGGGAGGCTGACCTGTGCCACATCCATTATGTTCTCTGGGAGGCTGACCTGTGCCTTATCCATTGGGCTGCCCTTCCTTTGCTGGGATGATCTTGCTCTGAAAACATATTAGCAGCCATGAAAACAATGGATTTTCATCTACAAGCTTTCTACCTACCTAATCCTACTGATCTAACTTTTTTTCTTCATTAGAGTGCACTTGGATTGGAAAACTCTTTACAACATTTTATTCTTTTGAAAACAGGAAATATAATCTATTTCTACTCCTTATTTCTCCATGGACTCAGATTAAACAGTTGAGTCCATAAAATTCTCTATCTAATCTACCATCTGTTGGGATTGAACTGTCCAACAGATTTTATTCTCTAAATTTTACAACAGAAGTTTAAAAATATCCAAGCCAAGATTAAGCTATTTGACTTTGCTGTGATCTATGGCATAAAAACAAGCTGCACATAGACATTTATTTTTGCAGGAAAATTAAATCAAAATGGAAGGCCTAGGATCTGAAAATTTAAAGCACTTCCTTCATCTTTTTTCACAACTCTTTTTTGACTTTGTTTGAACTGTTCTTTCTTTTTCTCTGGTTTAGATTTTGAGCTAATTAGAACCAAATTTTCTTCTTCTTTGACTCAGAATTTGAAACAAATTTGAGTCATCTCTTTTTGGAAACTTAGGTTCAGATTTTGATCATGTTTGAACCTTTAATTTCTATCCTAAACTATCTACTGATAAGCCAAGATTAAACAGTTTGGCAAATCGAATTCACTATCCTATCAGCAGAAAATTTAAAGCTAATTAGTCAAGTTTAGGCTTTTTGACTAACTATAAGTGTGTTATTCAGGAGTGGCATTTAAGCATGCACACTTTCAGAATTTGTTTCTCTTTTTTGGTATGGGGCTATACCTTCCTTGTTTTCACAATCTGCCCTCTTTTCTTTCTTTCTATTGTTTTTGTACTTTTGATTTTTCTAACTTTGAATGCAGTTGGTGGATGAAATATTTATAATGAAAAAAGATAAAAAAGGCTTCAAATCATAGAATTGATCAAGGGAAGTAATGCTTAAGCATCCTGCCATTGACAGGACCCCCAAACAATTCTGCTCCATTCAACTCCTACAAGAAGAATGCATTGTTACCAACAGCTGAATGAACAGAGAAAGGTCCAAGCCATAAGTTGTCAAATTTCCCATGCTTGCCCTTTTCTTCTCTTCTTGAATCCCATTTTAAAACTTTGTCCGCAATCTTGAAATTGTTGGCCTTTGTTCTTTGGTCAAAAAGCTTTTTAATGCTGTCCTGCTTCTGTAATGCTTTGTTATAAACTTCCTCTCTGGTTTGCTGGAGATGAATGGTCTGGTTTATTCTTATGATCATGTCATTTTATTCAGTTTGTAACTCTTGAATAAACTTCATTACTAGTACACCAAGGCTATTTGGAAAAATTGCATTAGTACCATACACAAGCTGGAAAGGTGACATACCAATAGATTTCTTCAAAGTCAATTTGTCAGCCCAGAGTGCATGAACCAGCTTTGTGTGCCAAGACTTCTTATTGTCCTCCAACAGTTTCTTGATTATGTTCACTGAGCTTTTGTTTGAGGATTCTGCAAGTCCATTACCTTGAGGGTAATAGGCCGTGGAATGCCCCAATGTTATGTGATATCTATGACAGAACTCAACCATCTTCTTTGATCCAAATGTTGTTGCGTTATCAGTGATAATCTTGGTAGGATAGCCAAATCTGGAGAGAATGTTAGTCTCCATGAATTTTATAATAACTGAATCATTGGCCTGCCTACAAGGGATGGCTTCTATCCACTTAGTGAAATAGTCTATGGCAGTGAGAATCCATCTATGCTAGGCAGAAGATGGGGGATGGATTTCTCCTATGAAGTCAAGTCCCCACTGTTGAAAAGGGGCTTCAACAGTGATTGGATGTAGAGGTATGGATAACAGTTTTATTTTGCCTTCAAAAAGGTGACACTTATGACAGGCTATGATCATCTTATGCACATCATGGAAAAGAGTAGGCCAATAGAAACCAGCCCTCAAAATTTTGTTGGTTGTTGTCTTCCAGTACAAATGACCTCCACACTCTCCTTCATGAAACTGATATTTAAACTTCTCTGCGTCAAACTCAGGAAAACATTTAAGCAATACACCACTTGCATTTTTCCAATAAAGACATCTATCTATAATGCAATAGTTTACAGCTTTTAACTTTAGGAACCTTGCCTTTGTTTTTTTCAAACTAGGAGGTGTATTCAATTTAAGAAAAACATAAATAATATCAGCATACCATGGAGAATTCATAAAATGATCTTCAACTATAGGAGTTGAGAATTCTTCTTGGTCATCCAAAGCATCAATCATATTAATATCAAGAACTTCAAAATTGGATTCAGCCATCAATCTAGCTAGACCTTTGCCTTTGATGAGTTTAGTGGGTTTTATCTCTAAATCATATTCAAGAATAGTAGCAATCCACCTACCTCTCTTACCATCTGGGTCCTGTGTTAGAATGTCTTTAATAACTGAATTTGGAACGAAGGCAATGATGTGTGAGTGAAGGATGTACACCCTAAAGTCTTTCAAAGCTTTAACCAAAGCAAAAGCTTGCTTCTCCATAATGTTATACTTCAAAGGGGCATCCATCAATGTCTTACTAAAGAATGCAATAGGCTGCTCTTGTCCTTGTGGATTTTTCTGCAAAAGGACAAGAGCTATAGTATGTTCTGATGCAAATGAAAAAATATAAAAATCTTTTGAAAAATCAGGACTTATAAGAACCGGTGTTTTGGTTAACGCTTGTTTCACCAGTTCAAAGGACTTCTTTGCTTCTAAGGTCCATTTTACCCCTTTCTTTTAGGTTAAACTGCATTGGAGGTGTCATGGAGAAGCGTGGCTGTTGGATGAAAGCATCCAACGGTGGAGATCTGCGTAGAAGAGGAAAAAAGGAGAGTGGGAGAAGAAAAAGTGATAGTGATTTTGGAACGTCTGATCTGGACACGTGGATGGTCCAGATTGAATCGGAGGATCGCAATCAGGGGTGACGGGAAAATGGAGCGATTGAAACATGCGATGCGATGAAGCGCAGGCTGTCGATCTACAGATTAGATCGATGGTGGAGAATAAATCTGGGGAGAGGCCGATAGGGGGAAGTAACAAATGTATGCGATGTAAGATTGCGATGCGCTTCTGCGCGGACCGTTGATCTGAGAATCAGATCAACAGTGGAAAGTGAATCGGGGAATGGCTAATCGGCGAGAGTAACAAATGGACGCGATGCAAAAGTTGTGATGCGATGGAGCGCTGGCCGCTTGATCGGCTCTCAATCAACGGCGGGGATTTTTTTTGGAATGATCTGGCGAAAAAACCCTTATAATTTATGAAAACTCAAAATTTGGAATAAAACAAAGGTTTTTATGGATCGGGGGTGGAAAATATATATAAGGTGGACAGGCGCCCGACTGCGGGGCCTTCGGTTTTTACGGAATGCAATATGCCCGGGGTGTATTAAAACAAAGGCCAATCGCAATCGGGCCATCGAGCCCGGTCTTTTCAATCAACCCATTTAAAACATTGCGATGCGATTAGCACTCGGGATCTTTAACACTTGGTCCTGGGTGAAATTCATATGAAAATAAAAGGCAGGCAGAGTTTATACATATAAGTCCTGATCGCATCGGAAAGTTTCGATGCGGCCTTTTCAATCAACCCATTGTGTTTTCTCCGATTGCGATTGCGGGATCGGTCATTTTATCTACCCATTTAAATATTTCAACATGTGACTTGGGTTTTTAAGTTAAAACTTTGGAAAAGTGGGTTTTTAAGACTTTACAAAGAAAAAGAATGATCGGGAATGAATTTATACAGTGTTTTAAGCAGAAGGCGGGCCCACGGGATGTTTATACAAATGTTTTAATCGCATAAGAGTTTATATGATGCAAAGCTAATCACATTGGAACTTTCGAATATGGCAAAGACTTGCGTTCTTTGGATTTTTACAATGTGATTAGCGCCGAAAGGTTTTAGCGCTTGGTCTTAACACGTGGGCATGTGGGGGGAAGTGGTTAGGACTTAGCCCAAGGGGCTTAGGTCCATAGTAAATAAAACTTGTTTTTTATGAATTTTTCAGAGTTTTTCAATGGAATTTGATGGTTTCGGTAAGGTTAAAAAGTGAGTTTTTAACCTTGTAAAGATGATTTTCATCAATGGAAGAAGGGAAATCATGAAAAATAGAGGAATTCTATGGAGAAAAGGGGAGAAAATGAAGGTTAATTTTGGAAGAGGGGGAGGGGGAAAATGATGGTTTTTCAGCAGTATTTTCTCATGAAATTAGCAGAATTTCTGAGTATAAAATGGGAACAGTAATGAAGATTTTGGACAAAGGCATGAGGCCATACAGAGTCTTCAAGAGCCAACAATTTTTAGCAATGAAATTTGTTCCTTGAAGGCTCAAAAAGTCTTAGCCACCTTTTTCCATAACAAATATCATAGGTGGCTAACAATAGGTTTGAAAGTATCCCTCTGGACATGCTGAGGGTGTCTCAACCAATTCTACAGAAAGAGCATAATTTGGAATAGCCTCTAAAAGACACTGAAGTCCTACAGGGAACAAAAATAAAGCACATCCACAACACAACAACTTGTTGATACATTGTTTAGCAGTGATTTGGATAAGGTCTAGGACCAATTTGATAAAAAAATTAAAGGAAAGAAAGAGGTAAACACTTCTGATCCTAAAGAGATAAGCATCACTCCTAACGGAAATAGACATAGCCCACTTACTGTTGGGGATTATGACAAAGCAGTCAACACAGATGAAATTTAATTCATCTCGGCATTCCCTTCATAAAAAATTGTTCTCAAGATTGAATAAATCCCTCCTCTTGACATATTTTATAGTCCCGAGCATTGATTTGTGATGAGTAGGCAGAGAAAGAGGAGAATATTTGACCAATCCCAAGCACTATTCCCTAGAGACATACCAATGTAGGTGATGTGGAAAGATCCACAAACCAATCCTTTTGATGACTTAACAATAGTATCACAATTTGTAGGTGCCTATGCAACTTCCACTATTGACAAAGCATCAGAATTACAACAATTGGTCAAGGAAAAGGATGACAGAATCCACCAGCTGGAAAAAGAGTTGTTAAAGGAAAAGCAGAGTATTGATCAACAGTGTCAAAGATAGTTTTCACAATTACAACATAGCTTTGATCAATTGAAATTGAAATATAAAATTGATATCAAGGTCAAAGACACTCAGATTCAACAACTCCAATTCACAATCAAGCAACTGAAGGAAAATCTAAAAATTAAAGACTTTAAAAAGGCAGCAATGGAATTAAACACCTTATTATCCAAACAACAAGTAATATTCAGCCATAAATTGACAATCATCAATGATCTATGTAGCAAAATTGATTCAATGATGAATCAACCGTCTGATCTGAGGATGAATTTTGATGGCATTGATGAAAAGATTTCAGAATTCATTACTTGGAAAGACAACGTCGAAGGAAAAGTAGCAGATATTCTAAGAATAGAGGATTCACACAAAGAAACCCTTGTTATAGTTTGGGACATAAAGATAAAGCAAGAAGAAAGGGATATCTTCAGAACAAGGTATGTTGTAAACTATATTACTGAAACTGTCAATAGTAATTTTTTTGGTGCCAATCATATTCAAGAATTCCCACCTGGTTCCCTGCTTGATGTCAAAGTTTTGATTAAACAATGGCAGGAAATATCAAAGAGAAAGGAATATGACATTAAGAAACTGAAAAATCTTGATTTGGAAAAATATTGGCAATATCTTGTCAAGCCACACAACCAGTGGCTAATGTTGTGACGCCTTGCTAACACATCCTCTCACATGCTTCCTGCTCTTTCAGATGCACTGTACACTAGACAGTTACGCATAAATCCATCTCAACCTCTTGAATTGCAGCTAATGATGGATATTTACGAGCTCAAGAAACAAATGGGAGAAGAGATAGCATCACACTCCTGAGCTCATCATTTAAGAAAATTCTATTTGTGTCCTATTATCTCTTATTTTAAGGAGATTTGTTTAAACCTCCTCATCACTTTGTGTATTTTCTATTTTTACATTCCTAGTATTAGCTATATAAACCATTTCATGTCTTGAATAAAAAGGTCTTGAAATTTTGTAAGGAAGGCTTTGAGAAGTTTCATTTTTGTACTTTTTAAAATCATCTTAATAGAAAGGTTGGACCAGAGCTATTTCTTGCATGAGTAGAGTTAAGATATATCAGGTACTTCTATGTTTATATTGTTGTAATGTTATATGTCATTAATAGTCATACTTCTTTTTAATCGTTTTTTTATATGTATCTTCTAACTACAATTGAGCATTAATTCAATTTTGAACATGCAAATATTGCCATCTTTTGATATTTGTACAAGATATTCAGTTATTTGATGTGATACACATTTAACCAATTAATTTTGTTAGCTATCTAATTAAATTAATTATATTTAATTGTTTTCACTTCTGTAAGAAACATAATTCAGTCACGAGATATATATATATATATATATATATATATATATATATATATATATATATATTAGCTCATTATCACTCCCATTTATCAATCACATTTAGTTATAAATACCCACTCAATTATACTTTATTGGGAAAGTGGTCCCATTATCCCCTGTCAGAGCCACCATTCCAAATGAAAAAGGAACGATTTTCAAGTTCCTGTTATGGAACCAGCTCCAAAAATAAAATAAATGAGAGATCAACGCCTTAGAAATAAGCCACTTCGAGAGGGCAACCTCCTTTACATTACATAAATGAACAATTCTTGGATGATACAAATGACCAAAACCTCCTTCTATATATAGGAGTGGATGGGATTACAATATAATCCTAGCCGACCTAACAATAATAATGTAAGGTCACAATAATATAAATATTTGGGTTACAGGGGTGAAACAATAACAATAAGGGGGTTACACTAGCAACAATAAGGGACTATATTAGTAATATAGGGACCTAACATGCCCCTCTCCTTTAAAAAAGTGTTTTCCTCAACACTTGAGTAGCTCCAGATGATTTCGTATAAAATTCTCATCCTCCCATGTAGAATCTTCAGTGGGTAAATTCTTCCACTTGATGAGATACTCTGAAATTGATCGATTTCATAACTGT
Source organism: Pinus albicaulis (assembly GCA_034641835.2). Taxonomy (NCBI): domain Eukaryota; kingdom Viridiplantae; phylum Streptophyta; class Pinopsida; order Pinales; family Pinaceae; genus Pinus; species Pinus albicaulis. The sequence continues at coordinate 262,368,418 of CM076577.1, forward strand.
CGAGTTCTTGTTTCCGTGACTGCTTCAGGTTCCAATATGATTTTTCCTTCCTCATCAAGTTCTGGAAATATTGTTTGAACTGGAAGTTTTTCCCCTATAACCTTCTTTAAGCATGAAATATGGAAAACTAGATGCACTCACGAAGAAGTAGGAAGCTCCACTTTGTATGCCATAGTACAAATATTTTGAAACACCTTGTAAGGACCATAGTACTTGGTAATAATTTATTATCCTTCTTAGCTTGCTTGATGGACATTTGTTTGTATGGTTGTAGCCGTAAAAATACCCAGTCTCCTACATCAAAAATTCTCTCACTGCAATGTTAATTTGCCTGTTGTTTCATTCTATTTTGTGCCAAATTTAGGTTATCCTTTAAGAGTTGGAGAACTTATTTTTGATTCTTGGTGTGACCTTCCATTGCTTGAACCTTATAATTTTCTCTTAAAGAAGATGTGATGGACGGTGGATGATATCCATAAAGTGCCATAAATGGGGAAATTTTTGCTCAGTATGGAAAGAAGTGTTATACCACCATTCAGTGAGAGGTAACCACTTGACCCATTGTGTTTTCTTATCAGATACAAAACAACGAAGATATCCTTCCAAACATTTATTCACTATCTTTGTTTGACCATCGGATTGAGGATGATAAGATTATCTATGAGCTAGTTGATTACCCAAACAAGAAAATAATTCCATCCAAAAAATTCCAGTAAAATTGGGATCTCTGTCACTTACAATAATCTTTGGGTTTCCATGTAGCTTTCAAATTGTTTCCATAAATGCAGTAGCAACTGTACTTGCTTTAAATGGATGAGATAATGCAAAAAAGTGTGCATAATTGGTAATTTTATCAACTACCACCATGATGACACTCTTTCCTTTGGACTTAGGTAAACCTATGATAAAATCCATTGAAATCTCCTCCCAATGTTGACTTGCAATGGATAAAGGTAGTAGAAGACCCGAGATCTTAATTGTCTCAACTTTATTTTGCTGGCAAACCAAACATTCCGCCATAAACTTTTGAATATCATATTTAAGGCCATCCCAAAAAAAATATTTCTTCACCTTGTGGTAAGTTTTCAAAATCCAAAGTGTCCTCCTAAAGGAGAAGTGTACAATTACAAAAGAATATTATGTTTTAGTTGGCAATTCTTGCAAATATATAAGCAATATTTGTATCATAAGGAATAATTTTTCCAACTAAATGTATCAGATGTACTAGGATATTGTTGAAACTTTTGAATGAGTGTCCACACTTCTTTTTCCTTCTTCCATTCATCCCTTGCTTCGGTTATCCAATCTGGTTGGATAATAGAAATGACACAAAGCAATGCTTCCACCTATTCATGCTTTCTTGAGAGTGCATCTGCAACAACATTTAGCTTCCCTTTTTTGTAGATGATTTCAAAGTCATAACCCAACATCTTTGTGACCCATTTTTGCTGCTCTTCTGAAGATAGTCTTTGTTCCAAAAAGTGTTTAAGATTATCATGATCAGTTTTTACCTTGAAGTGTCTTCCCATTAGGTAAGGTCGCCATTTCTTTAGTGCATGTAGTATTGCCAACATTTCCTTCTCATAAATATCTTTCTGTAAATACTTTCATTTTATTAGACAACTTTCAAAAGCAATGGGTCTTCCTTCTTGCATTAAAACAACACCAATTCCATTTCCTGAGGCATCACATTCCACAATAAAGGTTTTTGTGAAGTCTGGCATACCTAAGACCGGTGCTAGGCACATTGACTCTTTAAGATGTTCAAAGGCCTTATTTGCTTCAGGAGTCCATGAAAATGCATCTTTCTTCAATAATGCCGTTAGAGGTGCTGCTATTCTCCCATAATTATTAACAAACTTGCGATAATACCCTGTGAACCCAAGAAATCCTCGCAACTACTTTATGGTTGTGGGGACTTTCCATTCCTTAATGGCTTTAATTTTTTTAGGGTCTACCTTAACACCCTCCTGAGATACAATATCACCCAGATATTCCACCTCTTTTACTCAAAAGAAAAATTTGGATGTTTTTGCATATAATTATTTCTCCTCCAATAGTTTGAGCACCCTATCAACATGTTGAACATGATCCTTCCAAGTCCTGTTGTAGATTAGTATGTCATCAAAAAATATTAGCACAAATTTTCTAAAGGTTTGAAAATGGAATTCATCAACCCTTGAAATGTAGAAGGTACATTAGTAAGGCCAAAAGCCATGACCAAAAATTCATAATGACCCGCATGAGTTCAAAATGTTGTTTTCGGAATATCTTCAGTCTTCATTCTAATTTGATGATATCTTGAATGAAGATCCAATTTGGTAAAATAAATTACTCCATGTAATTCATCAAATAATTCATCAACCATAGGAATGGGAAATTTATCTTTAATAGTGAGCTTATTGAGCTCCTTATAATCTAAACACATGTGCCATGATCCATCCTTCTTGTGCACCAATACTACTGGAGCAAAGAAAGAACTTTGAATAGGTTGAATTATACCAGCCTCTAACATATCTGCAATCATACATTCAATTTCGCTCTTTTGGACATAATGATATTTGAAAGGCCTTATGTTTGGAGGAAAACTTCCTGGAATCAAATGAACAGCATGATCATGATTACGAATAGGTGGGAGTCCTTTGGGAGTTTCAAACACCTTGGAATGATTGTCCAAGACTTTTTGGAGATATGGAGAAATAGATGATTTTGATGTTGAACTTATAATGAGAATAATTGTTCAATTACGCCTCCTTGTTCTTTCTTCAGAAGATTTGTCATGACATTAGAGCTTATTATCTTTCCTGGCTTCCCTGCGATACCCCGTAATTTGATTTCCTTTCCTTCAGAAAAATAAAATAAAATAAAAAATAAATAAATAATAAAATAAAATCAAGAAAATTTCTTGAAAATTAAAAGCTACCATCCCCAAAGATTGTAACCATTGTACTCCTAGTACAACATTAACACCTCCCATTGGAATGGAAATCATTGGACTATTCAATGCATATTCCCCCATGGTTAGCTTGATATTATGGCATTTTTATAGATCAATTTATAGTTCCTCCATTTGCAACCATCACTTGAAATTCTGGTGCTGGGTATAGGAAACAATTCAATTCCTTGGCTACCTTACAATGGATAAAATTATGGGTACTACCTGAATCAATCAACATTATTACCTTTTTCTTCTTGATATGTCCTTTTATCTTGAGAGTTTGAGGAGTGGTAATTCCTACCAATACATTACACGATATGGTCAGACTCATTTCTTCTTCTTCTACGGTTGGTTCCTAGTGTATATCCTCTTCTTTTGAAGTTTCTTGTTCATTTTCTTCCTCCTCTTCACAATCTATGTAAAATAATTTATTCTTAGCACACTTATGACCTTTAGTCTATTTGTTATCACAACTGTAGCAAAGCCCTTTTCTCTTTTTTCTTTCAATTGTTGTGGTGTCAACCTTGTAGGTTGTGGAATTCTAGGAGTAGAAACACTTCCATATTTATAGATGTGAGTGATAGGCTTCCTTGTCGCCATAATTTTGCATTCAATTTTTCTTGCCAACCTGAAAGCCTTCTCCAATGAATCAAGTTCCCAAACGCAAACTTCATGTTGGATGTTATCCTTTAAAGTCCCTATGAAGACATCAATCCTGTGTTCCTCTGGAATATCAGTTACCCTTATATTCAATTTTTGGAAGTCCTCAATGTGCTCCACCACTGAACCCTTTTGTTTGAGATTTATCAATTGGCTAAAGAAGGTGTTGCTCTTTGTATCCTCATAATGTGCTATCATTTCCTCCGTAAAAATTGACCAACTGAAATTTTTTTTATGGGATCAAAGCCATCGATACCATACAAATGTATTTTGTTCTAAATGTAAAGTTGCAATCCGTAACTTTTGTGTGTTTTGCACATTATTGAGATCAAAATATTGCTCCATATGTAGTATCCATGTTACGAGATCCTTGCCATTAAACTTCCTCATATCCATCTTTTGAATATGGTGGTAATTCCTTCCAACCTTAAAATTTATGAAATCATGATTAACATTTATTTTGTTCTCATCATGAGTTTTCTCTACTATATTTTCGCCATTAGGAAACATTTCTTGTATCAACTTTGCAAAACCTTCGATGTCTACTTTTAGATCATTCTTCATGTTTTCCATGTTTTCTTTCACTTTTTCATTGATCTTAACTTCCATGTCATCCATCTCATCTTCCATGCCATCCATATTAGCTTCCATGCCCACTTCCATGCCATCCATCGTAGCTTCTAAACCATTCATCTTAGATTCCATGCTTTTCTTCAAACCATCCATCTTAGTTTCCATGCCTTTCTTCAAAACTTCCATTTAATTTTTTGTTTATCTTTGCGATAGCGAAATTTGGTGCACTTGCTCTTGTAATTTTGATATGTCATGTTGCACTTCTTCCTCTTCATGAGTCATAGTAGAGACTTTTGAAGGCTTAATGGGTGTTGAATTATTTTTAGGTGGCATTTTAGAACCCAATACTGATATCTATGCTTCAATATGCCCTTATAATCACTTTAAACTGATTTTGAGGAGCTCGATATTGAAACTGAATTATTTCTGTGATTTCGGATCTTCAATATCTAAAATTAGACCTTATAGTGCCCTCTGAATCTTATTTCTAATGCCACGTGTCTAACATGATTTGGATTCTTCAAGGTAACTTAGTTATGCCCAATCTCCCACAATGACATAATTATGGACTGGTTCAGTAGAGAAAACATGTACGGCGTGCCATGTATCACTGTTTCCTCCTTCGGCTCTGAAAATAATACACATGAAACTACAATCTGTGTGCTTGTAGCAACTTTTTACAGAATGCTAATTTGACGCTCAGAGAGAGAGTTATGACGATTTTCCCATGGTCACCTCTTTGATATGAAATTTGGGAACCTGAAAAACCCCTAGCTTCCATAGATCATATCTCTGTAAATTTGGCGAACCAAGATCTGAAATTTTTACAGGAAGTTCCTCAGGATTTTGGCTTCGCTCTGTAAAATTTTCAGCTTTTGAACCTTCGTAGAAAAAATATTATAGCGCAAATTCCGTGATGACCTGTTTTAGGTGAAATTCGGGAGCCTGAAAGAACCCTAACTTCCACAGATCATATCTCCGAAAATATTGCAAACCAAGAACTAAAATTTTTACACGACGTTCATCAAGATTTCGGCTTCCCTCTATAAAGCTTTTAGTTTCTGAACCTTCGTAGAAAAAAATTTATAGCGAAAATTCCACGATGACCTATTTGGAGCAGCGAAACCCTAGAATCCAAAGCTCTGAAACCAAATTTTATGAAACCAGCTCCAAAAATAGAAGAAAAGAGAGATCAATGCCTTATAAATAAGAAAATTTGAGGGGGAAACCTCCTTTACATTACATAAATGAACAATTCTTGGATGATACAAGTGACTAAAACCTCCTTCTCTATATAGGAATCCATGGGATCACAATATAATCCTAGTCGACCTAACAATAATAATGTAAGGGCACTATAATAAAAATATTGGGGTTACAGGGGTACAACAATAAAAATAAGGGCGTTACACTATAAACAATAAGGTACTATACTAGTAATATAGGGACCTAACAGTTCCTGACCAGGTGGTCATTCTCGATGTTGTTGCAGCAATTTTTGAGGCATCAACATTTTTAGCACTAGAAGGAGGGCTTGAAGACTATGAACAGCATCAAGGTCTAATCCTAAATCCAAAGGCCATAAAAAGAGTCAATCCCCCTCCAAATCCCCTACAACTTCAAGGTCACATTCAAATTCTCTGACTTCAAGATCTGAAGTTGTTCAAGATTCTAATGGTAATCTCACAATATTATACACCTGAATCACTTGAAGTCCAAAATTCAATTAAGAAATTAGAAGAATATATATTTTAAAAGAAAATATTTTTCAATCAGAACCTTTAGAGGGAAGTGTAACTTCTTCTTTACAAGTTTCTGGTGTACTTACTCGATCTTAATTTGAGAAACTTGGTATTACTCGTTTTGAGTTTCCACTTCATTCTCACTGTAGGAAACAACCTACATCAAAAACCCAAACATCCACTAGTGATATAACATCATCATCTCCTCCACAAAATCCTTCATTTGTTCCTCCTTCATTTCCTTCTTCCCAATTAATAAATCCATCCATTCATATCTCTCCAACTCAAACAACTAGTGTTGCCTCAAGCAGTACTATTTCATCGGTTATTTCCTCAACCACTACATCAACCTCTGGAACTACTACGACATATTCTGATCCTACATTTCATACAATGGTAGAAATACCATGGACAAACCCAGGAGTTGTTCAATTGGCGAGACCTCTTCATGATTTACCTAAGCACCTAGAGAGATGGCTTCCTAAGTATAATCCTGATGATGGACTCCCTGCTGAGGAACACCTCCATAATTTCATGCTAGCCATGTCTCAATGGATTATCTGAAGAATATTGTGTAGTAAGGTTATTCCCTTATACTTTCCAAGGATCAGCATGATCATGGTACTTTTCTCTACCATCGAGTACTATAACCAGTTGGGATATATTTGAAGAGAAATTTTTGACTAAGTTTGGTGATGATCGCACAATTGATACTCTTATAAATGATCTTTCCAATATTAAATAAAATTCAGGAGAAGATATCAAAGACTTTAATTCCAAGTTTAATATATTTCTAAGCAAAGTCCCAACTACATCAAAGCCTGGTGTTGATGTACATATTGAATGGTACATATACTCTCTTCCTTCCAATATTTCATTTTTTGTAGATAGAGCTAACAAAGCAGCTTTAGTAGAGAAAATGAAGGAAGCCCTGTCTGTTGAAAAGAGAATAATTGCATTAGAAAATAAGACTACTCAAGAAAGAAAAACAAAGAAGGATACATTTAAGGATGAACCAAAGAAGAAAACTCCTAAAGATACTTTCGATCTTGAAGGATTGAAAAAGGTCCTTAAATCCATGTCAAATGAAATGGTATAAATCAAAAAATAGGTAGCTGAGTCTTCTTCTAAAAATCCTTTTATATATTTCAAGAAATCGCAAACATTAAATCCTCAACCACCAAACATCATATCCAATGTTGAATCAAATCAGGATGAAGACGAAGAGGAAACAACATTATCTGTTGATGACTCTCAGGTTGAAGAATTAGTTGAATCACATGGGTTACGGGATTTTATTCTTCCAACATATGATAATGAAAATGAACATGAAGCCTTACCTATCAGTACTAAGAGTAAAGGTCCTGCATATTCATCACAAACAATCCAAAAGCAGAAACCCTCAACCTCTGTTGCTAAAGATAAAGTTATCAGTAAAAATTTGTCTTCCACATCTTCCCAATTAGTCTCATATTCTTCATATTCTCCATCTACATCAAAGACCTTGGTAGTCTCTGACACCATTGAATAATATAGTGGAATACATGAAGAAATTCAAATAAAATATCTCCATATATGAGGTAAGTAAGTTGAAACAACAGCAAAATTTTTTACTCAAAGAATTAAATGTAGTTCCTCCTTCTCCTCTACCGGTTGATGTTACATCCAAAGCCTCTAAAGGAGTAATTAAACCTCCTAATGATGCATGAGAAACAAATTATTCCTCAGATGTTATTTTAATTGGGGATAGATCCAATTCACATACTCCTCCTTTCCTTCTGACTTTTGAAATTTTTAATAAGAATGTGCACAATTTCTTAGTAGATTCAGGGGCGTCTTCAAACATAATGCCTTATTCAGTTTGTCTGAAATTAAATATTTTTCCCCAAAAGTCTGTTTTTCACATTGTTCAACTTGATAGAACCAAATTCAAGGTTTTAGGATAAATGAATTATGTTCTGATAAGACTCTCTTCTAATTAAAAAGTATGTCAAATACTTTATATACTAGTTGTTGATATTCCTAATTTTTATGGTTTAAATCTTAGTACAGATTAATCTAAAAATATCCATGGTTACTTCACCATAGACTGGCCTCATATGTGGCTTCCTTTCAATGGAAATCAAAATCAAATTCGAATTGACACTGAAAAACATATGAAATATTCAGTGATTGATTTTGAAGAAGAGAATGAACCAGTAGAATTTACCAACAATATCTTGGGGAACTACTCTAATGAATCATTCTTAGGTAGTTTTAATGCATAACAATATCCCTTTTTAATCAATTTTGTTACTTCTCAAGTTGAAAAAATTTCACAAATAGATTCTTCTAAATGTGTATATATTGTAGAAAAAACATTTGTTAAATCTTTGTTTTGGTCTTTATATTTTTATGGCTCTAGATCCAATGATGGTGCAGGAGCATGTTGTATATTAATAAGTCTAGAAGGAAAACAAAATAAACAATGCTAGCATGTAAGTTTGAATGCACAAATACTATTGCTGAGTATGGGTCACTGGTCCAAGGATTGTATAAATCAATAGATATGGATGACAAATATCTTCAAGTGTTTGGAGACTTCAAAATTATTGTAAAACAGATGAGAAACACCATTCATTTTTTTTCTGCTCATTTGAAGCATTGTCAATCTCTTGTTCAAACCCCCACTTCTCATTTTTTTGCATTTAACATATCTCCTATCCCAAGACTTCAAAATGCTAGTGCCTACCTTCTGGCTGACGTAGCATCTGTGACTCATACCACCTAAGGAATATAGTCCAGATAATTTTTCCATTGAAATAATTTTTTGACCATCCATTCCAGACAATTTCACTAAGTGGCGTGTGTTCAATGATGATGAAGAAATTTTAAGCTTTTTAACATCTGACGAATCATATGATGATCAAATAATTGATGAGTATGAACACAAGACAGTTGAAACACAAAACTGATGAAAATGCTCTACCTAAATCTGTGGTTAAACTTTAATATCTCTATGACCTAAAAGACAGATTTAAGAAGGTTACTAACTCCAAACTTAAAATTTCAACCTTAAGGTTTGAACTATAAACCTTGGAATTGATATCAAACCCCAAAACATCAATCTAGGTCTTGATCTCTCACCTAATGAGAGATCAGCCTTCATTCATATATTGAAAAGATATAAGAGTTTTTTTGCTTGGAGATATGAATATATCAGAACATATGATACCTCCATTATTCAACACAATATTCCAATGATTTCCAATGACAAACCTGTTCAACAAAAATTAAGTAATATTCACCCCAATCTAGAAAATAAAATCAAGATTGAGCTGAATAAACTCCTTAAAGCCAAAATTATTTTTCCTATTATGCATTCCAAATGGGTCTCAAACTTAGTGCCTGCTAGGAAGAATGGTGACATACACATTTGCATTTATTTTAGAAATGTGAGTAAAGCTTGTCAAAATGAAAATTTTCCTTTACCACCCATTAAACAAATATTGCAATCTCTAACAATTTTTGAACTTGTGTCTTTCCTTGATGGTTTCTCAGGATATAACCAAATCCTGGTTCATCCAGATGATAGGTGAAAAACTACGTTCAGGACCAAATAGGCAACTTATACCTATCAGAAAATGCCTCTTGGTTTAATAAATGCGAAGGAAATCTTCCAAAGAGCCATGGACATAGATTTTAGAGTTATGATAAGAAAAATTGTTGTTATTTACTTGGATGACATAAAAATTTATTCCAAGAAAAGAAGCAACCATTTTCATGATTTAAAACAGATTTTTGAACATTGTAAAAAATATGGAATTTTATTAAATCCAAAAAAATCTTACTTCACTCTCAGTGAAGGAAAAATTTTAGGATTTATTGTATCCAAAGAAGGAATTTGCATAAATTCTAAAAGGATTAAGGAAAACTTTGAAATCTCTTTTCCCCACACTAAGAAATCAATGTAGTCTTTCCTAGGACATATAAATTTTTTCAATAGATTTGTTCCCTATTTTTCCCAAATTGTTCTTCCATTACATGCCATGATCAAGAAAAACTCGGCTTTTAAATGGGGTCGCAATGAAAGAGAAGCTTTTGATTTAATCAAACAAACCACTATAAATTCTCCCTATCTAACTACTCCAATTTTTTCTGATCATTTTATTTTATATATTTTTTCTTCTGAAACATATTATGTTGATGTTCTAACACAACTTAACGATCAAAAAATTGAGGCACCTATCTCTTTCTTCAGTTCAAATTTTCAAGGTGTTGAACTGAATTATTCAAAGGTGGAGAAACAAGCTTTTTTTGTTTTCAAATATATAAATCATTTCAAGCCTTTTATTCTAAAGACACACACTAAAGTAATAGTCCCATTCCCTGTAGTGAGACAGTTACTTGTACATAAAGAATTAGGATGAAAGAGATCAAATTGGGTCACAACTCTACAAGAATATGACATAGAGATAAAACCAGCTAAAATTGTCAGAGGAAAAGGTTTTTGCAGATTGCTTATTGGAGCTTCCAATATACCAGCTGATGAGGACTTAGGTAACATTGTACACATATCTAAGGGAAGGCTAATTGATACTGAGTCCCAATATGATGATCTTATTTTTTACTTTAAAAGTGGATATGCTCCCCCTGAACTCAATTATAAAAGAAAAATATATTTAAGATTAAATTCCAATTAATATGAAATCATTAATGATGTGTTATTCATAAAAAAATATGATTTTGTTTTGTTAAGATGCCTTGAAAATTTTGAAGCGCAAAAGGTTTTGCAGGAGCTACACGATAGACCAGTTGGTGGAAATTTCGGAGGAGATACCACTACCCATAAAATCTTGCATGCAGGGCATTATTGGCCAACTCTATTAAAATATACCCATGCATATGTAAGGAAGTGCAAAAATTATTAGACTGCTATTGGAAGACAAAAAAGACCAGCCTTACCTCTTCAACAGTCAACATTGAGCAACCTTTTGAAGAAATGGTGATTGGATATCATAGGTGAGATTTTTCCTCACTCTTCCAAGCAGCATAAGTATATCCTTACCGCTACATACAACTTCACCAAGTGGGTGGAAGAAACTCCACTGAAGGTAGCCAATTTCGATGCTACTATTGAATTCATTGATAATTTCATTATTACCAGGTTTGGTTACCAACTGCACTTATGTTTGACAATGAATCTTACTTTTCAAGTAATAACATGAATGAATTTTCTCTTAACATAGGATTTAAACTTAAATACTACGTTAATTACTATCCTCAATGGAATGGTTTAGCAGAGTTGACCAATAAAAACCTCATAATAATTATTAAAAGAACTGTTGATCAGAGCCAAAATAATCGGCATAAATATTTAAAATTTTCTCTATGGGCTGATAAAATAACCCAGAAGGCCTCCATAGGTACTTTTTCCTTCAATTTAAAAGGTAAAAGGTATATGATTGCAATATTTAGAGATAAATTCAATGGGATAATGGATCATTGATGGTTAAAAGGTAACCCTGTCGAGGTTATGAATGCTTGTTGGCAATAGAGGCTCTACCTATGACAAAATGAGTATATCAAAAGGCTAAGTTTCAAAATCCACCTACTTTATCTTTATAGTTGATTAATGATTGATATAGATAGTTAAAGATTTTCATCTATAAGAGGTTTTAAAAGAATTACAATAAAATGAGTTTTTTTGTATTCAGAGTAATTTTACTTATCCAATATTTCAAATATAGTTTTCCTTTCCTAAATCATTTTTACTTATTAAAGTTCTGAAAAAAAATAATTATTATAAATCAGAGATAACTGGTTCTTCCATTGAATCGCCAACTGTTGTGTTATTCAACAACCCCCCCCCTCCCTCCTTTATTTATATATAGCTACCTTAGGAAATAATAGGTACCCTTTTTCATTTTTAAATTTTAGGTTAATAAAACATTTTTATTAATTATAGGACAAAACATTAATATGTGAAACATAATCTTGGATCCTATTGGCCAAAGAACTCAAATAAATGTAACAAAAGCCCCATCGCATACCGCATATCGGAATTTCAAAATAGAAGCACTCAAAGTGCTCTATTGAAAAATTGTGATGCAATGTCGCCCAAACACATAAATAAATTTTTGTAAAGGCTTTAAAGTAAGAAAGAACAATAACAAAGGAAAAGGATTTGCGACGGGCGTTATTATAAAATCCATTAGTAGGACCCACCTTTCTTCCACGTCAACTTTCATCGTTACACAGTCGCAAATTCATTTTGGTACCATTCATATGGCCCGCTCTAAATCCCCGATGCTATATATTGCAGTCGCAGTTCCACAAGTCTATTATGCATTCGCTCACTCCACAAGTTTTGCAATCGCGATATTATTATCGCATCGAAAAACTTAAATCACATGTGCCCATTGAATGCGCTGATATCTTAAATCCACCAATAAAATCCTATGTTCAATTAACACAAAGACTTGAGCGCATATCAGTGAATTTAACGTATCACATGTTTTAAAGTTTCACTCCAAAGGAATTTTGCGATACGAGATCTTAATTAAGCATTGATCTGTAAAAGTAAACCATATGAACTCAAGTTTTTTTAATTATGACAAGGCATAAAGGTATTGATTTTCTGGAGTCCCTAAGTGATTTGATTGCATGTTACTTAATGTTTCTGGAATTTTTTCATTTAAACCATATTTTCCATCACTTCAAATGTTTGTGTTAATCTCTCTTTCATTCCAAGTGTTGTTCATTATTTTTTGTTTTCATCCTACTGCAAGCTAGCCCTGAGAAGCAAGACTCTTGTGAGATGTCAAAGGTCACGAAGAAACCCACGGCTACTCCACACCTAGCACCTCCTACTTCAGAAGTCACAGAGATGCCTCTGTTATTCTCTGATACAAGATGTATTCCAAACTGTGGAACTTCTTCATGGGAGGCCATGTATAAATTATTTTAAGATGAAAATCCCAGAATAATTAAAAGGGTAGCCACAATTGCTACTCTAGCATCCTCTGAAACTTATTCCAATGTTGTCCCCAATTCTTTCCTCCATCGAATTGTTGCTCACCCTAAAATCCTTCCCTATACAGACATGGTGAAGTGGATAATCAATAATTCTAATATCGCAAAAAGGACATTCCTAACTTCAAGGGAAACCGTAATTGGGCCTTTCAAGGAAAAAGATTTAAAGAGAATGTATCATATACCTGACCCACAAAAGGTATATGACAATAATTTCCTTCAACAATTTGCAAAGGAAAACAAGCTAGAATCAGAGCCAATAAGGAAATGGAGACACAACCCCAACAATCACAAACATGATGATAAGGGTATGTACTCCATTTCTTCTCTTGTTGGTTTTTATTGCTATATTGTTGCTATGATGTGTAGGTTTTTAGGATACCCTAATACAAATAAGCTTTCAGTTGAATGGGTTCCACTCATTGATGTTGCATCAGATACATACATTATGAATTGGGCCACTATCCTTTCCAATAATATTGCCTCTTGCATCCTAGAATATAGAAAAAAAATGGAAATTCACTTCCAATATAGTTCTCCCCTTATTCATGAGCGCATATATCATGGATGAAATATGATTTACTTATGATTTCCCAACCATGGGGTGGAAATGGACTATACAAGACCCTACCCCCATTCATATATACCACAATATCCTTTGGGAATCCAATTTTGAGTCTCATTTTTACATAATTTTTCATGGAGTCATTTAACCCCTACATCAAGTTTTTTTTGGAGAAAAAGCCCCAAGACTGTCAATTGAAGCCAGAGATGATTTCATAGCTATAGGAAAATGGTTTGGAGAAGAATTGTTTACATATGTTATGGTTTTTGGTATTCTAGCCAGGCCCCGTGTTTTCCCACTTTATGTACCTAATAAAATCTTTGCTAAAGAGATTTCCTATCATACATTAGGTTATGGACTAACCAAAGGCTTTAAAGAAGCCAAAAATTCTAGTTGGCCATCATTTCCTATCAATTGTGGTGTCTATTCTTTATATAATTTCAAGCACATTGTGCTTGAAATCAATCAAATTTTGTGTTTAAAATTATCTACCATGCCCGGTAGACAATTTGACCCAAACTAAGTATCCCACAACTTTATAGCCCAAGTTAAAATCAGAGAATTCATACATGGGACAGATGATTATGATGATACGTTGGAGTCTGCTAAGACATACCTACAAGTGGAAAAGCTGGCAGAGATCAGTCTCAATCCAAAATAGCTTACTAAGTTTAAAGAATATAGGAATAAGAGGTTGGAAAGCATCCCTCTGGATTTTTTGAGGGTGTCTCAACCAATTCTACAGAAAGAGAATAATTTGGAGCAGCCTCCAAAGGACACTTAAGTCCTACAGGGAACAAAAGAAAGCACATCCACAACACAAAAAATTGTTGATACATTGTTCAGCAGTGATCTGGATAATATATAGGACCAAATTGATAAAAACATAATTTAGAATAGATGAAATTGAATTTATCCCGACATTCCCTTCATCGGAAATTGTTCTCAAGATTTAAGGGATCCTTCTTCTTGACATATTTTACGGTCCCAAGCAGTAGGCTATGATGAGCAGGCAGAGAAAGAGGAGAAGAGTTGACCAATCCCAGGCACTAGTCTCTAGAGACATACCAATGGAGGTGGTGTGGAAATATCCAAAAACCAATCCTTCTGATGACTTAACAAGACTATCACAATTTGCAGGTGCCTATGCAACTGCCACTATTGACAAAGCATCAAAAGTACAACAATTGGTCAAGGAAAAGGATGACATAATCCACCAACTGGAACAAGAGTTGTTAAAGGAAAAGCAAAGTATTGATCAACAGTTGAAAACACATTTGTCACAATTTCAACACAGCTTTGATCAATTTAAATTGCAATATCAAATTGATATCAAGGTCAAAGACACTCAGATTCAACAACTCCAATTCACAATCAAGCAACTGAAGGAAAATCTAAAAATTGAAGACTTTAAAAAGGAAGCAATGGAATTAAACACCCTATTAGCCCAACAACAAGTAATATTCTGACATAAATTGACAATCAGCAATGATCTATGCAACAAAAGTGATTCACTGATGAATCAATCATCTGACCTGAGGACGAATTTTGATGACATTGTTGAAAATATTTCAGAATTCATCACTTGGAAAGACATCGCAGAAATTAGAGTAGCAGATCTTCCAAGAAAATATTATTCACACAAATAAATCCTCTTTACATATTGGGACATAAAGCTAACGCAAACAGAAAGGGATATCTTCAGAGCAAGGGATGTTGTAAACAATATTACTGAAATTGTCAGTAATAATTTATTGGGTGCAAATATTATTCAAGAAATCCCAACTGGTTCCCTACCTGATGTCAAATTTTTGATGAAACAATAGAAGGAAAGGTCAAAGAGAAAGGAATATGACATTAAGAAACTGGAAAATCTTGATCTGGAAAAATATTGGCAACAGCTTGTCAAGCCACACAGCCAGTGGCTAATATTGTGATGCCTTGCTAACAGATCCTCTCACATGCTTCTTCCACTTTCAGATGTAGTTTACACTGGACAGCTACATAGAAATCTAGCTCACCCTCCTAAATTGCATCCAATGATAGATATGTACGAGCTCAAGCAGCAAATGAGAAAAGAGCCTACATCACACTCCTAAGCTCATCATTCAAATATACTCTATTTTGTCTTATTATCTCTTATTTTAATGAGATTTTTTTAAACCTCCTCGACACTTTGTGTATTTTCTATTTTTACATTCCTAGTATTAGCTAGATAAACCCTTTAATGTATTGAAGAAAAAGGACCTGAAATTTTGTATGGAAGGCTTTGAGAAGTTGCACTTTTGTTCTTTTTAAAATCATCTTAATAGAAAGGTTGGACCGGATTTATTTCTTGCATGAGTAGAGTTAAGATATATCAGGTACTTCTATCTTCATATTGATGCTATGTTATATGTCATTAATAGTAATACTTTTTGTTTTTTGTTTTTTATATGTATCTTCTAAATAAAATTGAGCATTAATTCACTTTTGAACATGCAAATATTGCCATATTTTGATATATGTACAAGACATTCAATTATTTGATGTGATATGTGTTTAACCAATTAATTTGATTAACTATTTAATCAAATTAATTATCTTTAATTTTTTTCACTTCTATAAGTGTTTGATAAATCTACATTTTCATACACTAAGGTTAATCTTTGAAATCGCATACAAAAGAAACATAATTTAGTCCCGTGATATATATATATATATAAGCTCATTATCACTCCCATTTATCAATCACATTAGTTATAAATACCTCATACCCACTCAATTATACTTTATTGGGAAACTGGTCCCACCATCTCCAGTCATATTCACTATTCCAAATGTAAAAGGAACGATTTTTAATCTCCCGACCAGATGGTCATCCCCGATGTTGTTGCATCGATTTTAGAGGCATCAACAGAAGGCAATGAAAATAAAAAAATGACGGGGAAGGAAGGATGAAGGAGCTAAAAATAAGATGAAGGGAGAGAAGTTAGAAGAAATGAGGAGATAGTAAGGGATCCTTGGGTTGTGATGAAAGATTGTTTTATGTATCATGGTGTATCACATGAATAAATTTTATTGCAATATCTCACAATTATAGAAGTATTTGGTTAGAGCGATAAACACATCACAAGATAGAAAATTTTCCCTAATGTGATACATCACATGGTAAAATGTTAGGGGAGTGATAAGAAAGTTTAAAGAGATGCAATATTGTGTCGCATGGAGGATAACCTTTGGAGATGTGAGAAACGTTTCCTGAGCCTGAAAATATTCCATACCATAATTACATATATAATATATGCTAATTCTAATATTAATGATAAGGTCCTATCTATACTTTGACTATCTAGCTCTCTAGCTCACCACTCTATAAGAGAAACGTTAGCCTCTCTGTATTGAGGAGTAACTGAGGGTCTGGGGACACCAAAAATGAGGTCCCACAAGGATGTTTCCCTGTTTATTTCTCATTTCTCTCATAGAGGAACCTTTTTTAGAGAATAGATTCTCAAGTGAAATTTTGATACCTAAAAACTTTGGTGCAATAATAAATTTCTTCGAGGTGTGATATGATGCATGGAAGAATATTTTTCATGACATGATAACCCCTTTTTGGTCAAGAAAAATATTCTTCCATGACACAGTGTATGAAATATATATTTTTAGTGCGATGTGTCAGTATAGGGGAAATATTTTTGGGAATGATAAATAATACCTTTGAGGCTACATTACATTGAAGGAAGGATTTTTTGCCTCAAACAACATAAAACTTAGGGGGTTCCCATATGAAACATGATGCATCACCATATGAGGCTTGACATGTCAAGAGAGATAAATCCATTAAGAAACTTTAAAAGGGTGTAAATTCTTGATCAAGCTCAAAATCGAGCAAGATATCAATTGTAAAAAATTCTCCATGAGTAGAATACCTCAAAGAGCTTAGAAATTCCCTTAGAATTAGGTTTAAGAAAAAAAAAATCAAATATCCCACCTCCTTAATGCTAATTTTGGCGTTGGGTAATGTTTACGGTGTTGGAATTCCACCAACAAGGGTGTCTCCTTCATATGAAGTCCCAATTAGACCTAACACCATTTGGAGTAGGAGACCCAACTGGAAAAAAGATCAGTTTCCATTACTCTTAGGAATCTTCCTTGGCTTCAATTATTAACATAAGATATTATACAAAAATATTTGAAACAAGCAAGTATTTTGACATTTTAGGCACACAAATGTAATGTATATAAGTTACTTTCATGGCTAGGAAAGAGAGATTTCACCTCTAGAATAAAATTAATATCACTATACTAGAAGAGACACATGAGATTTTAAGAGGATCATTAGTTAACCTGTAAAGTAATCCACAAGAAAAAAAAATGATCATAAAATTAAGTAACAATGCACATTCAAAAAGTTACATACCAAATCCAATTAAATAGTTCATTTTCATTTGTATGTGTTAACATATACATACACCATAAACAATGAAATAATAGTCTCACAATCATTCACGACATATGCATGAAAGTGAATCAGATTTGAGAGCTTCATATATTAAGTGGAAGTCCCAAGATACATAATTAAAATGCTTCCACACTAGTCCCAATAGTGGAACATTAAGTCACTACTTGCTCCTCCAAATAAAGATCTTCCCTCCTATGCCAAGCTAGAGAAGCTAAGGTGAAGAGCTCAAGTCCCAAAATTCCATTTGCTTGAGTTGTGAGGGTGAATTTATAACAAATGATGTGACTCTCCACCTCCTATGTGATTCTTGACTTCTCTCATGACTCTTGAGCTTTTAGTACGACTTTTCAAATTCCTATGTGACCTTTGAGCTTCTACATGACTTTAGAACTTTGTAGAATTTCCATATTCCATGTGGGGCCCTTGGTATTCCACACATTTTACATTTCTCATTTTTGGAAATTGTGTGATTACATTCAACAAATATAAGGAAAAATACAGTGACTCATATGACTTTGTGATGACACTTGGACAAGCCATGACTTGGCATTGATGACATGGAACTTCATTGTGATGTGTTCATGTTCTCCTTGTTGCTATGAATTTGGCTTGTTCATATTCACCCTCCAAAGGGTATGGATCAATGTTAGAGCCTTAAGAGTTAACATGAGGTGCCACCATTCAGTCACGATCAAGGGTTTCTTCATGTCTTCATGATGGTTCTTATGGTGCTTCTTCTTTACAAGTTCTCTCTTGTAGCTTCTCCTTGATGACCTCCCTTATGTTTTCATGGTAACTATTGCACGTGTTTCATATTAATCCTCAAAAATCTTAGATGACATGAAGTCTTCTTTGTGATTTTTTTCTTCAATATTTCGTCGTGATCTAATGTCCCTTCATCTCATTGATTGATAGTCTCTTTGCCTCTTAAACTTCACAAGGGTATTTTTTCATTGTGTCCTTGGCATCCTCATTAAGCATCATCTTTTCATGTCAAGATATAGTATTTGTAGATGAAATATACTCATGACAAGATGAAATCAGTCTGGAAATATTCAAGTCTAACTTCCTCATGAAATTCACTAATTGAACCCAGAACAAAGTGTAGTAATGAGCAAGAGGCTCAAGGATTGCGCAGTGCGCAGTTCCAGGAGGTAGTGATGGAGGTCACTGTGATTGTGCAATGCACATTTCAATGAATACTAATCCACAGGATTTCATAGTTGCGCAGGGTAAGGTGGCAGTGCGGCTCTATTGTTAACTGAAACTGTGAAATTTCAAGTGGAAAACTTTCTGGGAGAGAAAATTGTATAGTTTTCAGGGACAAAAGGCAGGGATTGAGAATTATGACTGCACAATGCGTAGTCATTGGAGACAGTGACTACGTAGTGCATAGTTCCAAGAGATAAAGATGATTCACTGTGACTTAATATTACACAACGCATAGTTCCAAGGGGCAAAAATATTGTTTGAAGGTTGAGAAAGTTGCAAAGACAGTGAAAGCTCCAAAAATGGCTAAGTGTGGGATCAGTGAGATAGGAGAGAAAAAACAAGCCCTGAGATGATTACATCACACCTAGATAAAATCAAAACATACCATAGAACTCAAAATACACATTCATACCTTGAAGTGACACTTATTTCTAAGTGTGACAGTTGAAATGTCATTTGAAACACTTAGAATACAAGTTACGACAGTAGTGTTGACTGCAACCAGAAAGTGCGCTAATATTTGGGAGAGTGTTTATAACATATGCTTATGATATATATGATCAAATAATGTAGATGAGTGTGTTGTACATTCCTCTAGTGATGCGCTAAAGTGTGACACATGCAAGAGTGAAATCAGTTAAAAGCAACACTTGTGACAGTAAGAAAAATTCAAAACGACACTTGAAAATTATATAGAAAGAAGAAGTGACACATGTCAAAGTGAAGAAAAAAAAAACATGACGCCTACTAAAGTGAAAGCAAGAAAAAAAAATAGCTGCAAAAGTGAAATCTAAACTTGTGAAAGAAAAATCATGCAAAAGAAATAGTTGAAACAACTCTTCCGAGTGATGGTACAATTACAACTAAGAATGATAAAATTTGTTGATTGAAGCTACACATTGACTGTCGACATGGCTTGAACAGTTCATTGTCTAGAAGGAGTGTGCAACACACTATCTCTAAATATTTTGCAAGCACTATTAACAGGGATTGCACAATGCACTACTTCTAGGAATTGTGCAAGCACTATTCTCGAGAATTGTGCAATGTTTGTTTGCAATGGCAAGAATTGACTTTCAAGATTGCTAAAACAAGTGTGCTTATGAATGCATCAAAGTTGAGCATGTGTTATAAAGTGGCTTTGAAACTCATAAAAACATCAACCAATAACAAAGTGACCATGAACAACTTGGGGTGACAGATCATGGGATCATAGGTAGGCTCCAAAATTCTAGTGTAGACAAAATTTTGGAGGGTGTTTGTCGCAACAACAACAGGTATGCTACAATATTTCCATCTCTCTTAAATCACTACTTATACATTTTTAATGCTAGAGGATTTTATTTTGATTTGCATTTAGAATTTCAAAGGAAAACAAATTAGGGTAGTTCAATAGGTTTCTTTGTCAGTGTCAAATATATCTATGAGATGAATACTTGATTAAAATATGGAATAAACTCCAAAAATAGACAAGAAAACCAAAGCATAACTATTGAACTTACAAATGAAATCAAGAGGATATAAATCCATTATATTATGTTTGATACATTCACTTTTTTCATGTTTGATTGGTGGGCTAGAATGGTTCACAATCCAAGTATATTCTAGAAAATTTTCATATAATACTCGATTATCACTTTGGAAAAAGTACTCATTAATTGATAAGGAGCTCTCATTTATGTTGTTGTTCACTATATTAACCTTGTTAAGGGTAAATTCCAAGGCATATAATGGAAGTTTACAAAAAATCCTTGCTTTAGGTCCTAGTTTGGCCCCTTGGACCAGAGGGGGTAACCCTCAACATGGTACAAATGATAATTGCCCCAAATTACTATAGGACAATAATTTAAAGTGTTAGATTGCCATATTAATGATGGTAGTGTATTTGAAATATAAAATTAATGATGGTATTGTATAAAATGTATACATGGAAAAATTTTAACAGAAAGCTATGAACTCCTACATGTTAAAACCAAAAACATGGAAAATATATGTTGATGATAGTAATGTGAATTGGAAGCATGCAAAAGAAGAGATTAATAAATTCTTGGATCATCTTAATGGTATATCTACAAACATAAAATTCACTAAGGAACTAGAGGACAACAATTGCATTCCTTTCCTAGATGTATTAATTACCATAAATAATGATGGAACCCTTGGACATCAAGTTTTCAGAAAAAAAAATACACATACTGAAAGTTATCTTCATGCTGAATCCCATCACTGCCCAACTCATAATTTTGAGTTTTAAACACCTTGGAATTAAGAGTTGTGAGAATATCATATAAATATCACTTGGATCAGGAGTTGTGCCACTTAAGTAAGGTATTCAAGGAGATTGGTTACAAAATAAAGGACATATCTAAGGCAATAAAGAAATCTAAGGAAAAGGTAAATGACTTTCAAATATCTACTAATAGATCTCTGAGTTGGATTATTGTCCCACTACACAAGTGACCTCCTACTGACACCAACAATAGTTAGAGGTCAGTTAACTGAATACAACTAAAAATAACTGAATTGTATTACTAAAATTTAGCGATCACACATGCATAATTGAACTCCAAGTCCTATAACTCGAATTTACTGAGCTAATTGAGTGACAAGAGCCCTTTCACACAAGTTAATTGCCTCCAAGTTGTCCTGCTAATGTGGAAATTTGATTTACTCAATTTGACTAAGGTTAAAGTCAAATTGAGCCTTTCTTGCTACATTTTTTCAACACTCCCTCTTAGAAAGCAAGGGATTTTCAACCACCCCTATCCTGAATCAGTGGAATTCAAATTTACCTCTTGGAAATTCCTTTGTCAATATGTCATTATATTGCTCCTCAATTGGAATGTATTGTAGCAACATAATTCTCCTCTGCACATAATCCCGTAAATTGTGACACTGAATATCAATGTGCTTGTACCTATCATGAAATGCTATATTCTCATAGATATTAATGCAACTTTAATTATCACAATATATCACCATCGAATCCATCTCCTGACTAAATAGTCCCACAAGTATTTTCCTCATCCATATTGCTTCACATGCTACTTAACTTATAGCCATGTATTCAGCCTCTGTTTAGATGAGCACCACATATCTCTGCTTCCTTATTTACCAATAAATAGTCATGGACCCAACAATAAAGGTATCACCTGATGTACTTTTCCTATTGGATGGATTCCCTGCCCAATCTGCATCCATGAAGCCTTGCAGCGTCACCCCTTTATTGGTTGACCGCATAGCACATGTCGAGTCATGTGTTCAGATGGTACATCAGTGAACCCAAAAGCTTCTTGTAAATGACATAATCCACCTCTTCACATGAAGTGACATTCTCCTTCCTCCAGTTGGCGTCTAGAGGTGTTTCCATGCGCTTACAACACTATGTGAAATCCCCGAAGTATCTCAGTAGCACACTTGCCTCGAGAAATAAACAATTCACCATCACCCTACCATACTTCCAACCCAAGGAATTAATGCATTAGGCCCATGTCTTTCATCTCAAATCCCTTGAAATATCCTATTTACAAGAGCGGATCAGATGCTCATCACCCATTAGTATTAAATCATTGACATTCAAAACTATAATAAGAAACTTACCGTCTACCATAATGTGATAAAGGTTCGCATTTGCTTCACTTTTGGTGAATCCAAATCCACTAATATAACTTTTGATCCTAGTGTAGCATGCTCGGGGCGCTTTTTTGAGACCATACAATGCTCTCTTGAGTCTGCACACATGTGACTCTCGATCATATGCCTCAAATCCTTTCAACTGCTATATGTAAATTTCCTCCTCAACAACACCTTTGAGAATGGTAGTCTTCGCATCCATCTGGTGGATTTTACACCCCATCTAGGCATCCAATGCTAGAATGGATCTTACTGAGGAATATCTTGCAACTGGTGAAATTTTTTCCTCATAGTCCACTCCCTCAACTTGAGAGAATCCTTTGGCCACAAATATTGCCTTGTACTTATCGATACTCCCGTCAACTACATGCTTCACTTTGTATATCCATCTCAAACCAACCAATGATTTCCCTTGAAATCCCTTCTGGTCTCGGCACCACCTCCCATACATTTTTCTTCATGATGGATCCACATTCTTCCACAATGGCATCAATCCAAATTGGTTGAGAAATTGCTTCCTCAATTGAAGTAAGATTTGTCTCAATGAGCTATGTCATGAGATCCATCTAATCAATGTACCTATCAAGTGACCTCCTCTACCTACGTTGTGATATGGGGGATCCCACATTCTCCCTTGCATCCTACAACAATCTATCAGCTTCTTTAGTTCTCTTTCTCCCCTCTCTAGAATATTTTGGTTGAGTGGATGCCTCCACTTTGCCTCTTGTCTACTCCACTGCATCCGGTTACTCCAAAACCTCATAAAGCTCATCCTGAGGGTCCTCCTTTAGATATAGAAGCTCCTACTCTGGTGGGATACTCGACTTTCATTCCAGAGAGAATCTCATAGCCTTTTCCTCATCGAACTTGACATATCTCCTTACAACTGTCATCCTTAGTGAAGGCAAATACACCCATTAATTGTGTGTAGTTTCGATGTATCCTAAAAAAACTCCCAACTCTATTGTAGGCTCAAGTATCTTACTCGAATACTTGGAGACATGACAATAAACTGAATCTCCAAAAATTATTAAATGAGACGTATTAGGATTTCTTCCAAATAATGATTCCTTCGATGTGATCATTCAAAGTTTTCTGTGGGCTATGATTCTGCAAGTAGACTATAGTTTTGCCTTGTTCTTACCATAGATGTAATGGCAACCCTTGATCATGCAACATGTCGTTTGTTTCTCCCAGTGTGTTCCTATTCTTCCTCTCAACTACCCCAATATGTTATGGGTTATGGGGTGTTATCAGTTCCCTTCTAATACATTCTTTCACACATAAATATTTGAAGGCATGCGAAAAAAAAAAATCACCTCTATTGTCACTTCTGAGAGATTTCACCTTCTTCCCATTCTCCTTCTCAACTAATGCCTTGAGCTCATCAAATTTTGAGAAAAAATCATCCTTATTCCGCATGAAGAAGATCTGGAATTTTCAAGAGAAATCATCAATAAAAATAACATAGTACTTATGTTTTGTTGTGGAGGTTGTAGAAAAGGGTGCACAAACATTAGAGTGGACTCGCTCCAGGATTTCATTTGCTCTGCAATCTCAATCATGGAATGTGGATTTGACATATTTTTCTAATGTGAAACCCTTGTAGACAGCATGCTGGTCAAGGGAGCCTTTAGGGAGACCGATGGTTATTTGTTGCATGATTTTTAAGGAACCATGGTGTAAATGACCCAATATCATATGCCTGAGTTCTCTAACAACTCGAATAGGCACTTTCTCAACCTTGATGCTCAATGTAGTGCAATCTCCCACCTCAAGTTTGTAAAGGTTCTTCACTTGAACCCCAGTCTTCTTCACTTTCCCAGTAGCTATGTGCCTTAGAAAGGATTTCCCTTTACTGAAAATAATATTGTATCCATGATTCTCAAAAACTTCTACAGAGATCAAGTTCTTCTTCAGCCTAGGTACATACATAACATCTTTGAGGCGAAGAGGAGAGTCTTTCTCCCTCTCAAAGGTGACAGTACCAATTCCTGTAGAATTTCACCTCCCGTCATCCCCCATTTCGATATGCATTTGGAGATCCTTCTCCTATAGGCTACTAAAAAACTCCTTGCACCCTATCATATGGAACGAGACACCGAAATCAAGGTACCACACGCTCCAAATATCATTTTTGGTCATGCATGCTATTAGGGTGAAGTCTAATTTGAATTGTGAAGCCATTACTTCACATGTTGCTACTCCTGAAGCTTCTTGGTAGACTTCTTGTGTGGAAATTTTGTTGTATAGTTCCCAAGTTCGTGGCAGCGGAAGAATTTCATCTTACTCATGTCTTTCTTCTTGCCATTATTTTTTCTAGACTTAGGTTTTCTCTCGGTCTTCTTCCCTTTGCCCTTCTTCCCCAATGTAATTTTTCCCTTCCATTCACATAGTCCTAGTAGTTGTGAGGATTTTGGAAGGCCTAGAAGAGCTAGGATCACCAGTTCATCTTATGAAACATTCACCCCGACCCATCCAAGTTCATCCCAAACTTGTGTAAATCTGGAGAGATATTGTTGAATAGTATCATTCTTTTGCATCTTAATGTTTCGAAGTTTGTCTTTCAGGGCCAATTTTCTATGGTCACTGCTATTTTAGAATAGCTCAAATAGTACCTTCCACATAGCAAAATGTGTCTCTTTTCCATGGAGATTTGAGACCACATGGTTTAGCACACCTTCCAGAAGAATTCTCTTGGTCTTTGCAACATCCTTCTTCCATTGGGCTAATTGTTGTGCATCCCACTGTGGAGGTTTTGCAATGCCATTTTTCACATATTCTAACACACCATTGTCATTGAGCATTGCTTCCATTCAATCCTTCCAAGCTATGTGTTGAAATTTGCAACAAGAAACAGTGAAATTGGCATCCATAAAAAAAATAAAAAAATCCAGAAAATGGCACCCAGAAATGGCTACCATGTGAAGCTTTTTATTTAATTATCCCTTAATTAAATTGAAAGCAAATTGTAATTTCATCTCATAACAACTTGTATCAGTTAAATAAGTGAGATAGACTTAGTTAGCTCAAGAATTTCGAGTTGAGGGTGAAAGTTGAGGCATGTAGAGTGATTCTATTATTTTCAGGGTCCAGATGCAGTTGTAGCACTAGTGTGGTGTGAGTGTAATCAGTTAACTCAAATTAATTGAGTTAAAATTAGTTTAACTAGTTCTAACTGAGTGGTGAGATAACTTCAGTTCATCAGAGATAACTTCCATGCAATCAGAAATCAACTGCCAACAAGTCTTGATTTGGACCATCTTGAGGGCAATAAAGACCTTGTTCAAGACTTCTCATATTCAGATTTGCAGCCCCCGAATGCCATTGATTGGCAAGTTGCAGATGAAGACATGGAAGCTGGCACATATGATCAAATGATACAAGATGACTCCGTACCATTTTGTTTTGAATCATTCCAGATTTTGAAGGGTAAATTTCATAGTAAATCTTCAAATGAGTTGCTTGTAGGAAACCAACAATCTCTCAGTTTTAAAGTGGAGGATGAGACAGATAGCGAAATTCTTGAGCAAGTTGTTAATGAGAAATCTTCCCCTGAAATTACTGATGAAATCATTTTGGATACAAAACCCTCCCTAGCACCAGATTTGCAGCCACCAAACACAATTGAAGGTCAGATTACAGATGAAAGCGTGGAAGCAGAAATACATGATTTAATGATGCAAGAGGATTTTGTACCCTTTTGTTTCGAAGCATTTCAGTTTATAAATCAGAATCTTCGTAATCTCTCTAAAGAAAAATATGAACAGCCAATAGGATGTCATACAGTTTCAATGGATACATCGCAGCAGTCTTCTCAAGTTTTTGATGATCCTATTGCTCATGTGTTGGATGATGTTTGCTGTAAAATTTCTTCTTCATTGGCTAACCATGTGACAGAAAAGAATGTTGATAATAACCTTATTCAAAAGTTGCCTTTATTGATAATCTCATATGACTGCAAACCTTGGTATGGGCTTTGTAATGAACAATCTGTTAAACAAGACAATGAAGGAGACTTTTTTTCTGTTTGGAATCAGCAACAGAGTTTGGTTATTCACGAAATTTGGGATCCTTTTGACAGCTTGCTGCAATCACCAAAGAAAGACAGTGCAGATGTAAGGAAAAGTTTAAGATCCAGCTATGAAGGTTACCTGGACCAAAGCAGTAATGTGTTAATGGAAATTAATAGCTATGCTTATGAAGATCCTTTTGCAGTATCCTTGAAGTCATCCAGTCAATTCATGCTTTCCAAGTTTATCAACAGTCAACTTGATTCCAAATTTCCATGGGAGTTGCCTTTCGATTCTTCCCTTTTCCTGCGCATCAGAAAGCATTTGGGGAGAAATCAAATAGTAGCCAGGATGCTTACATGGTTGCATTGGTTGTTCCATTTCACTTGATCGGGTGGTGAAAAGAACAATTAGAGTAGGTTTGATGAATAAGCTCAATTATGAGCATCTTTCCAGTTTGTTAGTTGTGTTTTAGTTATGTTTGGTTTTATTGTAGTTTTCAGTTCTAGCCTTGAGTCTGAGTCATTCTACATAATGTCAGTTTTCGTGTTTTGACTCCATTGCCCAATAGATAAAGGCACTGTCTGCTCTTCCAAATATCTGTAGTTCTTGGCACCTCCCAGGAGCTACCATCCCCATTGGAGCCAATGTTAGATTCGGTCTCTTCATCCCTCCGTCAGAGATCAAAATCTATTTTGTTGCATTTCATTCTTAGGTGTCTCATTTAGTCTAGTCATTTGCATTCCATTAGGAGAATCGATCTTCTGACGGAAGGGACTTTTCACTCATATCCCTCATGTCATGTACCTGCTAGTCCGTGTCTATTCATCAAAATCAATTTTAATGCCATGTACAGTCATGTTTTCCAAAGAGTCATTTTAGTCATTAGGTCTAGGGTTTCGTCTTCAGAATGTCTAATAATGTCAATAGGCACATGAGGGAGGCTCAAAATAAGTTTTCATCGCAAAGTTTCATTGTAGAAAATTTGTCATTTTGTCTTTTGTAAATTAATGTCATGGAATTGTCAAAGTTTCTTCACTTGTGAAATTTTTCAGGCGCAGCTCTGGTCGCCCTTGCCAAATTTCATGCCATCCATCCCTGCAAAATAGACAAAGGTTTCGTCATTCAGCTCAAAAAATCAAAAGGAAACAAGCAAAATGGAGTTCTTTTGTAAAAGTGCCAAATTTTTCAAACAGTGGGTTTTTCAAATTAAAAATCAAAGTCAATGGGCATATAAGATGTTTTCATGGTTTCTACAATCCATTTATAAGCCAAGAGACAAGAGTTAAGCAGAGTCAAACCGTGGAGGAACAAAACAGTCTTTGGAAGGAAATTGTGGTGAGTTTCAGCTGCGCGGCGCATTGGGTAAAGTGTGCGGCGCATATAAAGTGCGCGGCACATATAAAGTGCGCGGCGCATAGAGCTGCCCACTGCAGTGTTCTTTTTGAACGTGCGCGGCATATATAAAGTGCGCGGTGCACAGGGCCGGAACACCAAATTTTTGTCACTGCTTCACCAAAATTCAAATCGATTCGACCTCCTTTGCTCCGAGTTGGTTTGTGAGACTTTTTAATTGTCATTAACCATGTTTGGTGTTAAATATGAGTTTAATTATGAGAGTTTGTATGCCAAAAGCTTAAACCCTATCATTGTGTTAAAAATTGCTCTCTTAGGGTTTGAGTTTGATTGTTAAAGTTTGATTTTGGTGTCAAGTACTTCGAAAACCATTCTCCACCTATGTTTCCCTTCCTATCATATCATCATATAGCCCTTTCCCCTTACATCCCAAATTACTTATTCCAAAGTCCTATTTTCCCTATCCCTAAACCCTACCATTCCCTATCACTCTCCCTCTCTCATTTCACTTATAAAATCCCAATTCCCAAACACAGTCAAGAGACTGTTATTACACTTTAATATCACTTGATTAAACCCAATTATCCTCACTGCCCTATTTCCCACAGTCCCTTATTGACTTTGACACATTTGGCAATCAAGACAAAGACACCAAACTCTTCATATTCACCTCAGGCAACATAGATGAAGAAGGCATCGAGGAGGAGTGAAAAGACATAATCTTGGCCGAAGCTTATTTAGCTAAGAATAGTACTTGATGAGGGACCTTCAATCCAAATTTCAAGGAATTTGGAGAAAATTTTGTCATTTTTTAATTTTTTGGTCACAAAACATGTTTTCCTGCCCGACGCGTAGCGCCACTTAGCACGCGCTTACGATTGGGAGATCCTTTGGAGGAAAACTTGATATTTCTGGATTTTTTATGAAAATTTATGCATGCTTAGGAATGGACTAAGAGTTTCATCAAGTTCTGGGTGGCCTAAAGGGTCAAAAACACCTTGAAAATGGCCTTTCTGCCACTTTTTGCACACACAGAAACCAGTGTTGGGAGATTGAACTTTTGGAAGTTCAAATGGACACCAACTCCCGAAATTCCACTTGGGTTGGAAAGTAGATAGGCAGGGCTTTCCAACAAGCTATCATGAGCTCAATTTGGACTTCGGGAAGGGCCTCAAAAACAGCTCCAAAGTTTTGTTATGCATAGAGATTTTGGGTGCGGCGCATAGAGAATTTTGGCCTATTTTTCACTCAGCAGCTCAGAATTTCGCCTAGTTTTGGCTAGTTTCACTTTTTTCATGTAAATTTTGATCTAACTTGATTTAATTTCATAACCATGATGTAATTTTGACACATTTTTACTTGTTCTAGAAGATTCATTCACCAAAAGGTGAAATGTGAGTGAATGGATCAGTTTCCTAGCATATAGAGGCAAGTCATTTCATGGCCTATTTTCTAGTTCCTAGTTTAGATATGGTTGAAACAACTCCTAGAATGATGAGCTCGACCCCTAGAGGCATGGGAATGGGTTAGGCTTGTCTATATTATTTATTTTCTCAGACATTTTCAGGGTTGGACATTTGGGATTGCATAGCACTTCATTGTACATTCATTTTGCAATTTTGGCAAAGGAATAGACCAGGGTTTGCAGCCCTCTTTGGGATCCTTGTGGCTCTGTGTTTTGATGGTGTTATTCTCCATGTATTTTTAAGTTCATTTATGTTTATGTGTACCATTTTCATTCTCCTTTCTTCTCAAATTAAGCAAATCAGTGGTAAAGGTAGAATTCAGTAGCTTGCCTTGCTCTGCCTTTAGTTTTGTTTAATTTTACATGTTTTCATCTGTTTGAGGAGGACTCTTGAGGCCCTCTTTCCCTCTTCAGCTCCCCACCAGTATGATCCATTTGTTCAATAAATCTAAAGCATCAAAACACTTTCCTTCCTCGCCCCAATCAGAACTCTGCAAAAACTAGGCCTAAACCTCGCACCCAAAACTACCTTTCCCTTTTTTCCAACGAAAACCCCCAAAATCAAAACCAAACTCCTTTACTTATATACCTAACCTAAAATTAGCTTTTTTTTTAGTCATCTCAAGCCCTATTGATTACTTTTCGCTGAGATTGACTCGGAGAGAGCCCTCTCCTGTTCTGGTAGGGCTAGCTACCAGACTGAGCGTGGTTTGATGTTACCCTGAACTCTGCCTTCTTTCAGCCTGAGGTAGATTTAGGAAATAACACCTTAAAAAAATAGCCACGGAACAGGTGAAACAGGTCGGTATAAGAGTCAAGAACATGTATGCTCTCGAGGTTGAGGATGCATGCAAGGCTTTGAGGAGCAAAGCAGTGGTTAATGACTTGGTGGTTGAGAGGGAGAAATTATCTATCAACATATAGCCTTAGAAGTAGCCTTAGAAGGTTGTGGAGCAGCCACAATTGGAGAAGCAGAGAGGAGATCGAGTGGAAAATTCCACTCAAGCAGAGACCTCTAGGAGGGGAAAATTCCGAGCCAGAAAGGCAGAGGGAGTACATGCATCTATACCTCCAAGTGTGAGGTGGGGCGATGAGAAGAATTAATCCCAAGAAGAAATTTAGGGAGGGTCCATTGAGATGGTGTGTCTCATGGATCAAACCTGGCTACGAGGAGCCCATAGTACAACAGTAGCAAGAAGGATCGGTTATATTGATGCAGTTGGATGTCAGGAAGACAAAAATCAGAGTGATAGATGTCAGATACTAGAGCATAGATAAGAGTTGGCAACAGTGCAGAGTGCATGGATGCAGATGTCAACAGTGGCACAAATAGTCTAGTAGGCATGTGCAGTAGGATCCAGTATTTGGAAGACTCTGATGACAAATTCATTATACCGATTCAGTTGTTTGGAGGCTATTCAGTTTTAGGAGAATTAGATGTGCAAACAACACTATAGAAGTGTTGCATGCAAGAACATTCCAAAGGTAACTGATCAGGACAGATTTATTCCTTTATTTTTGAGAGGAAGTGTTGAAATTTTCGATAATAAACATCAAAATTGGAATCCATAAACAAAATCCAAAAAATGGCACCCATAAACGGCTATCATGTGAGGCTTTTGATTTAATTATCCCTTAATTAAATTGAAATTAAATTGTAATTTCATCTCATGACAACTTGTATCAGTTAACTAAGTGAGATAGACTTAGTTAGCTCAATAATTTTGAGTTAAGGGTCAAAGGTGAGGCATGTAGAGTGATTCTATTATTTTCAAGGTCCAGTTGTAGTCATAGCACTAGTGTGGTGTGAGTGTAATCAATTAACTCAAATTAATTGAGTTAAAATCATTTTAACTAGTTCTAACTGAGTGATGAGCTAGTGAGAGGTCAAGTGAATTAAATTAGATTTAATTCACAAGTAGTGATCTACCAAGTAACTGATGATTCACTATTAATAGTTGCATGCATGTCAATTTTGATGACGACCCAGTTGAGACAGAGGTTAAAGGGAAGTTAACTATCAGTTGTATTATTAGCAAATGGCCCAGGAAAAATTATAAAGTCAGAGGAAGGATCCATAGGGATTGCGTAGTCAAGGAAGGTTGAATTTCATGTTTAATAGGGGTTTATTTGCGTAGGGATTGTGTAAGAAAGGTTGATTTTAGCAGAGGCTGAGAATTGGTTGTTTGTCAAATTTTCCTAAGAATTGCTAGTCAATTTTGAGCAGGATCAGGGTGAGACGATCGGTAGAGTGTAGGGTGAGAAAGCATTGTATTGTTTCATGATTCTTTGACTTTTTACAATATATGATAGTGTGGTTTTGAGCAGTTTCTCTCCCCAGATACATCTTGTGTTGTGTTATTGATTTACTTCTTTCTCTTACTTTCATGTGATTGAGCGATCGTGTTTTATATTCCGAAAATATAGTTGAAGGATTCAGTATCTTGTTTTAGTAAATTATATGATCGGATTGAATCCATTGGTATATATTTTATATATAATTTATACACTATGAAATTTGAGCTACCCTCCAGGGCATACTCCAATCTTAGACCATTGAAATGCATTCTCTTGATCTTGAAGAAAAACTAATTTTTTTTTTTTTTAACTGTAACGGGTATATTTTTATTTATTTGGAGAAAAGTCTGGACTTACGCCGTGGCAGCCATCATTACATTGCATCTATTTCTGTTTCATGTTACATATTGCAGCTTCCTCATGGATTGCAGAGTTGGATTGAGCTATCCCCATTCATAAGCAGTTGTCCTTTCCCAAGAGTGCAACCTTTGTTCGCCAATAGATCTGCTTTGCTGTTTAGATTTCTGAGAATGTGGAAGAACTTGTAGGAGTCAAAGTCAAGGAGAACTCCCTTTAGTCTGCTCAGAGTTTTGTTGAGGCTTGCATTGATGAACAATTTCTTCGAGTTTAATTTTTTTATTAAGACCTCTGAGTCTCAAAAGACTTGGATTTCTTTGTCCCCTCTATCTCTGGCTATTTGGCAAGCTTTAAGGAGACCTAGGATCTCAGCTTGGTTGTTATATTTCTGCCCAATGCCCCAACAGAAGCTATCCCTTCTTGATCCGTCCAGGTCGTAGATAACCCCTCCAGCTCCTGCATCCCCAGGGTTGCCTTTGGAGGCACCATCAAAGAAGATCGTAGTTGTTTTTTGTTTTCTCCACCAATCATGAAAGATAGCTTCGGAGTCTCTTTTGCACCATTCTGGATTCACAGAATGAGGGGCTGAAAGCTGCTTCCGGGGGCTAGGGGAAAAGGGACCTAGCCACCTCTCTTCATCAGGAAGCAACAAAGGATCTGCAGAAAATATTGTTGTTGAGCAGCTTCCAAGAGGAGGGATTTCGCCTTTACAACTGCCGGGAATGGAGCTTGCACCTTTTCATTGAAAATCAGGTCATTCCGGGCCAACCAAATCTGCCAGCACACAAATTTGGGGATGGAATTCCAGACTTTCCTCCAAAAATATTTGCTGGGGATTTTGTTGGGATAGCAATGATTCCAAGAGTTGAATAGATCTGCGATAGAGTTGTGTGGGGGGACTGTGATGTGAAACTCATGGAGAATAAGTCCCCACACTTCTTTGGCAAACTTGTAGTCCATGAAGAGGTGCTTAGCTGTTTCTAAGCTGCTTCTGCAAAGCTCGCATCTGTGCGGCCCAGCTATGCCTCTTTTCATCAGATTGTCCCCAGTTAACAACTTATTATGGACCAGCGTCCAAAAAAAGAAATTTACTTTGGGGAGAGCAAGTGGTTCCCAAAATTTCTTCCAAAAATCTGGAGTTTTACTGTTGTTCTTGATGGGCTGGAGAGCGTTGTAAGCTGCTGTTGTAGTGTAGCGTCCAGAATGCCCCCAACCCCAACTATCCTTCATTCTTCTGTTCACTGGGGCCGCTTCTTCCAGCAGATCTTCGAGCATCAGCTTCTGTTGGTTTAAGCGTTCAGGGACTCCATAAAAATCCCAACCAAACCAGTCGTCGTGGCAATCCCATTTGGAGAGATCGTAGACTCTATTGATCCCTGCGCGTTCCAGCCAATTCCTTAGCTCTGCGATTTCTTCAACTTCCGAGAGGGGGTCTCTGTCCATAATGCGATCGTACCACAGGTTTTTTTGTTTTCCATTGCCTGGGATTTTGTACACTTTATCTTTGAAAAAGTTCAGACTTTTGTTGCATAATTTCCAGACCTGAGAGCTTTTGTTTGTTTGGATCACCTGAAGATTACGGAGAGGCACCTTATGAGCGTACTTCGATGACAGAGTTTCGTTGACTGGGTGTTTTGGGTCCTTGAATAGATTCCACAAGATTTTTCCTCCCATCGCCAGATTGACCAGAGCTGGATCTCGAATTTGCAAACCTCCCTCAGGGATTGGGCGTTTGACCAGGTCCCATTTCACTAAGTGCATTTTATGAAGATTACCTTTCCCCCCCTGCCAAAGGAAGCCACGGATTAATTTGGAGATTTGGTCCGTCACCCTTTTTGGAGCGAGGAGAAAGGCTACTTGATAGATTGGAAATGCGGATAACACAGACTTGACCAGGATGACCTTGCCTCCTGTTGTGAGCCAATATCCTCCCCAGGTTGTAATTTTTGACTTAATTTTGCTGATAATTTCAGACCACAGTGACCTCTTGTTGCAGCCATTTATGATGGGGAGACCAAGATATTTTATCCTCTCCCAATGGGCTTGACTATTGAAGCCAAGGAGGTTAGAAATACTTGTAAGTTCATTTTGCTCAATGTTCCAGCCATAAACTTCACTTTTCATTTCATTGATGGATGCTCCTGTGACCCTGCAATAGCATTTTAGGACAGCATCGAAGGCTTTGGCAATTCTTGCAGAGGTGCCTCCAAGGAGAAGAGAGTCATCCACAAAGAGGGCATGATTCTGTGCTGGAGAATGAATGGAAGGTTTGAGGCCAGGAAGGGAGCCTGTAGCTTTTTCTGCTGAAATTTTTCTACTAAGAGAGTCCGCCATCAGAATGTACAGGAAGGGAGAGAGAGGGCATCCCTGCCTGAGACCTCTCTGAGCTTGGAAAAAGGGAGTAGGGCGACCGTTGACAAGAGGGGAAATCTAGGGGTTGTCAGTGTAGGCCTTGACAAGGCTGACAAAATGAGGGGAGAAACCAAAGGCAGACAGGATTTTGTAAAGGAAGGGCCGATTGACACGATCAAAAGCATTAGCCATGTCGAGTTTTATCAACATCCCTTTTTCTTTTCGCTGGTTGCTTGAGTGAATAGTCTCCTGGACTTGGATGACATTATCTAGGATGTGCCTGCCTTCAACGAAGCCTCCTTGATTGCTGGAGATCAGCCTATTTAGCAGGGGCTTAATCCTATTAGCTAGGAGCTTAGCCAGAATTTTGTAAGAGGCGTTGCAAAGCGATATAGGCCTAAATCTAGCGAAGGTTTCAGGATTGGTTTCTTTGGGAAAAAGAGCAAGATAGGTGGAGTTGGTTCCTCCTCCTACCTTGGCTTTATTCATGAAACCTTTAATCATCTTTAAGAGATCAGCTTTTATGATGTCCCAGCACATCTTGTAGAAGTGAATGGTAAAACCATTGGGCCCAGGAGCCTTGTCAGATTCCATAGACCAGATAACTTTAATGACTTCTTCTTTAGTGAAGGGTCTAATAAGGTCGAAATTGTCTTCAGGTCTGACCAGGAGGGGGATGTTTGAAAGGAGATCAGCAGTATCCTCCTCATTGCCTTGAGTTCCTGCGGTGTATAGCTGTTTTTAATGACTTTCAGCTGCCTCTTTTATCTGGCTGAACCCTTTGTAGATCTGCCCTTCTGCTGTTGTGATTTCAGAGATGTGATTTCTGGAGAGTCTTGCTCGATATTGGCGATGGAAGAAGGAGGTGTTCCGGTCTTCCGCCTTCAGCCACAGACTTCGAGATTTAATTCTCCAGTACTCCTCCTCCAGCCGGAAAGATTGGAATGATGAACATTGAATTTTAACTTCTTTATCCAGCAGCGCTGGAGTGATGTCTTTGCTTTCCATTTCGACTTGCAATGCTTCTAGAGACTGCACTATTTATTTTCTTTGGTTGGTTGGATTTGGGGCAGGTTTTCTGATCCACTCCTTCAGTGCATGCTTTGTGGCTTTGAGCTTTTGCTCCCACACATAACTGGGAGACCCTGAGAAGGTTTTGTTCCAAGTTGTTTTCACTGTGTCGATGAAGCCATCCCTTTCAATCCATAGAGGGAAGAATCGAAAGGGGATTGGGCCCAAATCATCTTCATCTTCCAAAGATAGCTGAATTGGCTTGTGATCTGAGGCCAATTTGGGAATAATTTTGGTGGTAATTATCTTCTTGTTCATCATCAGTGCGCCATGAACCAGAAATCTATCCAGGCGGGCGGAGATATGATCCACTCCTAATCTGTTATTGGACCATGTGTAAAGCCCTTTTGCCGGAGTGAAATCTAGAAGATCCCATTGCTGAATGAGGCCTTCCACCAGGGGGAGAATGGGGTCTCTGCTGCTCAATCCTCCCCTTTTTTCTTTGAATTTTAGAACAATATTTAAATCACCAGCAAGAATGATGTTTCTAGGGGAATGATGTTCTAGAAATGCAATAAGGGAGTTCCAGCATTCTCTCTTTTCTGAATGTAGTACAGGAACATAAAGATTCAAGAGAGAGATAGTTAACTTACTTGGATTATGCATTAATTCCGTGTAAATCCAGTGCTGAGTCTCATGGGATTTGTTCAACTGGAAGAGGTCTTCTGTCCAGAGGGTTGCGAGCCCTCTTGATGAGCCTCTTGAACTGACTGCTTTTCCTGCATTTTTTCTCCATTTTTTATTGCTGGTGTCTAGGAGGGCTTTCCCCTCAATCTTGGTCTCTTGGAGCATGAGAATGTCTGCGGGTTCCATTTTGAGAAGATCTTTGACCGCTTCTGCTTTCAAGGGATTACCCAAACCTCTACAGTTCCAAGAGACGAGACGCATTATTTACCAGGGGTGTGGAGGGAGCCTCCCTTTGGGGGCCTGGTCCTGGTATTTCTTCCTATAGACATCTCAATAGTGGGCTGGCTTCCTTGGGTTTTAAGCCTTTCAACCTCCTCTTCCCTTTCTTCTCTGCGAGATTTCCTGCCAACTTTTTTTTTGGGTTGCTCGTAAGTTTCATCCTCCGAGGAGTCGGAGCTATCAACAGGCTTTTTCCTTGTGACATCTGCGTATGAGGGATTGGAAGGGCTTCCTTGTGGGGCAGCCGGATGTGTCTTTTCCCCATCTACTTTTTTGTTGATATGAGAACCGTTCTGGTCCAAATTTTCCTGGTCTGTAGTGGCTGCCTTGATCTAACTGCTTTCTTTGCCATTTGAGTTTTTACCTTGGGAGGGGTTGGAGCTACTTGGTGCCTCTTTAAGAGTGCCTTTCCCGTTGCCTTTTTTTTTATTTGTGGTTTTTTGGACTAGAGTCCATTGCTCACCATTTTGAGTATCAGGTTGTTCTTCCACCTTTTTCTTGCAGTGTTTGGCAAAGTGCCCGTAGCCATGGCAGTGTCTACATTTGAAAGGGAGTTGTTCGTAGTCCAAGTCTTGAACATACGTCCATCCTGCGACTGTAAGTTTGATGGCTTCCGGTAAACCCTCCTCCAGATCTACTTCGATGTAGATACGGGCACAAGAATATTGATCTTTTCTTGGAGCTTGATCTATGTATTTTCCTAAGGCATTGCCGATGAGCTGGAGAGACTTTTGATTCCAGCAGTGGAGGGGAAGATGTGGAAGCCGCACCCACATCGGAACTGCAGAAGGAACATCCTAGGCTGGGTCGAAATTTGGTGACCATTTGTTGAGATATAGACCTTGCGGACCCATGAAATATGGACCATTCCTGAAGATTAAGCTTCTATCATCTGCACTCTCGAAGACGAAGACAAAGAAACCTTTGCCAACGAAGTAGCTTTTTACTCCTTCTTTGGTTAACGGCGACCAGTTCCTTTGAGTCCAATCCTCCACCGATTTGGGAGAGGGCCAGAGGCCCGTGAACTGACCTATGCAGCCTCTCTCAGCAAGGTTTAGAGCTGCTTTGCAGGTTTCTTCTTCGGGCAGGGCTACCGAAGGAATGGTATCCATCTTCTTGACGAACTTCTGTTGGCTGGCAGAGGGCGGGCGCTTGTTGCACGAGGAAATCATTGCTTTAAAGGCGGAAACCTCCGGGGGGGGGCAGATCCGATCCCCTAGAGGACTCCATGGCTGAACGCAGCAGAACAAGAGCAAGGGCACGACAGCCCCAGGGGCGCGCAGGGGCGCAGAAGCCCTAGCACAATCGATCCACCGAAAACGCTCCGCTCGGCAGGCAAAAAAACTTGAAGAAAAACTATTACATTGAAGCTTCTAATTCAAAAATCCTGAGAGACAAGTTCGAAATATTGGTTCTAATATGAATTTTGAGGCTCTAATACCATGTATAATTTTTATATAATTGCAATTAATCAAGAAATTCAATCTAAAATCAAGAGATACAATTCTACTCTACTGATATGCATAATGAAATTCTCAATTTAGAACAACATGCATAGACATGAAATAAGCAAAACAACAAATACATAGTGATGGGAACCCAACTGGGAAAAACCCCTCAAGCCTCTTTGAATTAATCATATGAATAGAGAAACTATTACAATTGTTTGATCCAACTCAGAGCTCGACTTGCAAAAGAATAATTGTTCTCTCTGCTCAATGAACAACTTTGGCCAACACTTAGCCAAATATAAACTCACCTAGCATCTTATTTCCTTGTGAAAATCTTGAAAAAATTATCCCCTATTGTTTAGGAATTTCCTCCAAATTGATTGTGCAATTCCCAAGGATTGATAATTGGTTGCATGCAACACCTATACACTCAAACTAGTTTACAACTGATGTTACACTTCCTTGTCATCTCCACTTCAGTTGAGGAACTCAAATTCCTTGCATGCACTAGATATTTTGGGTTGATTGATCAGTTAACTAAGAGATCTCTAAGTTGGACTATTGTCCCACTACACAACTGACCTTCAAATGACTCCAACAATAGTTAGAGGTCAATTAACTCAATACAACTAAAAATAAATGAGCCAGATTACTAAAATTTAGCAATCACACGTGCATAAAATAACTCCAAGTCCTCTAACTCAAATTTACTGAGCTAAATGAGTGACAAGAGTTGTGTCATACAAGTTAACTGTCTCCAAGTTGTCATGTTGATGTGGAAATTCGATTTACTCAATTTCACTAAGGCTTAAGTCAAATTGATCCTATCTTGCTACATTTTTTCAACAATTTCATCATTGATAAACTTCAATAAGATGGTAGGATCTACTATGTCTATTCTATCTCATTTATTCTCACGGAAAATCATACAAGGTCATTTGTCACAATCTTTATATTAGTGTAAACAGTGGTTTTTTATTCATGATGTCATCATGTACAATGAGTGAAATAACATTTAGGAAATTGAGTGAATTCTGGAAAATAAATACTATTTCTTATTATGGAATGTTCATTTTATGTAAATGATCTATTAATAGGAAATTTCATGTTGGCGTGGAAACCTATTTGGAAGTTATAGCTTTGTGTAGTTTTAATGCAAGTTTGTAGTGAAGGATTTTGTATTTATTTGTGTAACCAAACAAGGATAAGCATGTTCTATTTGATGTCTTGAACTTGCATTCTCATCATTTTGTAAAAATGTTAAATAGATAAATATGTATAGTCTTTTAGATGTTCAACATTTTGAAATTATTCTAGGTATTGTGATTATGGATAGGCGAATAGATTTGAACACCAAATTGATACCCAACATTTGGAAATATATGTTCATTATATGGATGCTAGATTACAACCTTTGATGTTGAAACAAGATGTTATGTATATTGTGATATGATGAAAATATTATTGCATTTTGTGTATTCTTCTATCATTGAAATTGGAAGTAATGAAGTACACATCATCTTCTATTTTTATTTTTAAAATGTCTTATTGTACTATGACCTAAAAAAACTGCCAATAATAGAGCATGGACTATGTTTTCCACTAGTTCCATCATGGAATTTGTAGATTAGATGGATTTCAAATGTTTTATTATGTGGGTATAATACTAGATAATACAGTAACCATTGGCACCTGTAGAGGTAGCTCAATATTTACAGCCATTAATTATTCAACATCCTTGTTGGTAGATGATTGTAGTAAAAATTATTCTATACTATTACTTGATAAATAAATTAAGGGTGGAAATACCTTAGTGGAAATTATATAAAGGATACATCCAAGCCTAGTTCCTTAGATTAAAACATAATTTTAGGACTTTCACCTCACAATGATCATACTTTGAAATCCCTAATTGGAAAAAACATAGAAGAGGAAAGTGAAATACTTTTGTATTTTGGTAATTCTTCAAGTGCTAAAAACTCAAATAAATCACATGGAGAAATAGACGTAAATTTTCTAATGGTTTTTATCATGTTCATCGGGAAAATTTTAAGGATGGAAAATTATCTTGAATTTTAAAAACATTGGTGAATCTCACTAGTCCCTAATACGCAAAGTGGAAAATTTTTATTGATGTATTTGTAAATTTATTCAAATTTATAATGATTTTATATATACTCTCTATATAATGTTGCCTATTTTTAATTTAAAATAATTTTATATTGTAAAATTTGGGCGAACCATTTTTATAAAAAATGGAAATTGGAGAATCTTTTTTTTTTTGAAAAATCATGGAAAATTAGCCCACCTAGGAATATTAGCCCCTAAAAATTTTCATGATGTTCATCTAGTTGTCTTTTGTTGTCATATTGAATACTCGACATACAATAATTTTTGAAACTATAAAATTACAATTATTGGGGTTGTGTGACCACAAGGGAAATGAATTAACTAACTAGAAAATATCCTAAGAAGAAACTTATTGTAAGATGGGGAATCTATTGGCGATGTTATGTTGGCATGAATCTTGGTTTTGGTTGGTAATTAATACTGTGTTTTGATCTAATGTATTGGAAAGTGTTTTGATGCAGTGTATTGGTAGTGATTTATTGATTCTTCTTTGTTGGATCATTTATGCGAGGTAGTCTAAGGGATTCACATCTAGAATGATGGCCCTAATGTTGCTTGTCTGATAGTTGATGACGCAAGGAAATGATTGGGAAAACAACAAAGATAAGATATAGCAACATTTACGTTGGCTAGTCTTGTCTAGTCACGTAATTATGTTGAGTATTCTTTTACAAACTACATAAATTATGTTAATTTCCCATCTGTAATCCATGTAAATGTTGGCATGCATTGAAATCAATTTGCCCCATCCGGATCTTCAAAATCCATGGCTTTCTCTATCGGTATACTCCCTTCGTTCTATGTCGACTCAATTTCCATCAACTTTCCCATGGTAAATGCCTAAGATTTTTATGGTGACCCCATTTTACCATAGAAATTTCCATGGTAATTTCTTATCGGCTTGATTCGGTCAAGGGGGTCAAACTTTATTTCATCCAATGTTGAGTGACACTTGAGCGTATCAATTTCTTTGGCAACATGTGATCTAGAGTTTGGTGATTTGGTTCTTACAGAGGAAATTTATTTGGGCATAAAGGTCCTTTGGTTTGCATTGAACTAATTGTGTGAGTCTATGAAATTGATGGAGATTGTTGTTTTGATTAATTGGATTTTAGTGATTATTATTGTTTTCTTTCAATTTGGTGTAAACTTATCTCAGAATTGATGTAATTAAGGCATCCACGTGATTTGATTGGTTATGATCCAATGATGTGTTGTTATTTTTCTTGGAACAAAGTGTGTCTAGTCCTGAATCATGGTCTCTCTGACCAAGTGGGTTGATGTGTGAGGTCACTTTTTCTCTACACTAGTGTGATATGGGAATTCGATCGCTTGATTGATTAGTTCTATATTCTAGTGCAATGAAGAGTGTAGCTAGTGTTTGTGTGCAAGAGGGGTGACGAGTTAAATAATTGTTGTGAGTTTGACTTGGGTTTAATTCAAGAGAAAATTGACCAACTCTATTGGTATCTTCACGCAAGTTTATGTGGGATCTCCTCAAGAGTTTTATATATATACATATATGTATACACACACATACAAATATGTGTGTGTGTGTGTGTGTGTGTATTGTCCATTCTCTAATAGTTGGAGAGTTAGAGAATTTGATATATATTTTGCCACTGCATATGGTTCAAATTCATTTTTTTTTAAACATGTTTGATTTGTACAATAGCATAAAACACTGCAGTTAATGATAGTGATATAGCAAAACAAGTTTAGTTTGCAGGCTATCATTGACCAATTTCCTTTACACATGTTAATGACTAACTGCATTAAAATTTCTTTTAATTTCCAACCGATATAACCATTTATAAAGCATATATTTTTTTATTGAATTTAAATCATTCCAAATATAAATACATGTTTCTTCAGATTTACTAGTTCTTTCTTCAATTTGATCCATTAAGCTTTGGCATATGAAGCATGTTGTTTACAAGTAAAATTTTAACTATTAAAATAATTATAAAAATACAAAAATATATATATAAGAATTAAAATATAAAATATAAATTAAACAAATAAAGTAAATATAATAAAACAAAATAAACTATACAAATATGAATTAAAAATAATAATAAAATTATAAAAAAAAATCACTTTGAACCTAACTACATTATCCTATCTCACACAAGTTCACGTTCATTCCAACCTTTAACAAAAAGGCATGAAGGTGTATATATATATAGATAAAGGTGTATATATATATAGATAGATACATACATACATACATGACAATTGGCACCAAATAGTGAGCATTGAAGTCTTTAGACTGTGATTGGTTTTATGCCCCTTTTCCTAATCAGATGCGACTATAATCAACTGATTTCGTGTCTTTGTGCCAGGTGTGAAGCTTTCAATGCTTTATGAGTAATAGAGTTAGAGCAGTTGGCTCCAATTTAGTGGATTGGTAATCTAGGCCGAAATCTATACAAAACAAGCTATGAGGCAATGTGCATGTTTGATTGATCTAGTATGTTCTACAACAACTGTTAATATTTTCCTGGGGCTTATATAAATCTGTAAGCTATAATTTCTGCTCCTTGAAAAAAATCTGAATTCAGTTAATAATGAAAGTTGTTAGTGTGTTATTACATACACGATGTCTTGAGTGAGTTCTGACAAGGTTGTTATTGAATAATATCGTCTAAACAATTGTTGGAGTGTGACAAAGGTTCTTTGCTATAGTTGTATGGATAGGTTGTTGTTGTTGTGTTTGGTATGCTTATGAAAATATTTTGTTCTCATGTTGTTTGACTCCCTTGGTCAAAAAATAAAATGTATTTTTTCCACTATATGACAGGAGAAATTGTTATTTTTTTTTAAGGAAGAACTTACTATGACCAAGTCGCAGCTTAGTGATTAGAAGTTGATTTTGGAATTTGTTTTCTATGAATTCGGATTGAATTGCAGTGTTGAGTGTTGAATCACTCTTACCCTAGTTTTTTAAGCCACATCCTTATTGTGCAAATGGCCATAAACATAATACAATCAAAAGTTTGATTGGTGATAGGCGTAAAGGATTGTTGAGTGTGACAGAGGTTTATTGCAGAGCTTATATTTGGAATCTTGAATTGGTTTTTGATGTCTCTGGTGTTAGTATGAAAAATCTTCTTAAATATATTTTTTGAGCTTATAAACTTTTTTGTCCCGATAATCTGTGAGTGATGAAGTTTTTATGGTGTATAAGATGTTAACTGGTATGAGTAGCTAGATTTGTTGTTCCAAACTCAGATTAGAATA
The DNA here is from genome assembly GCA_034641835.2 of Pinus albicaulis. Classification (NCBI taxonomy): domain Eukaryota; kingdom Viridiplantae; phylum Streptophyta; class Pinopsida; order Pinales; family Pinaceae; genus Pinus; species Pinus albicaulis. The sequence continues at coordinate 262,411,841 of CM076577.1, forward strand.
TTGTTGTTACAAGGATACATTAATGATTACAAAACTGTTTGATTAGGGTTTGATTTCTACTAATGCAAAGGGTTGTGCTTAAATTAACTATCCATTAATGTATTTTTCCATTTCTTATACAAAACATTGTGATCGATATAAACAGACGTGTTGATTCAATGCTCACCATTAAGTGTTTGTTTTCTACCAAGCTCAAAAATATGTACAATTTATTATCAAATAATTGTTTTTGAGAATGACCAAAATGATATTCTTGTGTTGAGCTTAGTTGAGAGGGTTTGTAGAGATCAGAGGTGAACTGTACTTCTAATTATAGAGTGAGTATGTGTATGTGATGTTGATATCAAAATAAGCGTGTTGTTAATGATGAAGACTATGTGTTGCTAGGGTATGAATGTTGATGATAAGTTCTAGAGTTGTTGGGATGCATATTGAATAAGAGAGTTAGAATATTTATATTCCAATGATAGAAATATGTTTATTACTTAACATATTTGTTTCTAAGATTGATATTGATGACAAAGTGAGTGTTTTTTTGAACAACAAAGAAATTTGTTGAAGGGTTTGTTGTTAGTATATTCTGACACATAGGAAATAGTTAAGTATAACTTGGTCTAGTGTAGAGTTAGGTAAAGTGTGTTTCTTTACTATGTACATTTGTAACTTATAATGCGACGGCCACGATTTGTAGTGATCCGATGGTTCACTCTCTCCTCTATATTAACGACGCTTGATCCATGGCTTAACACTCGATTGGTCCATGATCTCTATTTAAAGAGCATGGAGGGTCATTTTTCTGGTAATCGTATATGAGAGAAACATATGTAATCTTTCTTTTTGTATTAATAAATTCCCTGAAGTGGCCACGTTGGCTCAAGTCGTGGACTGTTTCCCTCTTCGAGGGTTTTAACCACGTGATAATACTGGTGTACTGATTTGTGATCTATTTGTGAGCAGTGACCTTTGGTTTTTGATCTAAGGAACTTACCCTGTAAATTCCTACATGGTATCAAATCTATTTTTAGGGTTGTGTCTGTTGTTGATCCAAATCCGAAGCCAGTTTGACTGCATGCGACAGTGGTTTTCTAGATCTACTATTTCTGAGCATTTTCAGGCATGGAGAACTACCTTGTTGTGTCCAGAGCGTCTGTTATAGTGAGGAACCCCTTTCGTTTCATGCGAAAAGGTTTTCGATTGCCCAAGTTATGTCATTTTATATATGGAGGTATAAAGTATCTGTTTTGTAGTTATATTTATTAATCATTTTGTTTATTTCAGTTTATATTCTTTTATTGCCATATTTATAACCTCTTCTCTGTGTATTCTCTTTGTTCTGTGCTATGTGCGATCTTGGCATATTAGAATCAAGAAGACGGGATTTTTTTTGCTACGTATGCTCTTTCCCCGCGTCTTTGTGTGATCTCAGGAAATCAGAAATAGTGAAAAAATAGATAGTTGCCAGTAAGGCTAACCAGAAGTCTAATGCTCTGCCGTAAGGTTTGTATTTCGTTATTTTTTTCTCGAATTTTTTGTTTTTTTGTGCAGGAAAAAGCACGCACACCGATAAATAAATAACCCTTCCTCCTTTCAAACAATTACAGAATCCTGTTACTAGCTCACTTGGTGAGAAGTTAGTTTATGAGAATAGAGGACTTGGGTTCAAGTCTCTTTCTCAAGCTTCTTTTTGTAAAAATATTTTGTTAAAGGGGTGGGATTTTTTTTTTAAAGTATAACTTCGTTATCAAATTTCAATCCGTTCCCATAGCTATTCAGCATCTACAACTCCTTTTTTTTCAAAATGACATAACTTCTTCATCCGGAAGTCGTTTTTCGAGCCGTTTTCTTTTAATCAGCCTAATTTTTTGAGATATTTCCATTGGAGGAGTTATTTTCAGCTCTTTTCAGATTTAGTTTTAAAAAAAAATGGAAATTTCATGCTCGGTTATTCTTAACAACACCAATTATTTCCAATGGCTACCTCACATGGTAGATTTACTTAGAAGTAAAGGGCTTTATAGAATAGCCACAGGACAAGAAACTAAACCTTTAGATGATGATAAAGCTGCTAAATGGGAAAATAAACAAGGTCAAGCATGAGGGTTGATAGGAATGTCCATTTCTCAAGATCTTTGATTTCATATCCTTGAAATTGACACCCCTGATGAAGCCCTGAAAAAGATAAATATTGTTTTCAGCATTCAAAATCAAATCAGGGCCCACTAGCTTGAAAATTAGTTGCTTACTTTGGACCCCAATAATTTCTCCTCTATTGAAGACTTTTTGTCCAAATTCAAGACCCTTAGGCTTCTTTTAGAAGGTTGTAGGGTCAAAAGGAAGATGGTAGGCTCATCTATTCCATTCTTGCTAAGCTTGGCCCTGCATACTCTGTATTTGTTTCCACCTTCCATTCCACTACAGAAGCCATCATTTATTCAGGAACTACCTACAAGAACCCCTCTTTTGATTCCTTTTGTGATTCTTTGATAAGAGAACAAGAAAAAATCTTACACCTTGGTATTATCACTTCTAGAAATGCTTTTAAGAAAGCCTTAGCAGCCCAACAGCAGCCATATCAAAAGAATCCCAAGAAGCATTATCCTAAAAAGTATGGTCCTAAACCAAACAAGGGTCCTAAGCAATTTTAGCCGCAAACTGAAAAAGAAACTCACCAAACTGATAAGGCAACTAAAAACAAAGGGAAGAAAATAGATAGACATTGCAACTTTTGTAATCATGATGGCCACGTAGAGTCCAAATGTTTTAAGAAGATGGAAGCCTTGGAAGCAACAATGAAGAAGCACCACATAAATTTGGAGACCTCTTCAACTTCATCTTCAGGAATGGCACTTTCTTCTTGTGGTTGTCAAGCATATGGTTATGCATTAAATGTATCCTCTTCTCATTCTCATGAGTGGCTCATTGATTCTGGAGCTTCTTACCACATGGCCAAAAATAAAGCCATGTTTTCTTCTTTAAATGATTGTAACACCAAACATATTTATGTTGGTGATGATAGATCTCTTAGTGTTGTAGGATCAAGTTTAATGATGTACTATGTGTTCCTACCTTGTCATGCAACCTTCTATTTGTTTATCAAATAACTCATTCAGGTGAAGGTAAACTAGAATTCTCACCTCATGATGTTGTAATCAAGGACCTCAAAGATCCTAGACATATTTTAGCTACTGGAATTGTTGATGATTCCACAAGGTTGTATAATTTTGACAACTTTGGGTAATCATGTCTTCCCTCTTATTTTGTTGCTCATAATGATGAAGTGAGCAAGCTTTGGCATGAGAAATTTGGTCACTTAAACTATCGCTCTCTTCGAACTCTATGTAAGGAAAATATGGTGACGGTTCTTCCTATGGTATCTTTCTGAGATGTTGTTTGCTCCGGATGTGTACTTGGAAAACATCATCGGGACAGTTTTGACAAACGTGCTTCTTGGCACGTTTCATCCCCTTTTCAGCTTTTGCATAGTGATTTATGTGGTCCACTTCATGTTGTTTCTTTCTCTGGTTGCAAGTACTTCTTAACTTTCATTGATGATTTTTCCAAACGCACTTGGGTATACTTCTTAAAACTCAAGAGTGAAGTTTTTAACATGTTATTGGCCTTTAAGGCCTTTGCTGAGAAACAATTTGGACATCAAATTCTTAAGTTAAGATCGGACAATGGAGGAGAATATGTTAACAACAAATTTATCAACTTTTGCATTGAGCATGGCATTCAATTACAACACATTGTTCCATATACTCCACAACAAAATGGTGTAGCTAAAATAAAGAATCACACCTTAAAAGAAATGGCTAATCGTATGCTTCAATCTAAAGGACTTGGTCTCAATTTTTGGGCAGAAGCAATCAACTGTGAAAATTACATAGCAAATCTCACTCCTACTAAGGTTTTAAATAATATAACTCCAGAAGAAGCTTGGATCTCAATCAAACTAGATGTAAGTCACTTTCGTATTTTTGGAAGTGATGCTTGGGCCCATATTCCAGTTGCGAAACATAAATCCTTAGAACCTAAGAGTGAAAAATTCATTTTTCTTGGATATTTTGAAGATGTCAAAGGATATAGACTTCTTCAACCAAAATCCAAAAATATAATCATTAGAACAGATGTAAAATTTGATGAAAATATATCGGCATGCAATCCTAGTTCGGTGGGTGTGCCACCTTTGGCCTGCGAGCCTGATTCAGCATATGTGCCACCTCTCTCTATCTCTTCTATTTTTGATAGCATTCCTTCTAGTTCAGATGATGACAACGAGGATGAAAATCCTCCTCCACCTCTTGAAGATATTCCTTCCACTCCACAGATTCCAAGATGGGTCCACTCTACTCGGGATGTAGTAGGTTCTCTTGTAAGTGACCCTACAGATCGACGACGTACATGTTCTCAGTTCAAAAGAGCCTATTCCTTATTAGCTCAAGTTCTAGAAAATCCTGATCTAGACACCTTTGAAGAAGCTTCCATTCATCCAAATTGAGATGAATCTATGAATGAAGAATATCGTTCCTTATTGGCAAACGATACTTGGGATCTTGTTCCTCTTTCAAAAGGAAGAAAACTTGTCAGATGCATATGGGTTTACAAAACAAAGTTTGGACCAGATGGAAAAGTAGATAGACATAAATCTCATCTTGTTGCTAAAGGATTTTCACAAGTTGAAGGCACTGACTATACTGAAACCTTCTCCCCTGTTTCAAAAATGAATTATATCTGCCTTGTTCTTTCCCTTGTTGCCTCCCTTAAATGGGAAGTCCATCAGATGGATGTTAAATCTGCCTTCTTAAATGGAGATTTGGATGAAGAAATATACATGGAACAACCCCTGGCTTTATCCGAAACAACTCTAGCCTTGTTTTTCGCCTTAGGAAGTCTCTCTATGGTCTCAAACAAGCTCCTCAGGCTTGGTATGCTAAAATGGATAGATTTTTATTAGATAATGGCTTTTCTAGGTGTCATTCTAACAACACTGTCTACACCAAGAAAGTGGTTAAGTCCTTCACCATCCTTTTTTTTTATGTTGATGATATTATCCTTACTGGTAGTGATCCCAACCATATAAACCATGTGAAGTATAGCCTCAAAAAGAAGTTTGAAATGATAGACTTAGGACACTTGCATTATTTCCTTGGTCTTCAATTCTTGCAATCCAAAGAATGTATTACCCTCTCTCAATCCAAGTATGCCTATGATATTCTACACCACTTTCACATGGAAGAATGTAATTCAGCCCCTTCTCCCTTTCAATCTAGAGTCAAGATTTCAGTCACTTGTACTACCTTTGAATTTGATGCTACCTTATACCGTCAACTTGTTGGTAAAATTTTGTATCTAACCCATACCCATCCTGACCTCTCTTTTTCCATTGGTCTTGTTGCTCAGTTTATGCACCAACTTCATGAAAGTCACTGGAAATCATCTAAAAGAATACTTCGATATATTTGAGGTACAGTTCAGTTCGGGATTCATTACAGTGCAGGAGCATCTCCATTATTGATTGGTTTCACTGATTCTGATTGGGTTGGTGACCCTAATGATCAAAAGTCTACTACAGGATATGTACTCACTCTTGGTTCAGGACTTATTACATGGTCTTGTAAGAAACAAAGTGCCATCACTCTTTCTTCAACAGAAGCAAACTATCGTGGTGTAGTTGAAGCCAGCAAGGAAGCCATGTGGCTTCGTCAAATCCTATCTGAATTTGGTCTTCATCAGCAACATCCAACTGCACTTTGGTGTGTTAATCAGAGTTTCATTTAGCTATGCAAAGATCCAGTTCAGCATCAGCATATGAAACACATTGAAATCCACATACACTTCATCAGAAAGCTCATTCATGATCGTGTTCTTGAAGTGCAGTATTGTCCAACCAATGATCAAGTAGCCGATATCTTTATAAAGGCTCTCACAGAAGAGAAGTTTACCAAAATTCAATCCATGCTTGGAGTTCATGAAAGTTATCATTAAGGGGGGATAAGCTTTAATGCCTCCTTCCTTCTCCTATTGTGTCACCTTTGTAAATCCTTCAATCCTATCCCAATTTGTTCTTAAGGGGGGATGTTAGGATATTTTGACACATAGGAAATAGGCTCCTCCTTTTTTGTCACCTTTGTAAATCCTTCAATCCTATCCCAATTTGTTCTTAAGGGGGGATGTTAGGATATTTCGACACATAGGAAATAGTTAAGTATAACTTGGTCTAGTGTAGAGTTAGGTAAATTGTGTTTCTTTACTATGTACATTTGTAACTTATAATCCGACAATCACGATTTGTAGTGATCCGAAATTTCACTCTCTCCTCGGTATTAACAACAGTTTATCCATGTCTTAACACCTGATTGGTCCATGATCTCTATTTAAAGAGCATGGAGGGTCATTTTTCCTGTAATCGTTTATGAGCGAAACATATGTAATATTTCTTTTTATATTAATAAATTTCCTGAAGTGGTTGCGTTGGCTCAGGCTGTGGACTGTTTCCCTCTTCGAGAGTTTTAACTACATGATAATACTGGTGTACTGATTTGTGATCTGTTTGTGAACAGTGACCTTTGGTTTTTTATCTAAGGAACTTACCCTGAAAATTCCTACATTTGTGTTGATTTTTAAGTTATTGTTAAAGGGAGTGAACTCTTTTTGAAAATTAGATGAAATGGAGGTCCACGCTAATTTTGGGGTTGATTCCTCTAGCCAGTTGGTGCTAGAAAAACTAATTTGAGGGATTATGTGCTTCCGACTAGTGGGTTCCAGAAAACGGTGTCAAGGGAGTGGGTGATTCCTATTGGTGGGTTCCAACAAAACCTTATTAGGGAGTGGGTGCTTCCTGCTGGTAGGTCCAAGGAAAAAATTGCAAAGTGATTAGGTGCTTCCTACTGCTTGGTACTAATGAATATATGTAAGGAATGATTCAATATTAAGAAGATAAGAAGGATGGTGGTTTTCTCCCTTTTTTGGTTTCCACCTAAAATATTTGTGTCATTGATGCTTGATTTTTTATGATGTGATTGGATGCTTAGAATTTTGTTCATATGGTAGATTGTTAAACAAAATAAAATTATAAATATGTAATAATCAATGAAATAATGATTCACCCCCCCTAGTATTTCCAATAATTGGTATCAAATCAGGTCCTTCAGGATCAGTTTAACAACTGGAAGGAGGTCTAAGGAATTATGTCAAATAAAAGGAAGAAAAAGAATCAAGCATCTTAGAAGAATTATAAAAATAATATGAAGGACTATAACTATACAATTAGTGTATTATATGTAGTGGTCACTATTAACGGTTATTAGAAAAGGATAATCAAATGCAGAAAAATTCATTTTAGGAAACATGGATCATCAAGATGTGCCTCTACTCAATGATGTAAACTATCAGGATGTATGGGACAAACTGAAAGCCTTCCATGAAGGAGATAAAAATAAAATCAATGAAGATGCAGGAGAAGTTCAATCACTAGGTAAGTTTTGCATTTTCTGTAAATGTAGGAAGATAGGCCATATTGCTCCTTCTTGTTCAAAAAAGCATGATAATGATCAATAAAATAGGAATGAGAAAAAATCCAGTGTGTCTAAAGAAAAAAATTGTAGTTTATCAGAAGATGTGTGGCCATGCATCCAATATTTCTACAAAATGATTCATTCCTTTGATGTTAGATGGTTCTTCAGACTCCATAGAAGAAATAATTGAAAAAGAAATGGAAATTGGAGTTGCATCTATTAGTTACACTAAAGAAAAAGAATTTGATTTCAAAAGTAAAATTGTCTCTGCCTCAGAGAATATTAAGAGACTTAAGGAGATGTTGCAGATATATGAGAACATGGATCAAGATATGGATGAATTAAAAAATATTGTAATGGTCCCACACGCCCCACAAAAATAATTTAAAAGAATCAATGAAGCAATAACTAGAAAACGTAATGAAAATGAAATTCATTGTTAGAGACTTGAACCTGAAATTATCACTTCAAGGACTAATTTAGAAAACGAAAATGAATAGAAAATTCAATATAAGAATTTTTATGAAGTACCATAATCTGGGATGGTATTCTTGGTAGTTCAAGCCACCCCTCATTAAGGCTAGTCTAGGCTGTGTAGAAGGTTCTAACCAAGGAAAATAATAAATCAACAATAATGCAGCTAAAGAGACTCCTCAACAACATCAAAGAAAGGAAGAGGACAATAATACAACTAAAATAAATCAACAACAAAGAAGGAAAGCTTCCAACAACCACAAAGTTCAAGAAAATAAACCACATGAAGGTTCAAGGCAACAAAGAAGAATATATTTTCACAGCGAAAGTGGACCTAGGTATCAAAGTTTATTTTATGGGTATTGTTTCTATTGCATGCATTATAAGAGAAATTAAATGCATGTAAACTAGTATATGGCTCATATTATCATGCCTAGAATTAGAAACAGGGGACAACAATTTCCATAAATAGAGAAATTCCAAAAGAAGTATAGTAACAAGGAAATCCCAATTCAAGTATCAAAATAATTTTATTGGTTATTGTTTTTCATGTGGTATTTTTGGTCATAGAGAAAGAGATTGAAAGATATGTGCCAAGAATGGTAGAAATAGAGATTATTATCAGACCCCAAGAGCAAATATATGGGCAACGAAAAAATAAAATATAACAACTACAGGTTTGAATAAACTACACATTTATTTAGGTATAATGTAAAATGCTACAAATGCTAGTCTGTTGGGAATTTAGCACACGAATGTAGGTGGATCTCTATGCGGACCAAGGAAGAAAAGTTTCTTATTGATATAAGAAAAATCATCAAGGTATGGAGAAGAAAGCAACATCACCTTGAATAATGTGGTCTACTACTATGTATGCTAGAGGAAGATGAGCATTATTATATAGAAAGTGGGTTTTCTCATCATATCACTAAAGATAAGAGCATATGTATCTCTTTAAAGAAAACCAAAGGTGGAAATGTTATTATAGGAGACAATACATCATCCAAAGTGATAGGAAAAGGTAAATTCAACCTTGATGTTATATTTATTGAAGGAATGAAGCATAGCATCTTAAGTGTGAGCCAAATAATTGATACAACACATGAAGTCATATTCATTTCAAGAGGATGCAGAGTTATAGAAGAAAACATAATAAAACTAATATCAAAAGGAAACAAAACTCTAGACAAGGTATATGTGTTGAACAGAAGTCAAGAAAGAAATAAGATTGAAGGAAATCTCTTCTTTAGATTATGGATAAATAAAGCAAGGTCCATATGTAGTCTGTACATAAGGAGACCTATAGAAAAAAGAGCGAAAAAAAATTGGTTATAGTCTTAGGGGGGGAATAATACAACATATCAAGGTACATGAAGAAGAGAATATTTTTTTATAATAAGTTGCATCACAAGAGTGGTATAGATAGGTCCACTGGAATATCTCAAAAGGAATAAAAAAGGGTAGATATTAGGAAGACAAGGATAGTGCATAGCGTGGGATGCACAATCAACATAAGCAGGCACCATCAATCTACTTCAGGAAGAGTTTATTGCTCAAGCAAGAAGGAACTGAAATCCTTTTGTATGTTGCATAAATATTCTTAAAAGGAGGCATAAGCAAAGGAGAATGTCATAGAAACAACCATGAAGAATGAACCGTTCAATAAAATAGGATCCAAGTCAATGTAGATAGTGTATGACAACAAACATAGTGCCAAAAACTAAATAAATAGTTAAGAAAAGATAACATATATTCAGGGGGAGCATATCATATCTTTCTAAAAAAAATAATGCATCAGCATATACAAAGATAATTGTTTTGCATTGTTTGACATTTATGTCACATAGGTTTGCAAGATCCACAAAAATTAGCAACAAGAATTATTATTTCTAATGATTAATTTCTAGGTGTGTCACATGCTTAGGGAGAGCAGGTTTTTTTATCGATGGCCTTGTTATCCTCTAAAATTGGTGTTGCAAAGGGATTTTTTTTCTTAGCCATATATGGTAGCAGGTGCCACATGAAATAACAGTATGTGGAGCAACTACGAGTATTAGTAAGAAAGTATTTAGCTGATGTTATTTTTTGCAGATGGCCTTGCTACTTGGAGGTGCACAGGGATCTTTATAGAAGATTCCAATATGATTTCCCTTTTCCATTGATATCAAAGGGGGAGAGAGATATCAACCAAAAAATTGTATTCTAGCAAGAGATGAGATAGTTGGTGGTTGTGCTTTCCATTAATTCCAAAGTGGGATATTGTTGGCATTCTTGTGTTAGCATTGATGCCAACAGTGGCATGGATATTGGTTTTGGTTGGGACATGTTATTGTGTTTAGATGAAATGTAATAGAAGGTGTTCTGATCTAGTGTATTGGAAATGGTTTATTGATGCTTCTCTAGTGGATAATTTATGTAGGGTAGTCTAAAGGATTGGTATCAATAATGATGGCCTTGATGTTGCTTATCTGGTAGTTGATGATGCAAGGAAATGCTTAGGAAAAAATGAAAGATAAGTTACTGAGCCTAACAACATTTATGCTAGCTAGTCATGTCTAGTTTGTGTAATTATGTTGAGTAGTCTTTTACAAACTGCATAAATTACCTTGATTGGCCACCTATAATTCGTGTAAATGTTGGCATGCGTTGAAAAAAATTTGCTCCGTCTGACACCTCAAAATACACAACTTTATTTGTTGGTATTCTCCCTTGATTTTATGTCAGTGCAATTTCCATTAAATTTCGCATGGTAAATGCCTAATGTTTGTATGGTTACCCCATTTTACCATATAAAAACGCATGGTCAGTTCTTGTCAACTTGATGTGATTAATGGGATCAAGATCTATTTAATCTAATGTCGAGTGAAACTTAAGCACATCAATTTCTTTGGAAGCGCAAGATAATGATTTTCGTGATCTGGTTCATATGGAGGAAATCGATATGGGCATAAAGGTCCTTGAGTTTGCAATGATCTGATGATGTGAGTGTAAGCAATCAATGGAGATTTTTTTTTTAATTAATTTTATTTTAGTGCTTGTTATTGTTTCTTTCAGTATAGTGCAATCTTATGTTATATTTTAGGTGATTAAGGCATCCAGATGATTTGAGTGGTTATGATCCAACAATATGATGTTCTTTTCACTGGAAAGAAGTGCATCATAGTCTCAAATCAGTGAATGAAGTTCATTTCTCTGGCCTGGTGGGATGATGTGTGAGGTCACATCTTATCTGTACTAGTTAAATGTGGGTATTTAATCGCTTGACTGATTGTTGCTTTGTTCTAGTGAAATAAGGAATGTAGCTGGTGTATGTGTATATAATGGGTGATGATTTAAATCCTTGTTGTGATTGACTTCGATCCAGTTCAAGAGAAGGTCAACTAACTTTACTAAGATCTCCACACAAGCATAATTTGGATTTCCTTAGGATTATATATATATATATATATATATATATATATATATATTGGCACCAAAGAGTGAGAGTTCAAGTCTCTAGATTGTGACTAGTGTTGTGTCCCTTTTCGAGGTGAAGTGTGATTGTAGTCAACTAATTTAGTGTCTTTGTGCCTGGTATGAAATTTTCAACGCTTGATAGAGTAATAAAATCAAAGCAACCAATTCCAAGTTAGTGGATTGGTAATCTTGGTTGATACCTATACAAAACCAGTTATGAGGTAATGTGCATGTTTGATTCATCTAGTATGTTCTAAAACAATTATTAATAGTTTCTTGGGGCTTATATAAATGTGTAAGCTATAAGTTATGCTCCTTCAAAATGTATCACAAAAATATAAGTTCCGTTAATATCTGAGGATGTTAGAGTGCTTCTACATGCATGATTTCTAGACACTACTACATGTAGGACTAAATTGTGATGACATAGTCCAACAGTATGGCCCATGCTATCGCAACGTTTAAGAAAAAATGTATTTTTTTTGTTTTGTTTTCCGTGCTAATTGCAGTTATGCCCATGCTACCACAAATTTTAAGAAAAAATGTATTTTTTTGTTTTTTTCCGCGTTAATTGTAGTTATGATGACACATTTTTTGTGTGTCGTAATTACAACGTATTATTTTTCATGTGTCACAAGTTAGACAGACAATGTTTTGTGTCCAAATTGTAATAATAAGCATCATTTGTCACAATTTTAGTGACACGTGGTTTTTTGCCCCATAAAGTTAATGTGATTGTTTATTTGATAGGTCATATTTGACTTTGACTAGTCATCTAACATCACAATTGCGAAGATATATAAATTTATAAATACCCCATATGTAAGAGATGTTGCGACGTCTTTGTTATAACGACAATAATTGTGAAAGGTTATAAGGCCTTTTTCGCAAGCGAAAAACATATTTTGTTTTATATAATTGTTTTGTGGTTGTGGGAAGAATGTCAAAAAACATTAGATGAGGATCAACTAATCTGCAAGGGGTCAATGATGGTAAATGTTAGTGTCCTTGAAGTTCTTGCAAGTGCAAATGTTCGTGGAGAATTTTATATGATAAACATTGTAGGTGTTAGCACTTTGATTGTATTTTCAAAAGGTAAAATTGGTTTGAAAAGGAGTTGATTGTCTTATTTTACCAAATTGTTTTGAAAGTTAGAAAAAAAAAAATTAAGATTAAGTTTCACTTGAGGGGTATCAATTATAAACCATCCTTAAAAAATTTGATGAAATATGAACCATAGGGTCTGGGGTTTGTCAAAAGACTTATTAAATCATTCCTAATCATCAAACTAAGTTTTACCCCCTTTTACATTTTAATTGATGATTTCAAGTTGTGCTACGAAAATATTTTATAGCGCTTAGAGGAACATTAAAAAAAAAACCATAAATTATAATTGCCAATTGTAAAATTTAAAGTGTTAAAGTCCTATAAGCTCGTGTTAGGTTATAATTCAATAAAATATCACATCAAGTAAAGTTTTAAACAGATGAAAATGGTTTTAAAGGGAAGATTTTAGTTGGTGCAAGAAAAATTCATTCCCAGCAAAGCCCGGAAACCTTATTTTGCAACAAACAGTAGGTCTTTTCACCATTTTTGCAGTGCAGTGTGAGAGAGAAGCCCTATTATCATTTAAGGAATGGGTAAATTGAGTCATATTGGGCATTATGATCTTGATGGTATTTAGTGGTTCGAGACCTATCAAGAATTCTTACCAATGTTCAGAGATGTAGGTTGGGAGTAGATTTTTTGCAAATTAAATGGTTATAATTTGGGATGGAGCCATGACTTTTTCAATTCTTGTGATGGCAATGTAGCTAGGGTTAGAGACATGCAATTTCCAGTAAAAAAAGACTCAATTGTAGAGGCCACGGGATTTCCAAGTGAAGGAGATAAATGGCTTTAAAAAAAAAATTGCAACGTGTTGATTTAAATTTATTTTTCAAGGAAGATGTTCATAATCCTTGTTGGAATGTTGGAGTATCGATCAGCCTATTGAATTCTGAGTGGAGAAATAATGTTAGAACAATCCAAATGTTTTTCACCCCCGAAGGAAGGTACTCTAAAGTATATTTATATCGTATGATATTCCTTTGTCATTTGACTGGTTTTAGTAAGATGAGTTTGCCATATTTATTCCACCAAAGTCCATTTAAGATGACCACTAAAGCTAGAACTAGGAGGGTTTTGTATCCTCGTGAAATTTTTCACCATGGTTTGATTAAAATTCTTTGCACCCATGAATTAAACAATAAAATAGATAAATTTAGGAGAATGGAATGGAGGAACCCTATACCTAGGAGACAGAGAAATTTTAATGCAAAGAAACATGTTGAAACCCTAGATATAAAGGCAAAACTAGTCAAAAAACCCATGTTGAAGAACCTGAATAAAACCATGTTAGAGAGACAGAAACCAGGATTTATAAGAGAAAGTAAAAGAAGCAACAAAAACAAACACATGAGGTTGAAGAATCAGAGCATATGTAGGTAGAAGGAAAGAACAGAAAGCAGACTAGAAAAAAACAAAGTAAATTAGCAGAAAAATAGAGTATTCTAGGAAACCACAAACAAGACTTTCAAACAAGCTAAGATTGTATTTTAAGGTTAGGTTTAACCCTAAATTGAAATAACCCATAATTATTGATGAGGACGAGGACACGAGACCTTTTGAGAACAAGAATAAGAAGTATACAAAATTGGTGAAAACAGATTCTTCTAAAATAATAATAAATAAATAAACCCTAGTCGTTGAAGCTAGCTTGAGAATACTTGCACAGGCAGTGGAAACCATGGAAAATTGAACAGGGCTAAGAACATTTTTGGAAGCAGGGGAGTTTACAGTTTTTCAAACCCTTATGTATTTTATTAAAGGAAAGGGTAAATCACACTAATGGGAAGACTTTGAGCTTTTCAAGACATTTTAGCAGAAGAATAGGGCTCTTATGTTTTTTTGTAACTACAAACTTGCAAGTGGATGACTCGGCCAGATAAGAGTGCCTAAAAAATAGAAGTTCGGTTGAATAGCTAGAGACAATTTTTGTAGATTCAATGTATGCTATTGGTTATAGGAGATGGAGGAATATGTACCCTAGTAACAGTGCACACTAGCCTAAACTCCAGCGAGCAATTTCCGGGTCCATAATTTCAGTGATTTAACCCAAAATCTTCTCCAAAGAAGTAGTAGATATCTCAAGCTCAATTTCGATAGATCTTTTCATTTTGTGTCTAGATTTAGGATTGAAGTCCGAATAGTTCTATCAATATAAATTAGGCTTTACATTGTAATTTGAATTATGAAAATATTGTAATATTTTGCAGTTACTTTCCCAAACATTGTGGATCTTAAACTTTGTAGGTATTCCTATATAATATATGAAAAAGAAGGGGAAAAGGTTGGATTATGAACAAAATATAGCTATTGTCTGTGTGCATTGAAGCTATATTTATTTTATAGTATCCAAGATCATAATATTTATGATCATTAACACAAATATTCATGTGATCGTTATTCCTTATTTGTATTCTTTACATGGTTTCAATGTTTCCTTTCTTTGTTATGTCATTTGAATGTTTTTCTGCTAGTGTTTGAATGAAAGCGAATGTCACAAAATTCATAATATATGCTTTGTTTCATTAATTTTAATGTATGCACTCCTCCTTTCTAAAGCTACATTAGAATTCATGTTGCATATTCTGTTGTAGTGGATTGTTTTTCCTATTTTCTACTGCCATCTACAATGATAACTTGGAATGTCCTAAGATGTGACATCTATCTTGCCTCTGTCAATATTTGATCATGCAACCAGTGTCTTGGTGATTGTATCAAACCCTAGCTTGTTGACTCCACTTCCCAATGGAATATTTCTTTTATGCCCAATCAACCCCTATTTAACCACCATTTAACTCAAGACCTAGCCATTGTTTCATGTACACAACCAGTTACTAAAGTGACTATGAGTTGTTGAGCTATAACAGAGAGCCACCTTTGGGTTGGAAGGGCTAGCCTCTAGCCTAAAATTCTGGTTGAAAAGAGTTACACCAATTTTTGGCCATCTAACCATGTATAATTAGATGGATCGAAATACACCATGTTAGACCAATTTTACCATAGTAAAATTGCTTTCACTAAGAAATAATTTAATAAACCATAGTTTATTAAGTTATTTCTGGTCCAAATAGAAAATCCCATGAGGAATAATTTAATAAATCCTTATTTATTTTATTTTCCTCTAGGAATAATTAATTAAACCTATGTTTAATTATATTTTTGGTCATATTTAACCCAATTAATGAGAAATAATTAGAGAAATCATTATTTATCTTATTATTCTCTAGGAATAATTAATTAAGTCTTTATTTAATTAATATTCCTTGTCAAATTTGACTAAATCATATAGGAATAATAAAATAAATCATTATTTGTTTAATTAT
This sequence comes from Pinus albicaulis, assembly GCA_034641835.2. Classification (NCBI taxonomy): domain Eukaryota; kingdom Viridiplantae; phylum Streptophyta; class Pinopsida; order Pinales; family Pinaceae; genus Pinus; species Pinus albicaulis. Next base: position 262,427,715 of record CM076577.1, read on the forward strand.
TCCTTGATCCCATCCTTGAAATAATAAATAAATATATTTTTTGTTTATTGTTTCTAAATAAAGGGATTTAACCAATTTAAATTCATTTTCCCTCCAACAAAATATAATAAAATATTCCAAGCAGTTAGATCTAGATCTTGGTTAATAATATTTTATTATGCACCATTATCAAGGATAACTCAATATTTTGTTATAAATAGGAGGGTTTTCCATTCATTCCTTACCTTTGGTCCTTTTATCTTGGTCAGAATTTGATCCTCTTATCATTGTCTATCTTTGATTCACTTTTATTCTTATTGAGCTCCCTTTGAGTTCTACACGTCTTGAGTATTCTACACCATTAGGAGAAATTCTGAAGTTGAAGCGTTTGAGTACAGCCAAGAACCCATCCCATTGAGGGGGACTGTATCAGTTCTCTTCCCAGGTGTTACATAATACAAAAAAATATTTATAATTTTGGTCTTGTCCATTGGATATTTTGGAGAAACTCTTATTTCATTTTTTTGTTTAGCTACTTTATTTGCATAGATCTAGGTTTATTTTGCATTTTTTCCGACTGTCTATTGTATATCTTGTTGAAGTCCTACAAGAAATTGCAACACCTACACTAGTGTGGGACCAGGAGGTCCAAGCAGCACCTACACTAGTGTGGGACCACAGGTCTTAGCAGCACCTACACTGTTGTGGGCTAAATTTGGTGCATGTCTATTTTTAATTATCCCTTAATTAAGATGGAAAATAAAATGTAATCTAATCTCAAAATCACTTGTAATAGTTAACTGAGTGTGATAAAATCAGTTATCTCATGAATTTAGATTTGAGGGTATTTGGTGAGGCATGCAGAGTAATTCTAGTTGTAACAGAGTTTGGTGTGCAATGGTGCATTAGTTAATGCATGTTGTAATTAGTTTAACTCAATTAAGTGAGTTAAAGTCAGTTGTGTTAGTTGTAATTGTTTGTTGCACTAGTGAGAGATCAAGTGAATTAAATATTATTTAATTCACAATAAGTGATCTAATATGCAACTGATGATTTACTATTATTAGTTGCATGCATGTCAGTTCTAGTGGAGACCCAGTTGAGATCTAGGTGAAAAGGATGTTAACTATCAATTGTAGGATTATTGGGCAGCACACATGCAACCAAACACTCATTGGATTTCCCATGATCCTCGCGCAGTCAAGGAAGGCCAAAATTCCTAAATAATAGGCATTGCATTCATCAGGGATTGCACAAGCAAGGCAGGCTATTTAGAGGCTGAGAATAAGCTAAGTGTTGGTCAGTTTTGTCCACGACAGTGTGAGACAATTAGTTGAGTACAAGAGGCTCTTGTGAGAATAGTTGTACGTAATTGTTTCATGTATCCATGTTGAATATACAATATAAGATAGTGGGGTTTTGAGCAGCAAGCTTTCCCCGGGAAATTATCTGTGTTGTGGTTTGATTGATTCTTCTTTGCTTCATGTGATTGGTGATTGTGTTTTAAATTCCGCAATTGATTTGTAGAAGTGATTCAGTATCTAGCTTTAGTACATTGTTAGATCGGATTGAATACATGATATACATATTGTTTGTATAATATCTACATGGTATCAGAGCACAGGAATTCACAATAGTGGAGGAGGAGTTGTCTTTGTGACTAAATAGAATTTCAATTTGCATAACACTTTATTGGTGCTACAGCTGATTCAAGATCAAAATGGCTTTCAATGGCTTGAGATTGGAGTATGAGCTCTAGGGAATATCTAACTATATTTCTTGGAAAGACAAGATGGAGGAAGTACTCGAAGACAATGGCTTGAAGGAATTCATTGACAATGATGTTCCTAAACCCGTTGTAACATATGTTGCAAATCTTGATGCAAGGAAAAAGAAAGTGGCAAAGGTGACGAGGATCTTACTAGAGGGAGAAAGAGACCACATTGTCTCAAGTCTCCATGGAAAAGCGACACCATATGCTATGTGGAAAGATTTGACAGATCTATTTCAGAGCAGCAGTGACCATAGGAAACTAGCACTGAAAGATAAACTCAGGAAGATCAAGATGGAGAAAGGCAACTCCATGCCAAAATATTTAACAAATTTTTTCCAATGTCGAGATGAGCTTGGGAGCGTTGGCATTACTATCGTTGATGATGATTTGGTGAGCCTGTCTCTTCTAGAACTTCCCAAGAGTTGGCATAGTTATCAGGACTCTTTCAATGAAAGGGAAAAGCTGCCATATTGGGAAGGAGTTTGGTCGGCTTTGGTGCAAGAGGAGTTTAAACGGAATACCAAAGATGGATCTTCAGCCAATAATGAAGATGAAGAAGATTGGGCTTTGGATGCCAAGGCGAAGAAGGGGAAAGGAAAGAAATTCCATTCCAAATCTGAGTCTGGTGAAGATGGAAAGAAGCGCGACATGTCCAGAGTGAAGTGTTTTCACTGTCATGAGCATGGGAATTATGGTACTAACTGTCCACAAAATAACAAGAACAAGAAGGCTTCAGGATCTTCAGTTGGTGAGGCTTTGGCCTCGCAATTTTAGTTTGACTTCTCACTCATTGCATGCATGGTCTCAAGTGCAATGGGATCGGTTTGGTCTTTGGATAGTGGTGCATCCTTTCACATGATGAGAGACAAAGAACTTTTCAGTAGCTTGGAGGAGAAGGACCTCCAGATGCATATCGAAATGGGTGATTATAGGCAGTATAGTGCTACCGGGATTAGTACCATTACCTTCCAGAGACAGTTAGGTAAACCCTTTCAATTAAAATATGTAATGCATGTACCAGGCTTGAAGAAAAAATTTGTCTCATTTGCAATGTTGGAGGATAGAGGCTATGATGTTGTTTTTAGTGAAGGAAAATATTTCCTGTGATACAAAACAACAGGACAAGCAGAGAAGATAGGGATTCGAGCTAAGAATCTCTATAAACTTAATGTAGATGGTTGCGTAGCATTGATGGGTAAGGAAGACAAAGTGGTGAGCCAGGATGAGGGTAAGTTATGGCACAGGAGATTGGGCCGTATTCACCATGGAGCCTTAAAAGTCATGCAGTATATTTCTACGGGTCTTCCCAATGGTATGCTTGCGTAATTAGACACATGCAAGGGATGTGCTATGGGAAACTATGTAAAGACCACCTTTCATGAGAAGGAGAACCGAGCTTTAGAAATCCTTGAGAGAGTTAACTCAGATGTGTGTGTACCATTCTCTGTTACTTCGACAGAAAAGCATAAGTACTATGTGATATGTGTTGATGAATTTTCTCAAAAGTGTTTAATCTACTTCATGTAGAAAAAAGACCAGACGTTCTCAAAGTTTCTTGAGTTCAAAGCACTGGTGGAGAAAGACACGGGGAAGCATGTGAAGGATATTAGGAGCAAAAATGGTGGTGAGTACATCTCAAATGAATTCAAGAACTTCTGAGCAAAGTATGAATTCGGAGAGAACTGATAGTGCCTCATAACCCACAGCAAAATGGGGACGCTAAGAGAAAGAACAGAATGATTGTGGGTGAAGCAAGAGCGATGTTGCATGATCATGTCCTACCGATGCATATGTGGGCGGAGGCATGTAACATAGTTGTATTTGTGCAGAACCGCTGCCCTCATAGGATACTTGGCATGAGTATACCAGAAGAGGATTTTACTGGTAAGAAACCTGATGTTTCACATTTTAAGATTTTCGGCTCATTTGTTTATGTGCATGTGACCAAAGACGTCGGGAAGAAGCTGTAACCAACATCTGAGATTAGGATATTTGTGGGGTAAACTGAAACTCCCCACAACTATCAGGTGTATTTTCCAAACATCAAAATGACTGTTGTGCGACGGGATATAAAATTTGATGAGGAGAAATCCATGCGATTGTCCCTTGAGAGGGAGTTGGATTTGCATGCAAAGGAGGAATTCTTCATTCCAAATAATGAACCTCAAGATCTGGAGCAACCACATGCAGAGCCATCCACCAAAAATGGTAGAAGGCACACCATGGAAGCTGATAGATTGATACTTGATGCAGCAGAGAATGTAGGAGCCCCTACTTCACTGCGTAGACATAGACAGCCTCCAGAAAGGTTTACTGGATACATGGCTCTTATGAGCAAGTGTATTGTGATAGAACCATATTCCTTTTAGGAGGCAGTGCAGCAACCAATTTGGGTTGATGCAATAGTGGAGGAGTATGAATCCATTTTCAAGAACAGTGCACAAGATATTTTCCCAAGACTGGTCGGTAAATCAGTGGTAGATCTCAATGGATCTACAAGGTAAAGAAAACTGCTGATGGGAGTGTGGAGAAATACAAGGCCAGATTTGTGGCTCGGGGATTCTTACAGATTGAGGGGATCGACTATGATGATACTTTTGCACCAGTTTCAAGGTACTCTTCCATTAGATCCATCCTTGCACTCTCAACCTAGATGGGGTGGCGCATTCATCAGATGGATGTGAAAATTGTGTTTCTCAATGGAGTTATTAGTTTACATGGATAGTTGTAAACCCATGGACACTCCTCTTCCACAAAATTGGGGGAAATAGGATGCTAATTTTGGAGTAGTGGATGCTACTGTCTATAGGCAGTTAGAAGGTTCACTATGTACTTGGTGAACACTAGACCAAAAATTTGCTACATAGTTAACCAGCTGAGTCAAGTTATGGTTAAGCCTACCAAGCCCTTTTTGAAGGTGGGGAATCATGTCTTGAGATACCTGAGGGGCACATCATAGTATGGATTATGGTACAGATGGAAAAAAGGAGTGAAGCTTCAAGGCTTCACGGATGCAGATTGGGCAGGCAGTTCATCAGACAAAAAGAGCACATCATGAGGGATCTTCAGCATAGGATCGACAGTAGTTTCTTGGTACAGCAAGAAGCAACAATCTGTGGCATTCAGTTTAGCAGAGGTAGAGTACATGGCAGAAATTCAAGCTACATGTGAGGCCATCTGGATGAGAAATATCCTAGTTGGTTTGTTTGGTTCTCAAATGGATCCAATAGTGATACACTGTGATAACCAGAGTTGCATTAAACTCTCGATTAATCCTGTGTTTCATGATAGGTCCAAGCACATAGACATCTGGTACCACCATCTCAGAGATTGTTTGCATAGTCGCATAATTTTACTTCATTACATTCCCACGGAAGATCGAGATGCATATATTTTGACGAAGGTGCTCACCAGGAGAAAATTCGAATACCATAGAGATAGGATCAGGGTGAAGGATAATCCCTTTCTTGTTGAGAGGGAGCGTTGAAGTCCAACAAGAAATTGTAGCACCTACACTAGTGTGGAATTAGGAGGTCCAAGCAGAACCTACACTAATGTGCGACCACGGGTCTTAGCAGCACGTACACTAGTGTGGGCTAAATTTGGTGCATGTCTATTTTTAAGTATCCCTTAATTAAGATTGACAATAAAATGTAATATAATCTCAAAATCACTTGTAATAGTTAACTGAGTGTGATAAACTCAGTTAGCTCATGAATTTCGAGTTGAGGGTATTTGGTGAGGCATGTAGAGTAATTCTTGTTGTAACAGAGTTCAAAAGGAAGTGGTGCATTAGTTAATGCATGTTGTAATCAGTTTAACTTAGTTAAGTGAGTTAAAGTCAGTTGTGCTAGTTGTAACTGTTTGTTGCACTAGTGAGAGATCAAGTGAATTAAATATTATTTCATTCAAAATCAATGATCTAACATGCAATTGATGATTTACTATTATTGGCTGCATGCATGTCAATTCCAATGGAGACCAAGTTGAGATCTAGGTGAAAGGGATGTTGACTATCAATTGTAGGATTATTGGGTTGCACCCATGCAACCAAACACTCATTGAATTTCCCATGATCCTTGCGCAATCAAGGAAGGCCAAAATTCCTAAATAATAGGGATTGCATTCATCAGTGAATGCGCAAGCAAGGCAGATAGTTTAGAGGTTGAGAATTGGCTAAGTGTTGGTCAGTTTTGTCCAGGACAGTGTGAGACAATTAGTTGAGTACAGGAGGCTCTTGTGAGAATATTTGTATGTAATTGTTTCATGTATCCATGTTGAATATATAATAGAATATAGTGGGGTTTTGATCAGCAAGCTTTCCCTGGGAAATTATCTGTGTTGTGGTTTGACTGATTCTTCTTTTATTCATGAAGTGATTGGCAATTGTGTTTTAAATTCCGCAATTGATTCGTAGAAGCGATTCAGTATCTAGCTTTAATACATTTTTAGATCGGATTGAATCCATGATATACATATTGTTTGTATAATTTCTATAGACCTAAGAATTTTTACAGCCATGTTTTTTGTTAGGGTTGTTTGTCATGTGCAACTAAAGTGATCTGTTTTCGTACACTTGTGTTAAGATTTCATACTAACAATTGGCGAATCCACAGGATTTCATTTAGATTTTCCTATGTGACCATCTGCTTCAGTACCTAGGGTTTTTTATTCAAATTTATTTTTTTAGCTTCTTAATGTTTTTTTTAACCTTTTATGCCCTAAAACAGTAAAAATATAAGGTATGCATGTTTCTGGGTGTTTTCTGCAGATAATAGGTATCAGTCATGACACAAACGGAAAAAAAAAAAAAAAAAAAAAAAAAAAAAAAAAATCCGCAACCTGCCGCCGAGACTCTCGAAAATACATCTTGCACTTTTCATCCCCAAACTTACGAGTTCAGGGCTCAAATAGCAGTTGTTGGGCCAAAAACTGAGTTCACTAGTCAATAGGTTAGTACTTGCGAGCTGCAGTTTTTTGCTAGGTTTTTTCTGAAATTTTTAGGTTTTCCGCAAGTACTATTCAGGGTTGATTGACCTTTGTTTCTGCCCATATTAGGCTTGGATATGCTCAGTTTTTCTTTTTGAAGAGGGAATAAGCATCTTAGGGCTTCAGCACGCTTCAACCTTTTTAGGACGGGTTTAGCTGAGTAGGTAGTTTGAGATTTGCAGCACTTTCAGACATTTTTCAGGGTCTGATCCCTCTTTCTTTCTAATCCATTCAGATCAGTTATTATCTCATCCAAAACTCCCTCTTGATTCTTTTTTTACCTCTCCCTTAGGGTCCCTCTTGTTTCCCTTAGGGTTTTAACTTGTTGTCTCCCATTTTACAGCAGTTTTACCTTTGGTTTCTTGCTGTTTTCTGCACCTCTTTTCAGCATATCTTAGTCTTTATATCCATGTCCCTTAGACCTTAGATATTTTGGCCTTTTTGTTTGTTTTGAGTCAATTTCTCCTGCCTTTAGAATAGTTTCTTTGAAGCCCTTCTTTTTTGGGTTATAATTTATGCATCTTTAGTTGTCTATTTCACTGTCACTTTCAGTTTTATTTACAATTATACAATTTTTTTTATTTTTCTTTATACACAATCGTATGGGATTAATTAAAGTTAACACACAGATCACACACACACATAACTAAATCGAAGAGCACTTGGTTTACATCGCCAAGCCAAGACATAAAAATCGTAATTCTTTGCGCCTTTGTTTATTTCTCTTCCATATTATTTGGGTATCTGTGTCTTGTGATCATTATGCCCCCAAGGCATTTATCCTGGAGACTCCTAGGCCTTCATCCTTAGTTTTCGTTAGGAAGACTTACTCCACCTTGCCACCGCCAAGTCAGTTCTCCGCCGAGTCCCTATACCGACTCTGATTCTGGTCCATCGGGCCCTCACTCTGATTTTGAACCTGGTTCCCCTCTACCTCATTCTCCCACCATGTCAAGTGCCAATGTAGGTACTAGTCCTAATGTTGGTGGTAGCCCCGGACCTAACTCTGGAGCTACTATTAGTGGAACCAATACTGGAACCATCTCGCCTACTCCCTTGCTACCTTTTATGGCAGGTTTGAGCCTCCTCGATTTTAGCCAGTTAATCAACGACCCTACACACCATAATCTGGGTTCATCTGTTATGCCAACTAAGCTTCCTTTTGACATCCCTAAGTTCAAAGGAAACACTAGAGAGGACCCTACTAATCATGTCCGCTATTTTCACATGTGGTGTTCATCCAACTCCAACACTAATGACTCTATCTGTCTTTGGTTATTCCAGCGTGCGCTCATGGGCGATGCTGCAAAGTGGTATGTCGACCAAGCCTCTGCCTCTCATTCCACTTTTGAGACTCTTGCGAAAGCGTTCCTATCCTATTTCCAATTACCCCTCCGATATGATATTGGTACTGAATTATTGACCGCATTTCGTCAAACTTTTACCACCCACCTTTCCGACCATGTCCAAGAATGGCGTAGTTGAGCTCCCACATTCGATGACCGTGTCTATATGGATTAGTTTCTCAGGAAATTTTTTCCCTCTATCGGTAAAGATGTCACATCTCACTTTCCTCAGAAAGAGGAATAAGCTCTCCAAATCGCCTTGAAATATGACCTCATCTACGCCCAGTCTGGTTATGTTTATACTGTCTTACTAGATCTTCCTAGACCTGGTGGTGCCAATGCAGCGGGGGCATCTCACGTCGTCGACGGTATCGTTGGAGCTCTCTCACATTCGTATACTCATCCTCCCATGGGTTATGGTTTCCCTCAGGGAGGGGCCAGCTCCTCTAGCACTTATCCCCATCCTGGAAACATGTATCCAAGACAAAGCACATTTTCCCCATTGCATCATCTAATGTTAGGGCATGCAGTTTCTCAACCTATTTACCCCAAATTTTCTCAACCTCCTTACTATTTGTAACAACATCCTGGTGCTCCAGCCCCTCTGACATTAGCACCCTAGCCTCCTATTCCTTCTCAACCTCTGTTGCAGCAACCACCTCTCCCTCCAAGCCAGGTGTATGTGCAACAAAGTGCGACCGATCCTCCAATTTCTAAGAAAAAGAGGAAAGGCAACCACAATCAACTAACGCAAGGTAATCAAGGGCACCATCCTAATCTTCCAAACACTGACAACCAGCAATAGGGAAATCATCCCAAGCAGGACACACCTCTTCATACGAACAAGCCTTGTTCTTGTTGTGGTGTGCATGGCCATTATACTCATGATTGTCCCCTTTCACCCCAAATGCATCAGTTGTGGGAAGCACGAGCAACATCTAGAAGACGGCAAGCATTATTTTTTACTCCTCCAAATGTTGGACATGTTCAACCGACTGTTTTTACTGATCCTTTCCCTTAGCAAGGATATGTGTTAGTATGAATCCTTTGTCGAAGTGTACGAAAAAATACCACTTTAGCTACGCATAACTAATAGCCCTAAAATCAAATATGGCTGCCAATATCTTCAGATCTGCAGTTAGTTGATCAAGACAAGAGCTGCAAAAAACCAGATCTATGCATAGAAAAAAATTAAGCAGTAAAAAGAAGGGTTTGCTCCATATATCCAATAAACAAGACAAGAACAATTTTTGAAAGAATTTTTTGTATTAAGGGCACCTGGGAGGAAAACAAGAAGATGTTTCCAATTCTCCTCAATGGGATGGGTTCTTAGAAGTCCTCAGCACTTCAGATCTAGCATTTCTCTCTCTTGTTGGTGTAGAAAACCCAGACAAAGATAGAACTCAAAGGGAGCTCACACAGCAAATAATGGAAAATATGACAATGATAATGGCTCAAAGTCGGACCAAGAGTTTAGATCCAGAGTGATCTAATAGGCAACAAAAGGTGAAGAATGGTAGGAAAAACCCTCCTATTTATAACAAAATATTGGGTCATTCTAGATCTTGGTGCATGATTAAAATAATGTTAACTAAATCTAGATCCACCTTTTATGGAATATTTTATTATATTTGTTGGAGGGAAAAAGTATTTGACTTGGGTCAAATCCCTTTATTTGTCAATAATAAATAAATAAATGATTTAATTATCTTTTTAAGGAAGTGGTTGAAGGATAATCAAATAAATAATGATTTATTTAATTATTTGTGGGTGATTTGGTCATATTTAACAAGGAATATTATCTAAATAAGATTTAAATAATTATTCCTAGAAAACAATAAGATAAATAAAGGTTTATCTAATTAATTTCTTTGTTTTTGGGTTAGACATGACTAGGAATAATAATTAAATTATGGTTTAATTAATTATTCCATGAGGAAAATTAAACAAAATAGGTTTGTTTAATATTTCCTTTTGGGGTTTCCTGGTTAGACCATAAACAACCTAATAAATGTGGTTTATTAAGTTATTTTACATAGTGAAAGCAATTTTACTTAGGGTAAAATTGGTCTTACATGGTGTACTTGGGTCCATCTAATGATAATAGGTTAGATGACCAAAAAATGGTGTAACAATATGTGGTTTCGCAACCCCCTCAAGGTCAAGCTGCCCCTCAAACCTCTCAATCTGGTAGCTCTGATTACCATATTCTAATGATGAATTTTGAAGTGGTTAATACCATTGATGTCAACCTTCAAATTCGGTCGTGCCAATATGGCAAGCCACCCACTTCCTCTGCAACTAATTCTCAAACCAATTTTTCCACAGAGTCCAGTTTGACACCTAATGCCCCTTTACAAATCCCTCAGCCAAGAGAAGAGGTCCTTCCCAAGATCCCAAAAGGGCCATTACGCCAAACTGTTGCTTCTGCCAAAGCTTCCCATAATTACAGCATAATAGATGACTTATCACAATCTCCTACTGATATGTCAATGCTAGAAGTCCTCCAATCATGCCCTTCACAACGTAAAGATCTATTATCTACTCTGGGCGTTGTGGATCCTCCATATAATCGTTTGATCGTCTTTGATGTTGAAAAATCAGAACATCCCCCTTTACTTTCATCCATCACCTTCCAAATACCTATCAAGATTTGGAATGCCCATGTTTTTCATTGTATCATTAACGAGCGGGAATCCACCTACATGATGTCCATCTCTGTTTGGAATCAACTCGGATCACCTGAGTTAGTCCCATCCACTATCACTTTGCATGCTTGGGATGGTCAATCTTCTCAGCCCCTTGGCATGTTTTGTAATTGTCATGTTACTCTTGCGAGCAAGACTGTTTGCATTAACATTGAAGGCATTGATGCCCCCTTGGATTACAACATCCTGTTGGGTCGTAGTTACACCTATGAAATGTTTGTTTTCACATCTGTGGTTCACTGTAAGAATTGATTTCCTCACACTAGAAATATCGTCACCATATATCAGTTGACATATTACGAACCAAAGTCTCAGCTCTCTCTCGATTCTATCATCTCTTCGGTGACAAATAAACAAACAATCACGCCTCTTACCAGTGTTTCACCTGGAGTCTATAAATATTCCACCTTACTTGGTGCATTCCCTAGTCCCCCACCTCTTGTCGCATATACCATCTCGTCAAATGTTTTCATGATGCAATTGTCTCGGACTAACCATAAGAGGTTCGATTCAACACCCAGTATCCCAAGCCTCCGCAACCTGCTGGTGGTCGCTTGATGGAGCCTACAGGGCCTTCCTTTGAAGGACCCTCCTCTTCTACTAGTGTCTCTTCTACTCCTTTTCAACTAGGAATGGTTACCCCTAGACTTAACCAGTTGGGAACCATTTCGCTTGGCCAATACCTTTCTGGTCAGATATTTTTTCTCACTCCCCACTTTAGAGTCTTTTCGGTACCTGTTATGGCTACATTGAGCCTTCCTAATTTGACCTGGGGATCCCAGTTTGGTACATCGATCCCCCAGCCAAAACCCCTCCTGGTCATCTCAAACCTTATACCGCTTTGACCCTAGCCCAACCAGTCACCACGACCTCTACCTTTTCTTTAGTGCCTCTGCCACCTCAACAGGAATCTACTCCTGTTGTGAAAGCATCTGGTGAGGGGGGCAAAGCCAGAAAGAAGGAACCTAAGGATAAGGCTTCCCAAACAACTCCCGCTCATCCTAAGCCTCCAAATAAGTCACCTCTATGTGCCTTTTGTGATGTTTTTGGGCATGCCACCCATAACTATCCTGAACTTCCTCGTCTCAAACCTGCGGTCAACGAGTCATTTCCTGAATTAGATATCCCATAGGTCCATGTTACCTTACCAGATTCAGATAAGAAACTCAGATTGTTGCACATGAACCACCCTTCTGCTTTGTGTGATATTTATGGCCACTATTCTCACCTTTTTCCCCGTCTCGACGACTTTTGCGACACCCTTGAAGTTGTTTGTGAAATAGAGGTCGTTCATAGTGCAGGATCATGTACCCCTATACTTATATGTTTTGCTCCGGTAGAACTGGAGGACATTCTCATACCTCCTCCTGATGTTAAGATGATGGAATTTATAACCACCATCCACTATTTGTCATCATCCATGAGATCCTTGGTGGAACACCCCTCCGGGGAGTTCCCTTCTATTTCGGCTGAACTTCCTTTGGCGATCACCTTGGTGTCAACATCTGTAGATGTTTCATCTACTATTTCTTCGTCTACCCTCCATAGCGATGCGTATGTGAACCATATCTCTCATGATGATGCGTCAGGTAGCCCTGTCGCATCATGTGGTCTTTATTATGCCATTCCCCCCATATTTCACTCTGATGAAGACATTATGGAAGCAATGACCACCCCTGACTTTCCTTGGGATGATGTGCACCACTGTGCGTACTTCCTTATGCAGCGGTCCCTTGACCAGTATGCTTTGGATTCTAAATACTTCATCTCAGATGACATCAAATGGTTTAGAAATCCCATTCCTGCACCCGATGCTTTCGATGAAGAAAAAATTTCCTTGGGGCACCTCACACATTGAATGAAATTGAGGCTTACATCAATCTACTCAAGGAATTCTGTAATGTTTCCACCAGGTTCTATTTAGAGAGGCCCGGACATGATCCTGTCATTGTTGACCATCATATCGACACACAGCCTGATGCCTACCCTGTCCTTCAAAAGTTGAGACACATTTCTTGACGAGAGTCTCTCAAAACCGCAATCGATAAGCTCAATAAGGACAGTTGTTCCTACCCTGTTTTCAAGAAAACAGGCACCATTCGTGTCTGTATGGACTTTCGTGAACTGAACAAATCTTGTCCCCACGACAACTTCCCTACACCATGTATAGACCATATCTTTACCAAGTGTAAGGGGCATGGAAATTTTAACCTTAGCATCCCTCATGTGTGTTTTATTTCTGCCAAGCATTCAGGCTTCTTGCATTGTCCATTGATCTAGGTAAATTTCGCTACCCTTTAAACCAAGACCTTTTACTTCCGCTGATGTGTTAGACTTACATTTCATCAAAAGCATTAATGAACGCATGAAAATATAATCAAGAGAAACATAACAAGAATTAGCAACATAAGATATTGATAACGGAGTTCGTCCAAAAGGGACTACATCTCCGGGCCTCGGTGACAAGATGGTGTAGGTTGATGCATTAAGTGTTGGGAATAGTGATGATGTACATGGATGGTATTTTATTTTTCATACAAGGAAAATGCCCTCACACAGGAGTTGTTGGACCTCTCCACGAGAGGTTCCACTACAGGAACTCTCATTCACAAAAAGGACTCCTATCAGTAAAATAATCTCACTCAATGGTGACTAAGAGTATCCCGCCGAACATGGAAACAAAGGGATCTCAAACAACATAAAAAAAATCTATGATATAAATTACACCTCGCATCAAGAAAAAAACAAGATCCCACTTCAAACATCAAATAGGGATCTATTCAGCACAATGCATCTCATAGAAAAGAGACAAAGAAGTACATGATCACACTACATATACCTCACATCCTGGAGCTATCTGAAGAAAAGGATGATAAACTGTTGGATCTGGTTGTACCATCAATCTCGTGGCGTCGAATATCCTAAAAATGACTATTCACAAATTAAATGTTGACACCTGCAACTCCACTTTGAAAAGTGGCTAAAAATTGAATGGTCAAATGGAAAATCTAAATACACCATCAGATTCATGATGTCGAATAGTGCAAAATCGACTGTCAAATTTTTGAATTCTGACAAAGTGAAAATCTGGGGCTATAGGAACTTTTAGTTTCCCCCTAGATTCCTCAAAGATTCCCTCCTGTGGGTCATCTGAATATCTTCTTCTCAGATCAAAGTTTCGTCTGTTCCATCAGCATCCTTGCGAAATTCTGAGAAGAATGAGTATAAAGTTGACTTCATTCTGACACCGGCGAATTTCCGCCTTCAAGGAATCTGAAAGATTCCTAAAGATTCTCCTCCACGAGGAATCTGGAAAACTATTGTTGAAAAGGTGAATCTGGGCGATCCATCATGCTCCCTGCGAAATTCTGGTTAAAATGCATATAAAGTTCAATACATTCTGACACAGAGAAATTTTACCTCCTTGGAATCAAAAGGTTCTCTTGGCATCAAAAGGATTCTACCTCGAAATTTGTGCCCGCTCCTCTAGTCTGCAACTCCTCTGCCTCGAACTACATGCTCGGGTCTGTTGGGTGAATTTGTCAAAATTTGGGTTTAAATATAAAATTTCAAGCTGAGTTTACAAAGAAAAGGTGGTTGGCACGATGGTAAATTTGTAAGTTTGTTAAGGGGAGGCCGGGGGATCAAATCCCGCCTCCCCAAAATCCGCATGCAATGTTTTTATGGAGCATTTTGTTTTTTTTTTTTTTTTAACCAATTAATAACTTAATGGGGGAAGGGGGGGGGTGAGACCTGCCTTGGGCGATCTGCCCAACTACCCTGTGGCATGCACCGTATATATGGGGTGGGGTTATGGTTGGGGTGGCAGGGTTGACCGCCGACCACCCCACCATATATATATGTTGTTATTTATGGGTGTAGGTGTGGGTCCAATGGGTTCATGGCCACTGGCCTGATTTAAATTAATATTTTGTAGTATTTTTTGGTTGGGGGGGGCAGGGGTCATGGCCTGCCCTCCAATTTTTATATTTTTTTGTTTTTATATTAATAAACAACACCTTTTTAAATAACTTGATTTTAGGCCGAAGGAATCAAATTAACAGTCCCACAAATTCGCCCGGAATATAGCTAGAGCTAGCCGGAATCCGGTGGCTAGATTTCAGCAAAATTGTGTCCTCCTTAACCTATTAAGTCATCCAGTCAACCTTATAACTTTGACCAGCTCTAACTTTCACATACGAACTCAGTTTGACAAACTGTTCACATCGCTGCGATCAGGACAAAGAGATATTCAACCTGAAAATGATTGTTTCACCTTTCTATCACTTTTAATTTCGAGCTTTCATAAGCCCTCTTTGTCCTGTGTGTGTCTCTGGAGCCACCTGGACATTCCTCCCCACTGAGGAGCTTTTTTTACTCTAAAAGAATCAACAATAATATGCAACGGTTGAGTACAATGTCTACACCACAAGTGTCCTAAAAAAGGTCACCCTTCCATCTCCTTCACCTTTTTCCTTCGGAGCCTTCAGCGATAAGCCACCACTTGCATCCTCTGTAAACCTATAGTACAGTCTCCCGCAAATTACATACTCATTTATGACCACTATGACCCACGCATTCCCATATTGGCCACGAGTTTATATCACGTACTCGGTGGTCAATTTTACATCAAAATGGAATTAATAATTCCCCAGCCATTACAAGGCCAAAAACATCAGTTTCGCATTTTGAAGTGATGGAAAACACATCATCACTTTTACATAAAAGAAATGCAGCACATGATTTACCAAACAAAGCCAAAATATCATGGTTGCTTGACAAGTGATGAAAAACACATCATCACTTTTACATAAAGAAATGCAAAACGTGATTTACAAAAATAAGGCCATGGCAAGCTAACACATCTAGAAAAACCCCTCTTTAGCAAAGTGAATGGGCCATCCCCCTGTGGGGAATTTTCTTGTCGATCAGCTCTTTTGACCAACTTTACACGGGCGTTTTGTCTCTGAGGCACTACTCTGGATGGAGTCTCCAAACCGTGGCTCTTTGATGGCCCTTCGGTCGCAATAACTATAATGAGTCTTCTTCCTCCATACCTTCTTAACCAATTTATTTCCCTGCTATGGAGAAGGATTTTCATGCCTCATCCTCCTTTGTTCTTCCATGCTTTTCCAACACTCAGAAATAACATGGTTACATAAACCACAAAAATGAAAAGTTTCCTTCTGCCATGATTTACGTTCATGTTTAGCAACATGCTTATAATCAAAATGAACTTGCAAATATCAAGACTTATTATACCTTTCCTGGTGGTATATGGTGCGATCATGGTTATGATAATTTGTCTCAGCTCTTCTATTGTGACATGCACTCCCATGGAATGATGCTGACGTGTTCCCATCAATCCTCTTCCCTGGTGAGTTCAACAATGTATGTTTGCCTTTGATGTCCTTCGAACATCCTCCTAAATTGTATCCAAAACCTGCATAGCGAGGTCTTTGCACAACCTCCAATGGCTAGGTTGTGCCTTGGCCATGAATTCCAAGTCCTCCTCCTTGGTACCCCATCTTGGTAAGGATCCTCATGCCGGTTCTAATAATGGGTATCTCCACACTTCCATTAGAAATTATATCATGTGAAGATGAAACTAAAGAGAAATCAACAATGTTTACCTCAATTGTCGATTTTGAAACAGGTGAAGAAGGCTTCTCTAAGCCTTCATTGCGCTTCACTTCTTCCAAAGCCTCTGTCGCGGCTTGTAGTTGAAGCTACAATTGCTTCTTGTCCTCCTTCTCCTCTTGTCGAAGTGTTTTCAACTTAGCGTTATATGTTGCTTGTTTCTCATAAACTTCATATAACATGTCCGCTTTCTCGAACACCCTGAGCATGGTACCGTACATGTCTTTGACATCCTCCATTACTGCACGTTCAGTGGCTCATGCTTGCGGTTCACATCAGCAAGAAGACCTCTCTGATACCACTTGATCCAAGTAAATTTTGCTACCCTTTAAACCAAGACCTTTTACTTCGGCTGAAGTGTTAGACTTACATTTAATCAAAAGCATTAATGAACGCCTGTAGATATAATCAAGAGGAACATAACAAGCATTAGCAACATAAGATATTGATAATGGAGTTCTTCTAGGAAGGACTACGTCTCTGGGCCTCGGTGTCAAGATGGTGTAGGCCGGTGCATTAAGTGCTGGGAATAGTGATGATGTACATGGATGGTATTTTCTCTGTCATAAAAGTAAAATTCGCTCACGCACGAGTGGTTGGACCTCTCCACGAGATGTTCCACTACAGGAAATCTTGTTCACAAAAAGGGCTCCTATCAGTATGAAAATCTCACTCAACGGTGACTAAGAGTATCCCACTAAACATGGAAACAAAGGGATCTCACACAACATAAAACAAATCCATGATAGAAATTACATCTCACATCAAGAAAAAAACAAGATCCCACATCAAACAGGGATCTATCTAGCATATGTATCTCATAGCAAAGAGACAAAGAAGTACATGATCACACTACATATACCTCACCTCCTGGAGCTATCTGAAGAAAAGGACGATAAATTGTTGGATATGAATGTACCACCAATCTCATGGCGTTTAATATCATGAAAATGACTACTCACACATTTAATGCTGACACCTGCAACTCCACTTTGAAAAGAGGCTGAAAATGGAATGGTCAAATGAAAAATCTGAATACACCATCAGATTCATGACGTCGAATAGTGAAAAATCGAATGTCAAATTTCTGAATTCTGACAAAGTGAAAAATCAGGGCTATAGGAATCTTTTAGATTCCCCCTAGATTCCTCAAAGATTCCTTCCTACAGGTCATCTGAAGATCTGCTACTCAGATCAAAATTTTGTTTGTGCCATCAGCATCCTTGTGGAATTCTGAGAAGAATGAGTATAAATTTGACCACATTCTGACACCAGTGAATTTCAGCCTCCAAGGAATTTGAAAGATTCCCTCAAGATTCCTGAATATTCTCCTCCACATGGAATCTACAAAACTGTTGCTGAAAAGGAAAATTTGGGCGCACCACCATGCTCCCTGTGAAATTCTGGTTAAAATGCATATAAATTTCAATACATTCTGACACAGAGAAATTTTACCTCCTTGGAATCAAAAGATTCCCTTGGCATCAAGAAGATTTTGCCTCGAAATCCATGCCCGCTCCTCTGGTCTACAGCTCCTCTACCTCGAACTACGTGCTCGGGTATGCTGGGCACATTTGTGAAAATTTGGGTTTAAATATAAAATTTTGGGTTGGGTTTACAAAGAAGTGGTGGTTGTCACGAAGGTATATTTGTAAGTTTGTTAAGGGGAGGTCGGGGGAGAAAATCCCACCTCCCCAAAATCTGCATGCAATTTTTTTATGGCGCATTTTGTTTTTTTTTTTTTAACCAATTAATAGCTTAATGGGGGGGGACCCTTGGGCGGTCCGCCCAACTACCATGTGGCCTGCACTGTATATATGGTGTGGGTTCATGGTTGGGGTGGCAGGGTTAACCGTCGACCACCCCACCATATATATATATATATATATATATATATATATATATATATATATATATATATGTTGTTATTTATGGGTGCAGGTGCGGGTCCAGCGGGGTCATGTCTCGCCCTATATTTTTTATATTTTTTTGTTTTTATATTAACAAACTACACCTTTTTAAATAACCTGATTTTAGGCCGAAGGACTCAAATTAATGGCCCCACAAATTCGCTCGGAATCCTGCTAGAGCTGGCCAGACTCTGGTGGCCAGATTTCAACGAAATTGTGTCCTCCTTAACCTGTCAAGTCATCCAATCAACCTTATAAATTTGACCAGCTCTAACTTTTGCATACGAACTCGGTTTGACAAACCGTTTGCACCGTTGTGATCAGGACGACGAGATATTCAACCTGAAACTGAGTTTGTCACCTTTCTGTCAATTTAAATTGTGAGATTTCATAAGCCCTCTTTGTCCTGTGTGTATCTCTAGAGCCACATGAATCATTCCTCCCCACTGAGGAGATTTTTGTCCTCCAAAACCATCAACAATAATCTGCAACTGATGTGTACAATTTATACACCACAAGTGTCCTAAAAAAGGTCACCCTTCCATCTCCTTCACCTTTGTCCTTCGGAGCCTTAAGCGATGAGCCACCACCTAGATCCTCTGCAAACGTGTAGTAAAATCTCCCTCAAATTACATACTCATTTATGACCATTATGACCCACGCATTCCCATACTTTTCACGAGTTTATAGCACATACTATGTGGTCAATTTTACATCAAAATGGAATTAATAATACCCCAGCTATTACAAGGACAAAAACATTAGTGTCGCATTTCGAAGTGATGGCAAACACATCATCACTTTTACATAAAAGAAATGCATCACATGATTTACCAAACAAAGCCAAAATATCATGGTTACTTAACAAGCGATGGAAAACACATCATCACTTTTACATAAAGAAATGCAACATATGATTTACAAAAATAAGGCCATGACAAGCTAACACAGCTACAAAAATCATCTAGAAAAATCCCTCTTTAGCAAAGTGAATGGGCGATCCCCCTATGGGGAATTCGCTTGTCAATCAGCTCTTTCGACTGGTTTCTGTACAAACATTTTGTCTTTGAGGCATTGCTCTGGATGGAGTCTCCAACCCGTGGCTCTTTGATGGCCACTTAGGTTGCAATAACTATAATGAGTCTTCTTCCTCCATACCTTCTTAACCAATTTCTTTCCCTATTATGGAGAAGGCTTTTCACGCCTTATCCTCCTTTGTGCTGCCATTCTTTTCCAACACTCAGAAATGGCATGGTTACGTAAACCAAAAAAATGACAATTTTTCTTATGCCATGATTTACGTTCATGTTTAGCAACATGCTTATAATCAAAATGAACTTGCGAATATCGAGACTTATTATACCTTTCCTGGTGGTCTCTAGTTCGATCATGGTTATGAGAGCTTGTCTCATCTCTTATATTGTGACATGAACTCCCATGGAATGATGGTGAAGTGTTCCCATCAATCCTCTTCCCTGGTGATTTCCACAATAATTGTTTGCCTTTGATGTCCTTCAAACATCCTCCTTCAGTGTATCCCAAACCTGCGTAGCGAGGTCTCTACACAACCTCCAATGGCTAGGTTATGCCTTCACCACGAACGCCAAGTCCTCCTCCTTCAAACCCAATCTTGGTAAGGAGCCTCATGCCAGTTTCAGTAACGGGTATCTCCACACTTCCAACAGAAATGATATACTGTGAAGATGAAACTAAAGAGAAATCAACATTGTTTACCTCAATTGTCGATTTTGAAAAAGGTGAAGAAGGCTTCTCTAAGCCTTCGTTGCACTTCACTTCCTCCAAGGCCTCTGTCGCGGCTTGTAGCTGAAGCTGTAATTGTTGCTTGTCCTCCTTCTCCTCTTGTAGAATTGTTTTCAACTCAGCATTATATGTTGATTGTTTCTCATAAGATTCATACAACATGTCCGCTTTCTTGGACACCCTGAGCATGGTCTCATACATGTCTTTGACTTCCTCCATTGCTTCACGTTCAATGGCTCACGCTTGTGGTTCACATCAGCAAGAAGATCGCTCTGATACCACTTGATCCGGGTAAATTTCGCTACCCTTTAAACCAAGACCTTTTACTTTGGTTGATGTGTTATACTTACATTTCATCAAAAGCATTAATGACTACATGCAGATATAATCAAGACGAACATAACAAGTATTAGCAACACAAGATATTGATAACAGAGTTCGTCCAAGAGGGACTACGTCTCCGGGCCTTGGTGTCAAGATGGTGTAGGCCGTTGCATTAAGTGTTGGGAATAGTGATGATGTACATGGATGGTATTTTCTCTATCATATAGGAAAATTCCCTCACACAGGTGTGGCTGGACCTCTCCACGAAATGTTCCACTACAGGAACTCTCATTCACAAAAAGGACTCCTATCAATTTGAAATCGCACTCAATGGTGGCTAAGAGTATCCCGTTGAATATGGCAACAAAGGGATCTCAAACAACATAAAACAAATCCATGATAGAAATTACATCTCACATCAAGAACAAAACAAGATCCCACATCAAATATCAAATAGGGATCTATCCAACACAATGCATCTGATAGCAAAGAGACAAAGAAGTACATGATCACACTGCATATACCTCAGATCCTGGAGCTATCTAAAGAAAAGGATGATAAACTATTGGATATGGTTGTACCATCAATATCATGGCGTCGAATATTTTGAAAATGACTACTCACACATTGAATGCTGACACCTACAACTCCACTTTGAAAAGTGGCTAAAAAATGGAATGGTCAAATGGAAAATATGAATACACCATCAGATTCGTGACGTTGAATATTGCAAAATCGACAGTCAAATTTATGAAAATATGGGGCTACGGGAATATTTTTAATTCTCCCTAGATTCCTCAAAGATTCCCTCATGTGGGTCATTTGAAGATCTGCTGCTCAGATCAAAATTTTGCATGTGTCATCAACATCCTTGCAAAATTATGAGACGAATGAGTATAAAGTTGACCTCATTCTGACACCGGCGAATTTCGGCCTCCAAGGAATCTGAAATATTCCCTCAAGAACCCTGAAGATTCTCCTCCATAGGGAATCTGCAAAACTGCTGCTGAAAAGGCGAATCTTGGTGCACCATCGCGCTCCCTACAAAACTCTAGTTAAAATGCATATAAATTTCAATACATTCTGACACAGAGAAATTTTACCTCCTTGGAATCAAATATTCCCTTGGCATCAAAAATATTCTGCCTCGAAATCCATGCTCGCTCCTCTAGTCTGCAACTCCTCTGCCTTGAACTGTGTGCTTGGGTCTGTTGGGCGCATTTGTGAAATTTTTGGTTTAAATATAAAATTTTGAGTTGAGTCTACAAAGAAGCAGTGGTTGGCGCGATGCTAAATTTGTAAGTTTGTTATGGGGAGGTCGAGGGATCAAATCCTGCCTCCCCAAAATCCACATGCAATTTTTTTATGGCGCATTTTGTTTTAAAAAAAATAAATAATAGCTTAATGGGGGGGTCGGACCTGCCTTGGGTGATCCATCCAACTACCCCATGGCCAGCACTGTATATATGGTGTGGGGTTATGGTTGGGGTGGGGGGTTGACCGTTGACCACCCCACTATATATATATAGCGGGGTCATGGCCGCCGGCCCGATTTAAATTAATATTTTGTTGTATGGTTTGGTTGGGGGGGGCGGGAGGGGGGCTCATGGCCCGCCCTCCAATTTTTATATTATTTTTTTTTATATTAACAAGCCACACATTTTTAAATAACCCAATTTTAGGCCAAAGAGTCAAATGAACGGTCCCACAAATTCGCCCGAAATCCGGCTAGAGCTGGCCGGATTTCAGCGAAATTGCATCCTCCTTAACCTGTCAAGCCCTCCAGTCAACCTTAGAACTTTGACCAGCTCTAACTTTCACATACGAACTCGGTTTGACGAACCATTTGCATCATTGCGATCAGGGCGACAAGATCTTCAACCTAAAACTGTGTTTGTCACCTTTCTGTCACTTTGAATTTCGAGCTTTCATAAGCCCTCTTTATCCTATGTGTGTTTTTGGAGCCACCTGGATCATCCATCATCTTCTCCTTTGTTTTCTTGTGACGCATTTCAGATGGATCCTTCATACACACCATACATTTCCTACGCCGACAGTGCAAGTCGCTACTCATAGAATCTAGCCTTGGCAGCCTAGGCCATTTTTACCCCCATACATTCGTCAGTCCTTTCCAATGGCATTTGTATTGGATCTGCCACCAATAATCAGGCCAAATATAATGCAGTGATAGGTTTTTTAGTCAATTCCCTTGACCATCGCATCCTTCATCTTCATGTTCGTTTAGATTCCCTGCTTCTTTTTAGACAATTGAATGGTGTTTATCGTGTGCATAACCCTGTCCACTTTAGAAGATATTTACAAGTAAAGCTCTTAATGCGTGAATTTGAAACCATTACATTCAGTCATGTACCTGGAGCCCAAAATCACTATGTAGATAGCATTGCAAACAATTTTCTAGATTAGCACTTATCACATGCATTTAACACAAGATAATAACATTAAAAAAAAAGGCGAGCCACAGGCTTGTCATATATAAAAGATGCATATCCATAGTATGTGTCTACAAAATCATAAATGTTTTGGAGTCCTCTACTCTAATACATCCGACATTCCCATCGCATGTTACAAAAATCAAAATCAAGGCACCTCATGCCTCTACATCTAGTCACTATCTAGAGGGTCTCGAGCCAATGGCTTGGCTCCTGCAGCCTGCAAATCCCGCATACCTTGTCCAGCCATCGTCATGCACCGCATGACCCCTCACCACTCTGAGGGTAGACCAACACATGCCTCAATGTAGCGGTTATCTAGATCTTTCCAACCGCGCTTTGATACCCCGGTCATCAACGATTCACATCTGTGGCAGACATCCTCCAATAGTGCATCTGAATCTGCTCAATCAGCTCCTCTAGTTGTACTAGACTTTGCACTGCAGGTCGTCCCATACACTCGGTCGGCCCTACCAGTGCTATATATGCATACAAAAAGTAATGAATCAGTACCATATACATAATTCTAAAACTTTAAATGCATCATAAAATATAACAAATTGTGACTTACCATCTCGTCCCCATGCTCGGCTGGGCGGAAGTGGCAAGTCCGGGTCCCTTTGTTTTTGGTGATTTGATACTTCATCTCAAAAGTCTTTTTTCCAAGAAGGGTCACATTTCCGCCTCTCAAAATTGGATTTCTACACTTACATCACTTTTACTTGGGGCACCACTTAGCCCTCATACTTATCGACGATCGTGTCGATTTTCGTCATGAGTAACCATCTTTTGCTCATGCTTTTATGGTCCCCACCGGGCCTATTCTGTGTGGCAGCATAATTGAGTCCCCCTTGTTCAGAGCATCCGATTTGAGTCATCATCGTATTCATGGAGTCTGTCCTGAGTTCCTTTTGCCTCCCATTATAGTATTCCATCCATTCATGCCTTGTCCCTCTCTAGTGTGGCCCATTTTTGCCTCCAGTCCCGATGTTCCCCATCCCCTCAGGAGTCGAGTCAGTCGCTACCAATTCATCCATTCTTTTTATTATTTGACAATGGAAGTCATTCGTTTGCTACTTAGTATCCCCCATTCCATCATCATCTCTAGTGTCAACCCATCAGTCTCTCTACTATATTCCCTCATGCCTTAGTTGAGGATCATCATTGCCTCACCTATGGCAGACCTCCTTCTATCAACATCAGCACATTCATTCCAGAAGACAGGTCTAGAGGGCGATGTATCTTGGTTCTAGCTTCCATCATTGTTTGGTGCCTCGGATCAGGCAAAGGGACTCCTTATTTCTCTTGAATTGATCATTTCTCATCTGCTCCACTTCAGCATGTTTGAGATTCGTATACTTGATAGTTCGGTGATCCAACATATTGATCCAGTGATTCCCGAGTGTGTGTGAGATGTTTTAGACCTCATGAGGGGGTGGCCCTTCAGGTAGCCCCCCACATGCCTAGATGACCTCATTCTATTCTACAGCCTCATATGCAGCTCCGCATATTTGATGGGTTCGGCCCCAACCGCTTGCAGTGACTCTAGTATGCATGTATCACTTAGATGATCCATTTATATTTTCAGAGCCCTTTCCTATTTATCAGGGCTTCTCTGGTTGTTATTATATCTCATGTACTCATATATTATTGTATTCAGTCCTGGTTGTTGTCCTAGGAACAGTATGTATGTGGGATCCATTATATTTTTGTTTGGCCCATGTTTATGCCACCATATCATGTACTTTATAGCTCAGTTTAATTTTACTGGGTGAACCATTATTATTTGTACTTTGTTATCTCGGTGGGCATAGATATGCCTCCCCCACCTCATTGTATACAAGTACTCAACCACTAAAGGAGTCTTATGGTTGTTGGTCTTGCCCCCTCAGGGCTATTATCCTCTCTCGCCTCGCTTCGCCTACGTATCTCTCTCTTTCTATGACTCCCCTTTGGTGTCTAGTGATTGTGTTCTTACAGCGTACTTTGGTTATATGATTAGCTCCTAATACTCGCACGTTGGGGGTAAATATGTTACACCAATTTTTGGTCATCTAACCATGTATAATTAGATGGATCGAAATACACCATCTAAGACCAATTTTACCATAGTAAAATTGCTTTCACTAAGAAATAATTTAATAAACCATAGTTTATTAAGTTATTTATGGTCTAAATAGAAAACTCCATGAGGAATAATTAAATAAATCCTTATTTATTTGATTTTCCTCTAGGAATAATTAATTAAACCTATGTTTAATTATATTCATGGTCATATTCAACCCAATTAATGATAAATAATTAGAGAAATCATTATTTATATGTTTGGTCCCTATATTACTAGTATAGTCCCTTATTGTTGTTATTGTAACCCCCTATTGTTATTATTGTACCCTTGTAACCCCCATATTGTTATTAATGTGCCCTTAAATTATTATTGTACTTTTATAGGTACTTTAAAGGATAACATCCAACATGAAGTTCGCGTTTTGGAACCTGATTCATTGGAGAAGGCATTCAGGTTGGCAAGAAAAATTGAATGTAAAATTATGGTGACAAGGAAGCCTATCACTCACTTCTATAAAGATGGAAGTGTTGCTACTCCAAGATTTCCACAACCCACAAGGTTGACACCACAACAATTGGAAGAAAAAAGAGCAAAAGGGCTTTGCTACAGTTATGATAGAAAATACACTAAAGGTCATAAATGTGCTGAGAAGAAATTATTTGACATAGATTGTGAAGAGGAAGAAGAAAATGAACAAGAAGAGGATATACAGCAGGAACCAGCCCTAGAAGAGGAAGAAATTAGTCCGACCATATCGTGTAATGCATTGGAAAGAATTACCACTCCTCAAACTCTTAAGATAGAAGGACATATCAAGAAGAAAAAGGTAATAGTGTTGATTGATTCAGGTAGCACCCATAATTTTATTTATTGTAAGGTAGCCAAGGAATTGAATTGTTTCCTATACCCAGCACCAGAATGTCAAGTGATGGTTGCAAATGGAGGAACTATAAATTGCTCTAGAAAATGCCATAATATCAAGCTAACCATGGGGGAATATGTATTGAATATTCCAATGCTTTCCATTCCTATGGGATGTGTTGATGTTGTACTAGGAGTACAATGGTTACAATCTTTGGGGACGGTAGCTTTTAATTTTCAAGAACTTTTCTTGAATTTTTTTTCAAAAGAAAAGGAATTTGAATTACGAGGTATTGCAGGGAAGTCGGGAAAGATAATAAGGTCTAATGTCATGACAAATCTTCTAAATAAATAACAACGATGCATAACTTCACAATTATGCTCACTAGAAGTTCCAAAATCAAAATCATCTATTTCTGCAGATCTCCAAAAAGTCTTGGACAATCATTCCAAGGTGTTTGAAACTCCCAAAGGGATCCCACCTATTCGTGATCATGATCATGTTATTCATTTGATTCCAAGAAGTGTTCCTCCAAACATCAGGCCTTATAGATATCCTTATGTCCAAACGAGAAAAATTGAACGTATGATTGCAGAAATGTTAGAGGCAGGTATAATTCAACCTAGTCAAAGTTCTTTCTCTGCTCCTGTAGTATTGGTACACAAGAAGGATGGATCATGGTGCATGTGTCTGGATTATAGGGAGCTCAATAAGCTCACCATTAAAGATAAATTTCCCATTTCTGTGATTGATGAATTATTGGATGAATTACATGGAGCAATTTATTTTACCAAGTTGGATCTTCGTTCAGGATATCATCAAATTAGAATGAAGACTGAAGATATTCCAAAAACATCATTTCGAACTCATGAGGATCATTATGAATTTTTGGTCATGCCTTTTGGCCTTACCAATGCACCTTATACATTTCAAGGGTTGATGAATTCCATTTTCAAACCCTTCCTTAGAAAATTTGTGCTAGTATTTTTTGATGATATACTAATCTACAGCAGGTCTTGGAAGGATCATGTTCAACATATTGACAAGGTGCTCAAACTCTTGCAGGAGAAACAATTATATGCAAAAACATCTAAATGTTTCTTTGGAGTACAAGAGGTGGAATATCTGGGTCATATTGTATCTCACAAGGGTGTTAAGGCAGACCCTAAAAAAATTAAAGCCATTAAGGAATGGAAAGTCCCCACAACCATAAAGCAATTGTGAGGATTTCTTGGATTAACAGGGTATTATCGCAAGTTTGTTAAGAATTATGGGAGAATAACAGCACCTCTAACAACATTATTGAAGAAAGATGCATTTTCATGGACACCTGAAGCAACTAAGGCCTTTGAACATCTTAAAGAGGCAATGTGCCAAGCACCGGTTTTAGCTACGCCAGACTTCACAAAAACCTTTATTGTGGAATGTGATGCCTCGGGAATTGGAATTGGTGTTGTTTTAATGCAAGAAGGAAGACCCATTGCTTTTGAAATTCGTCCAATCGAAGGAAAGTATTTACAGAAACCTATTTATGAGAAGGAAACATTAGCAATATTGCATGCACTAAAGAAATGGCGAACTTACCTAATGGGAAGACACTTCCAGGTAAAAACTGATCATGATAGTCTTAAAAAAATTTTGGAACAAAGACTATCTTCAGAAGAGCAACAAAAATGGGTCACAAAGATGTTGGGTTATGACTTTGAAATAATATACAAAAAAGGGAAGATAAATGTTGTTGCAGATGCACTCTTAAGAAAGAATGAAGAGGTGGAAGCATTGCTTTGTGCCATTTCTATTATCCAACCAGATTGGATAACCGAAGCAAGAGATGAATGAAAGAAGGACGAAGAAGTGTGGACACTCATTCAAAATTTGCAGCAAGATCCTAGTAAATATGATACATTTAGTTGGAAAAATGATTCCTTATGGTACAAATATCGCTTATATCTTTGTAATAATTCCCAACTAAAACAAAATATTCTTTTGGAATTGCACACTTCTCCTTGAGGAGGACACTCGAGATTTTTAAAAACTTACCACAGGGTGAAGAAAGAATTTTTTTGGGATGGCCTTAAATCTTATATTCAAAATTTTGTGGCGGAATGTTTGGTTTGCCAGTAGAATAAAGTTGAGACAATTAAGACCCCTGGTCTTCTACAACCTTTATCCATTCCAAGTCAACGTTGGGAGGAGATTTCAATGGATTTTATCACAGGTTTACCTAACCGAAGGAAAGAGTGTCATTATGGTGGTAGTTGATATACTTACCAAGTATGCACACTTTTGTGCATTATCTCATCCATTTAAAGCAAGTAAAGTTGCTACTATATTTATGGACACAATTCAAAAGCTACATGGGAACCCAAGGGTTATTATGAGCGACAGAGATCCCATTTTTACGGGAAATTTTTGGACGGAGTTATTTTCTTGTTTGGGTACTCAATTAGTTCATAGCTCATCTTATCATCCTCAATCTGATGGTCAAACAGAGATAGTAAATAAATGTTTGGAAGGATATCTTCGTTGTTTTGTATCTGATAAACAAACACAATGGGTCAAGTGGTTACCTCTCGCTGAATGGTGGCATAACACTTCCTTCCATACTGCAGCAAAAATGACCCCATTTATGGCACTTTATGGATATCATCCACCATCGATTACATCATCTTTAAGGGAAAATTCGAAGGTTCAAGCAGTCGCAGATCACATCGAGCATCAGCAAGAAGTTCTCCAACTCTTAAAGGATAACTTTAATTTGGCACAAAATCGAATGAAACAACAGGCAGATCAACATCGCAGCAAGAGAAGTTTTGATGTAGGAGATTGGGTATTTTTACGGCTACAACCATACAAACAAATGTCCCTCAAGCAAGCTAAGAAGGATAATAAATTATCGCCAAAGTACTATGGTCCTTACAAGGTGTTGCAAAATATTGGTAATATGGCATACAAATTGGAGCTTCCTGCTTCTTCACGAGTGCATCCAATTTTCCATGTTTCATGCTTAAAGAAGGTTATAGGTGAAAATCTTCCAGTTCAAACAATATTTCCAGAACTTGATGAGGAAGGAAAATCATATTGGAACCAGAAGCAATCATGGAAACAAGAACTCGACAACTACGGAATCGATCAATTTCAGAGTATCTCATCAAGTGGAAGAACTTACCCACTGAAGATTCTACATGGGAGGATGAGAATTTTATACAGAAGCACCCAGAGCTACTCAAGCGTTGAAGACAACACTTTTTTGAAGGAGAGGGGCATGTTAGGTCCCAATATTACTAGTATTGCCCCTTATTTTTGTTATTGTAACCCCCTTATTGTTATTATTGTACCCCTGTAACGCCCATATTGTTATTATTGTGCCCTTAAATTATTATTGCTAGGTCGGATAGGATTACATTGGACCCCACTAGGATTACATTGTGGCCCCATGGACTCCTATATATAGAAAGGAGGTTTTTTAATTTGTATCATCCAAGAATTTTTCATTCATGTAATGTATTGGAGGTTGCCCCCTCGAAGTGGCTTATTTCTAAGGCGTTGATATCTCTTTTCTTCTATTTTTGGAGCTGGTTTCACAACATTATCTTATTATTCTCTAGGAATAATTAATTAAGTCTTTATTTAATTAATATTCATTGTTAAATTTGACTAAATCATATAGGAATAATAAAATAAATCATTATTTGTTTAATTATTCCTTAATCCCATCCTTGAAATAATAAATAATTATATTATTTGTTTATTGTTTCTAAATAAAGGGATTTAACCAATTTAAATTCCTTTTCCTTCCAACAAAATATAATAAAATATTCTAAGCAGTTAGATTTAGATATTGGTCAATAATATTTTATTATACACCATTATCAAGGATAACTCAATATTTTGTTATAAATAGGAGGGTTTTCCATTCATTCCCCACCTTTGATCCTTTTATCTTGTTCATACTTTGATCCTCTTATCATTGTCTATCTTTGATTCACTTTTATTCTTATTGAGCTCCCTTTGAGCTCTACACATCTTGGGTATTCTACACCATTGATAGAGAAACTCTGAAGCTGAAGTGTTTGAGAATAGCCAAGAACCCATCCCATTGAGGGGGACTATATCAGTTATCTTCCCAGGTGTTACATAATACAAAAAAATATTTATAATTCTTTCCTTGTCCATTAGATATTTTGGAGAAACTCTTATTTCATTTTGTTTTTTAGATGATTTATTTGCATAGATCTGGGTTTATTTTGCATTTGTTTCAACCATCTATTGCAGATCTAAGAAGTTTGACAGCCATATTTTTTGTTAGGGTTGTTTGTCATGTGCAGCTAAAGTGGTCTCTTTTCGTACACTTGCGTTAAGCTTTCATACTAACAAAAAGGTTATCTTAAGAGTATTTCTTTCACAACCAAGAATAACTCTTGAGTGATAATAGTAGAAAACATTAAGCTTATGCTATATATATATATCTATATATATATATATATATATATATATATATATATATAATTTTTTTTTTTATAATATTTGTTCTGCAAACTAATTATTTCAATATTGCACCAAGTATTAGTGTTAGAAATGATATTCTACGAGTTAAGGAAGATGGAGTGAATATTGAAGCTCAAGGTCATAATTATCTATGCAAGAAGATGACGTGATAGTTCCAGATAATGGGAAAAATCAATTGATCCAAGATGTGCATGGTGTCGATGATAACGAAAATGTTTTTTGTGATGATAAAATTGTGTTAAAGAAGGCATCAACATGACTTTATGAAGGCTTAATAGAAAAAAAATTCTCTGCTACATTGTTGTTGGGGAACTTAAAGGTTTTGAATAGTTTTTCAAACACTTGTATATTCCTAAGGAATAATGGAATATGTTTCATCACATGAAAGGTTGATTTTTTTTTCCTTTTTTTAGTGTTGATTAATTTGTAAAATAAGAATGCAATATTTATGATTAATATTGTTTACACTAACTATTGATTTTTTATGTTGTACTATATTGTTAGTTTAATATCTATTACCATTACTAAATGAGTTACCTCTTGTACATACTGAGATTTATGTGTTGTTACGAAAGAAATTAGAATGGATTATCAAGCCATAGATGCATGCCCTAATGATCATAGTATATATTATGGACAACATGCATAAAAAAAATCCCGAAATGTAACAACAATAGATATCGAACTAATCAAATAAAAAAAAAGGTGCCTCAAAAGGTTCTTCGTCATATTCCCATAATTCCACATTTGCAGTGATTGTTCAGGTGTGAAAGCATAGAAAATTTATAGATTTCCATGCATGAAAGAGAAGTGAAGATGGTTTTATTCGAATGCTTGCAAATGGTTATGCATTTAGAGAAATTGAGGAAAAATGGCCACATTTTAAAGATCAACCTCATAATGTTAGGCTTTCATTGGTAGTTGGCAATGTTAATCCATTTGGAGCGCTCAGGTCTATTTACTCAGTGTGGATGATTTTTGTTATTAACAATAACCTTCCTCCTTGGATGTAAATAAAGATTGAACACATTATGTTGACATTTATTGTTTTAGGTATTTTTTTACATTATTTTTTGAAAATTGTAACATTTCATTTGTCTTATTTGTTGCATAATATGTTATATTTATTTATTTACTTATATGTATATATCATAGTAGTAATTATGTTTCAAACGATTAGGTAAGTACCAAGTTAATAATATAAATGTATATATCGAGCCTCTTATCAATGATTTAATGAAGTTATGGGTCAGAATCACTATGTATGACATTTGTAAACCAATAAGGCCGAGGAAATGTCAATTCCATGAAATTTTTTTATGGACAATTCATGATGCCCCGGAACTAACACACTTTTGTGGTGTGTAACGTTTCATTACATGACTTCTTTTTATTCTTTTCTTAACAAAGAAATTTATTTGTATTATATAAAAAGTTGGTTTTCATGTCCAGCTCCATTTAAATTCAACATTAACATCAATAGCATCAAAACTCCAGTAGAGCCATAACTTAACTTTCCTAGTTTTGCAGGCCTTCTGCTTTACAATATTACGTTGAAAATGTCAATAAATTCTACAAAATTTCCCCAAAAATACTTCAAATTTACATAGCATACTAGATTGTTAACTAAATTTACCTAGAAGGGCAAGGATCTGACTTGTTCCTAGTTGCAACCTGCTTTCCGTGTGTTGCTCCTTCCTTGCCTTCCATGCTTCCTACCATCATTTCTTGTAGAGACAATATAGGGTCCATAATTTTTTGAGAATTTTCTTCTTTTGAGCTCCCGACAGGCTCCTTCTGCTCAGTCCTCATAAGCAGTTGATTTGTCTCCATTCAAGTGAGTGAGCGTTCCATTCTTTCGTGCTTTGATTCAAGCTTCAGGTTGACCATATTGGCTTGGATATCCTTCTCTTTTTCATAAATCCTAGTCTCCTTCCCAATAATTCATACATTCTCAACAAATTTTTGAGTCATTTCTCCACATCAGCCTTCTATCTCTATGAATTCTCCCTTCCATCGTTGTTCTCCATCATTAAAAAAATCCAATTCTTTAGATCAGTATTCCAGTTTAGGATCATGCCAATGCATCGATGAGTATCTTGGATTCCCAAATTTATCATTGGACGCTCCTCTTGGGATACATGCCCTTTCATATCAAGCATTAAATTCTCCAGTGCCTATGTTACCAGAGTATGATCTTTGTCTGGGGAGGTGACCCTCTCGTAGAGAGTACATTCTAAAAGTGATTATCTCCTCAATTGGTTTTGAATCCCACATTCTCTATCGTGTGAATTTCCTTTAAGAATTTAAACTTATCTGATTTCCTTCATGGTATCTCCCAAGTGTGGTGATTGTCGAACTTGGATTGCAATGTGGGAAATACTTTCTAATCTCCCATCTATCATTTCCCATCCCTTGTTGTGGTATTTTGTGCCTCCATTTTTCGTTTGTTGTTAATTCTCCTTGAATCAACTAATATAGGGATCTATTCTTCTGATCTCCAAGATTTTCCCATTTATGATGAGTATTACGGGATTGGCGTGACAAAACATCTTCCATCAACCAAAATCACTCCTTGTTCTAATTGGGCTCCCTAGTTTGCAAGGGAGTCAACCTCCTCGTTTAGTAATCTCGAGACATGATGTAGAGAAAAAATTTTGAATTTCGAGGCCAACAATGTTATTCTTTGGACAATTGAGGATAATCTTGCTGAATTTCCTGCCATTGCTTTGGATATTTGTCTTATCAGCAACAATGAATCTCCCATAATCCTCAGGTTCCTAATTCCTTTTTCTTTGGAAAGGTCAAGACATTTCCAAAGTACCCAGAATTCTGATTGGTTGTTTGTTGTCGATCCTAGACCCTAAGCAAAGCTATGTTTATTTTTTTCTACAGGGAATTGAATTACCCCTCCTACCCTTAATGTCTCTCTTCCATTGCATGATTTTCATAGTATATAATTATTTCAATTAGATCATATCATGCATGTATTTGAAATAATCCCTTTGTTTATAGCTGAATTTATTAATCCATCTCTTGCAAGCCTTCAAACTAAGGGTAAATTTGCATGTCCAATTTGTGGTCCTAAGATGAAATATTGTCATTCTACAAATTTAGGAAAGGAGGTGTTTGATGAGTAGAGGAAATTCATCTCTAAGAATGATAGGTATCATGCTACTAAAAAGCATATTTTCAATGGGAAAGAAGGGACTGGATTAAAACCATGAAGAATGACACCTTGATTATGGAAGTTGGAATATAACAAAAACCATCGACGTGAAGGACATGGTATTCCACGAAGAATGAAAAGTTATCCCGCTCAATTGTTGAGGTTGCCCTACTATAAGCACCTAAGAATAACCCATTTGTTTGATACAATGCATATTGTAAAGAATGTGATAGAAACTTTATGGTGGATCATATATGGTAGGAAGGATAACGAAAAATTCCAGAAAATTTGTAATGACATTGTGGAAGCCAATCATACAATGAAGAGTGGGATAAAATCAAATAGTGATGGAGATCGAAACAAGCTTCCTTAGTTATTAACAGAGAAGTAAAGTGATGATCTAAAAGAGGTCATTCGAAGAATTAAATTTCCCATGGGATTTTCTTCAAACATAAATAATATCTTAAGAAAGAAAGGTGAATTTGGTGGTGTAAAAACACACGATTGGCATACCTTCATTAAGTTAATTATTTTTGTATATATATTTCTATATTGTTATATATACTTCTTTATGTTTTTTTTTTCCTATTTTGGATTAAATAAATAACGATTCATTTTTATTGTTATAGTATGTTCTACCTCTATCTCTTCCAAATGACTTAGACAAAAACATCAAACAAGTTATATATGATCTTGGAAAATGCATGAGGTAATTAGTGATTTATATGCTGAATGTTTTTTCAATTAGTTGTTGATCAACTTAATGACTTGTGTTTTACTTGTAATGTAATATATTATCTTTTCTTGAAACATATTATACTTGTTTATAAAACTCTTCTGGGAAATCACATTCTCATTTAAAGGACCGACGTGTTTCGAACTACCCAGTGTAGTTCATCATCAGGAACATGTTGATTGTGTTGATCAAAATATCTCAATATAAATACTGCTTAGATGCAACGGTCAATTAAAAAAATATAACCAACAATTAATGTAGGATAACGTTATGAAAATAAAATATTAATAAACAATAATATTATAATATAAAACAAGAATTTAAAATTAGTAAAAATAAAAATACTAATAATAGTAATAAAAATTAGTAAACAAAAAAAAATTAACGAGGGTGAACATTATTATTATTATTATTATTATTACTATGTTAAAAAATTAATTAATTAACTAATTTATTAATTTATTAACATAGTAAAAATCATAATAATAACAAATAATAATAATGTTCGCCCTCATTAATTTTTTTTTACTAATTTTTATTACTATTATTAGTAAATTTATTTTTACTAATTTTAAATTCTTGTTTTATATTTATACTATTATTGTTTATTAATATTTTATTTTCATAATGTTATCCTACATTAATTATTGGTTATGTTTTGTCAATTGACTGTTGCATCTAAGCAGTGTTTATATTGGGTTATTCTGATCAGCACAATCAACATGTTCCTAATGATGAACTACACTGGGTAGTTCGAAATGCGTCGACCCTTTAAATGACAATGTGATTTTCCGGAAGAGTTTTATAAACAATTATGGATCACAGAAGTTTACACTCTCAAACATATTATACTTATTTGTTTGCACCATTTGTATATGGATGTCATTAAAAGAAATACATAAATATTATATAAATCATTGGAGGAGAGAAATTCCTCGGCTAATGTGTGAAATTCAAAAGTATCTACCTTCGGAATTTTTCAATGCACAAGAAAACTACCTCATAGACCAAGTTGAGGTGATTGAATTGTGTGTACATGTACACACAAGGTCAATGTGGATGGTGGAGAGGCACTTGAAATCATTGAAGGCTATGGTTAAACAAAGAGCACATCCTAAGGGTTCTACGATGGAGGGATATATGGAATATGAATACATGGTGTACATTACTTGGTATCTTCCTATATTATCAGAAAATATGTGTGTGGATTGCATTTGGGATGTGAACTCAATCACAAAATCTGAAGGGGAGCACCTATTGGGAAAGGGTAGAACGATGAAAGTGAACGGTACATATATATATATATATATATATCATACTTATTTAGTTTTTGTTTTTTCATCAATTATTAATATTAACCATTGTAACTAATATTTATTGGTGAATTATGATTTTATGATACAGTTGGTTGAGAGTGGGATGCACTACATTTATACATTACAAACAATCTTGATTGGATGAGAAGTTATATAATATATGAATATGTTTATTAATTGACAATGCCTTTTTTATGTTTTGGCATATTGCAATTGAAACACGACAACACTATGTGGTACAAATAAATAAGTTTTGCACCAAAAAGTTGGATGTAAAGAGGAAAATTTATGATTGTGGGATAACTCTAGTATTACAGGTCACTAATGTTTCCTCTAGAAGTGACACATGGCCAAGAGTCTCTGAAAATTAGATACTATGGGTATTTGGATGACATACTTGAGTTTGACTTTGATTCCTTCAAATTGGTTCTATTCGATGTGAAATGGTATAGGCTAAGAATGAATGAACATGATCTCAATAGAACTGTTATTCAACACGCTAATGGATTTACCATGGTTAATACAAGGTCATTTGAGCTAGGATTGGATTGTTATGTTCTTATTGGATTGTTATATATCATACTTATTTAGTTTTTGCTTTTTCATTAGTTATTAATATTAACCATTGTAACTAATATTTATTGGTGAATTATGATTTTATGATACAGTTGGTTGAGAGTGGGATGCACTACATTTATACATTACAAACAATCTTGATTGGATGAGAAGTTATATAATATATGAATATGTTTATTAATTGACAATGCCTTTTTTATGTTTTGGCATATTGCAATTGAAACACGACAACACTATGTGGTACAAATAAATAAGTTTTGCACCAAAAAGTTGGATGTAAAGAGGAAAATTTATGATTGTGGGATAACTCTAGTATTACAGGTCACTAATGTTTCCTCTAGAAGTGACACATGGCCAAGAGTCTCTGAAAATTAGATACTATGGGTATTTGGATGACATACTTGAGTTTTACTTTGATTCCTTCAAATTGGTTCTATTCGATGTGAAATGGTATAGGCTAAGAATGAATGAACATGATCTCAATAGAACTGTTATTCAACACGCTAATGGATTTACCATGGTTAATACAAGGTCATTTGAGCCAGGATTGGATTGTTATGTTCTTCCAAGCCAATGCGTACGTGTCTTTTACTCAGAAGTTCCAGGTAGAGTGGGTCGTTCATATGTTGTTAGGTATGATCCAAAACGAAGGTTGGTGGATTATAATGTACCAGAAGAAGATGATAATGTTGAAGAGGATGATGGTGTAGAGGAGCAATTAGTTGTTGATCATGTGTCAAATCACGAAGATGTTGAAGAAGTTCAAGGAGATGTTCGAGACAATATTGTTGATGAAGATGATATTGATGATTTACATTTAGATAAAGAACTTGAAGAAGTTGAACTAAATGTAGGAGATGTTGTTCGTCATGATGATATGGATGATGAAATAATTATTGGAAGTGATGACATTGATGATGATGCTAAAATTACTTACCTTTTAAACGCAATTTTTGAAGCGGATAACATAAATGTTGATCTTATGGATAAAGAAGAAGATTAATGAAATTGAAATGTTGTAATGTACACGATATGCGTTTATATATTTTCATTTGTAGATTTTTTCTCTTTCATTTAACTTAAATACTTTTGTCTTAGTAATTTCTATATATGATCGATTCTTACTATGTTGCTTTCAAAAAATTTATAGTATATAAATTGGGTGTTGGGAATATCGGGAGTGGTGTGGGGGGGATGGGCCATATGAGTTTCCACCTTCACATGGTTTGAATTGTTTAGTAGAGAATATTATATTATTCTTGAAACCAAGAGAAGCTCGTAACTGTTATGATATATAAATATATTTTTATTTCTATGAGCATAATATGTAAATGGTTTCAATATCTTACACAACAAAGATGGGTCTCATGACCTTGATGATGAATTTCGAAACAAAGGAAATGCTCATGGTTGTAAATGATGCTTCTAGCATATATGGGCGATGGATTGGGCTTTGGACAACCAAATATATGAAACAAAAGGAATTATATATGCATCACCTTGTTAAGGACCTATAAGGATTGATTATGCAAGATAATTGGTATTTTTATATGAATTACTTATCAGACCTTCACATATATGCTAATATTTTGAAAAGGACAAGGATGATTATTAATTCAGAATTTTGAAAAGTTTCATGATGATTATTTATATTTGTGTATTTGTGTAGTGCAAGGGTGTAACTTCATAATACACACGTTTTTAAAAATTCACTATTTTGGAAAAAATGTTATTACAAGTGTACATGTTAACCAATACATCTACTTTAAATTTTGGTGTGGCTTGACATACTTGATGGTTCATACTACATAAACCAAATTAATGTTGGAATTTGAAAATTCATGTGAATCTCTATCATTTTGGTAATATTTTTTAAATTTGTACGCATAGTCTTCTCTAATGAAAATGAATGTATGTGTGTGGGGTTTACTCTAGATAAAACAAACCAAACTAAACATTTTGAAATACCTTTTAACATCTATCGTTTTGATAATTATTTTTAAATATATATGCATATGTAGCTTTGAAGAATATTTATCTTTTAAAAATATTATGATTTTCTATTTTTAAAATATTTATCTTATATTATATGTAATTATAATATATTTTTTTAAATATATGATTTGAAATTGCAACGACCATTATGTGTGTGTGTGTGTGTGTGTGTGTGTGTGTGTGTGTGTGTGTGTGTGTGTTTTGGCCTAGACATTGATTTATCACGCCACTTCAACATTTCACAACTCCTACTTTTTTCCACCAATAACACCAAGTGCTAGTCTCAACATCTCTTCGCTAAGTTCCTGCCCAAGCACCCATTCGCTAAAATCTAGATCTCATGCTGACAATAGCTAAGGTATCAAATACAAAGGTATCAGATCATACGACTCGACATTGAGTACTGACAAGTGCAGTTTAAGTTTCAATGATTCACCTAATTCTATCAGGATTTCTTGCAGATGCCATTTAAGATACATATATTGTGTCAATTGATTCAAATTCTACAACTTAATACCTGGAGATCCAAACCCTGCCGCGCGCAGATCCAAACCCTTGGCCACTTGGAGATCCAAAAACCTGGAGTATATTTAGAGCTTGTTTCTGTTGATTGTGCCACTTGGAGATCCAAACCCTGCCCCTTGGTGATCCAAACCCTTGGTCCCTCAGACTAAGAAAAGGTAAGAAGTTTTTTCCACTAAGTCTAAAGTGTACAATTTAGAATTTTTTTTCCTCTTGTTGTTCATATCCTTTTTTGAATACCTAATTCTCATAATTATAACATCAGATAATGCACTTATTTTTCTGACTATAAGGAAATAAAGGAAATGGATTCCTTTTTTTAAGTAATATACATAACACTTCTAACATCAATCAATTGTTTCTCTACTAGAAATACCCATAAATAGAGAATTATTTAGTCTTTCACATCTCTAGTCACCTTACAATCCTAGAATGCTCGAGTCTCCCTTGATATACCTTCTTGTACAATTATCAACAAACAATAAAAAATTGGCCCCAGTACGAGTTCCCTCACACGCTAGTTTGGAAGGAAAGTTTGACAGAAGAAGAAGTGATAGGACTAAAGTCAGGATTGCTAGAAGGAACAATCCTTTTCTTATTTTCTAAGATCATTCTCCATTTGACTTCATTTATTGTGAACTATGGCTTGCATTATGCATATGATATGAGATTATTTGTACAGGGGCGTGAAAAATAAAAGAACGATCTTCTTCCACAATTCATGAACTTTTTCAAGCCTAATACACCAAGTTCTGACCTTATCGAACTCCAAGTATACCATGGATTTGACCTCCGCTGGGAGAAAATCTACTTTAGTCCCTGCAGATCAATATGCCCAAATCCCTGTTGCAGGGGTATATATACATTATGGTCTGCAATATACGAAATTTTATTATTATGTGAGTTGAAACTATAAATCCCCTGGAAATATTTAAAATGGTGATAATATGAAGCATTTCTACCATTAGACCTGTAACCTTTCTAGAGTTCCTTATACTCTATTACTTGATATTCCCCTTCATGTCTTTTATCAGAAACATGAGTGGAATAATTGATCATTTTTGTAATCATTGACTCCAAGTATGCACACTAGATCACCATCATGATATATTTTTAGGATGATAAGAACCATATGAATTTAGATAGTGAAAATTGCATTGATACCATACATAGGTCTTTATCAAAATAATTTTGAGAACAATTATGGTGAGTACATTTACCAGTTGGTGCAAACAAGGTGTGGCATGTGAAATATTAGTTACTATGTGACACATGATCAACATGAAGACAAATCATTTGGGAAATGATAGAACGGAGTGATACTAATGGAAAGTAAGCAATCAATGAGACACATCAAACTAATATGCAAGGGTAAGACTAACTTCAAGCTTAAATGTTACATATCGTAGGTACTTCTTCGATTTATATGAACTATAAGACAGTATAGTGACACTAGTAATCCCACTTACTTGGCCAAGATATTGCGTAGGTAATCCTGATCACAAATATATAGTGAATTAAAGACATGCTTGATTTCCAATGATGTTGTTGTACATTATTTAGGATGAAATGGCACAAGAGCAGGAAAATATGTGTAATTTAAGACTCCATAGATGAGATAAACAAAATTTTATTGAGCTTTACATATAATAAGTATCTCTAGCTAAAATCTATCCTACAATGACCCCTTATGTAATATTTATGCCGTAGGCGTTTTTATTTGAAAACAACCTTGCTGGGTGTCCTCGTGTCATAAGCTAAGCCCTTTGATCTTTTGTTAGACGATTGAATCGTCATCTGCCATCGATTTGAATTGTAGCAGTTCTAACGATTTTCAAGACAGTTGCATGCGGGAATAACAAATCTTTGGAAGACGATTGAATCGTCATCTACCATCGATTTGAATTGTAGCAGTTCTAACGGTTTTCAAGACAGTTGCATGCGGGAATAACAAATCTTTGGAAGGCAATAATATTGCCAGTCCAGTTTCAGCTTACAACCAGGATGGCTTACATTCTTGGCCTCTGCGTATCACCGAGCCACAGGTATGGATTGAAGCTTTGCAACAGATGCTTTGCCAGTTCCAGTTCCAGCTTTCCTTTGAGTTTTGTAGACAATTTTTAATGAATTTTTCGTATCTTTGGATTTTGCAGACGATCTTTAATGAATTTTTCTCATCTTTTCGTTTTGCGGAGGATCTTTAATCGATTTTCTTTGGTTCTCAAATTGTGCAGACGAATGGGAATTGGTCTGAGAATGGCCTACAGACGGAGGAAGGTCTGTACTCCCTGCTTCTTGAGCTGCTTTAGTTCAAGCTGGAAGTCAAGGTAATATCAATAAGTCGCCTTCATCATTCAATCACCTGAAATTTCAATCAACCTGAACATGGTAGTTTTTTTCACATTTGCTCCAAGTAGGTGACTGACCTGTGTCCATAATTGTTTGCAGGCCTACAGACATTCCATGGGATGGCGGTGAGTATTTACCCACAATAAGACTTTCTGTGTACATCAGAAATTTCGATTGACTAAAAATTTGTATCGCAATTTTGTAGGCACATTCAAGCTAACGCTCGAGTTCAGTGAGAATTACCCTAACACACCTCCAAAGGTGAGGTTTGTGTCGACCATGTTTCACCCTAATAGTAAGTTTTGTCAAATTTCCTACTTTTCAATAAATATAAATTTATTATTAAATAGTATTTGATGGTGCAAGAATGATGAATTCTGCCCCTCTGGTTCTCAAACCCTTACCAGGCATATCAGATCATATTTTTAAAGAGGTCTTAGGTTTTTCTTGTGCAGTTTATAAGGAGGGTGACATTTGCTTGGACATTTTGAAAGAGAACTGGAGACCCATCTACGATGTCGCTGCAGTTCTCACTTCAATTCAGGTACCCTTTTAGTTGTGAGGTGTTACTGTTCTTCATGAAGTATAAGTGACTCTCAATACTTGTGTTTGTATCATGTGGGTGCAGTTGTTACTTTCTGACCCGAATCCACAATCTCCTGCGAATCATGAGGCTTCTCGTTTATACTCCACTGATCGCAAAGAATATAACAGAAGGGTCCGCCAGGTTGCTCAGCAGAGCTTGTCTGATGTATAACAGAAAGTTGACGTGCTCATAATTATTATAATTTTTTTATGTCAATTTAATACCTAGCTTTTTCACGTGATTGAGTCGAACAGAAAATGATAATATGTTGATATGCTTAACCAAGTTTCAAATTTTCAATTTCAGATTTTCTTATTCTTCCAAATATAACCAAAAATAAGACACGAATCAATACTCTATATATATAGATCCCTCTGAACTTGATACATGCAGATAAATATATCCTCGGCAATCCCATTCTCAAGGTTTTAAGTAACGGTGCGATACAAAGCAACTATTTATTTCCATTCATTCATTTGATCGTCACCCATTAAAAACATTAGCAAGAATTAATGTTTTATTTTTTGCAAAATAAAACAGCGGTAATAAGAATCCAAAACGGCCAAGATTTTCCGTGTTCTCTCTAAGAATCTTGTTAGCGTTGGAAATTTCGTTTCGAAATTTAATCCCACAGGTTTAACTCAATAGTTGCAAAGTGACAGGATAAATTAAACAAATGATTGGTTACTGTAGACTAAAACTTTAATGGAAGAATGGAAGAATGTTAATTAGTGAGATATTATTATCAAGACTTTGAAAATGATGTAAAAATGTTGGATGAAAATTTGTTCCAAATAATTTAATTCTCCTAAAATCTGCCATCATATAGTGAAATAATTTATTCATAATTCTGCAATAAAAGTTTGTTGTGGTTTTAAGTTAGATTTGGTTTATTTTACATGTTTATTATATAAGTTACTATTTTTGCGAAACCAAGCAAAGCTCACACCCATTTTTGTGAGCTTGTATGTCTTCGATTTTCAGGATTGTGAGTACCAGCTTTTCCAACTCGAAGTATTTACAATGGCGGCGTCAGCCGCCTCATCTTCAAATCTTGCCACGATCATCTTCAAATCTTGCCAATAAATCTTGCCAATCGACATCAACAGATCAAAAACTTCTTATTTCCAGTTTGCTTGGAGTCATTACATCTTTAGTCCTATTAACAATTGTATTCCACATAAGAATCTTACGGCGTTTCTTTTGCAACATCTGATGATGGTGCAATTGCTAGTGTATATTTTTTACATCTTTTCAACCTATGTATACTAGTTTGTTTATAAATCATCATCCATAAATTTTCCAAATTTTCTAAATATTGTAAGCATGAATATACAAGTGGGGTTCTAGGCCACATCCTACTCTAACTAATTCACATTTTATATCCAACCACATGATTAACATATGTAATCTATATGGATCACTTTCAACACATGGTAGAGATGCCCTATGCATATCTCTGTCGATTTCCAATATTCATATGCATAGAACCCATTCTTTGACATTCATAAGACCTTTACTTTTAGGAATATGTATAAGCATCCAATGCTTCAGCCCAAGAATAGGTTCAAACAATATTTGACTCATGTAGCCAATGGAACTTGAATAAATAATCATAATAGTGTTTTCTCTCTATAAATTTAAAAATAATAATAGATTGAAATAGCACAGAATTCTCTGCATTTTTTCCATCTTTTCTCCCATAGACTTTAAAGCATTGAATATATCCATTTTGTAGAGAGACACACCCCAAGTTTATTATATATTTCCTAAATAATGGAAGAACTTATAAATTCTTTGATACAAGGAAGTTTAGGATCTATTGATTAAGACTTGAGTACTTAAATGGAAGAATAAAACACCAAGAAAAACATAATTCCATGAGAACAAGAATGACTGGGGTTTCAATGAAGATATATGTTGAGCTTTTTTAACTCATAAATCCTAAAGAATATAATGGTAACAAAAGAGAACTAATGAAATAAAGAACCTACAAGTTATGCGTATCCCAGTATCTCTTCATCATGTATTGCAAATTTTCAAGAGACGGAAGGGAAAAGTATACGTACCTTGCTCAAAATTTACCTTATACAAAGATTCTTCAATTTGTCAGGTACCGAGGATGCTTCAATTCTTACATAAATTCTTCTGAGATAATAGGTTGATTTCACTAATGTAGTGGATTCCTTTTACGTACAAATGATTTATTCATCATGTTTGTATGTGTTTTTGTGTCCCTCAATTAAATTTTTATGTTGATACATATTCTTTAACATTTTTAAAAAATATTTCACTATAATTATATTATTATGTGGTAGTCAATCCGTGTGGAAAAGCACCAGCATAGTCAGAAGTAAAAAAAAAATACAATTTCACTTTACATTTAATGTGAAATTTTTATTATTTGTTTATATAATAGAAATAATAACTTTTCTTTTGTTGATATATTTAGTTTGAGAACCATGACAATGATGTTTTTAATGAGGAAGACTTGTGGTCATCCCCAAACCTTGTGGTGAGAATAAGCAAGTATGTGACGAAAATGAACAAACAAATTATGGAGTTTATTTGCAATAGAGATGGAAATATTGTGACTGAGGATAGGATCAATAAATTGAAAAAATATCTTTAGTCATATGAGGTAATAACCATATTTTAAAGTGAGTTCTTTTTTTTTCTTTTTTATGTCATAAGTTTAAATTTGAAAGTTTGTTTTTTAGCTTTTACATTATTTAATCGAATATATATATATATATATATATATATATATTATGTAGAATTATTTGGAGGAACTTTTCCCCTACAGCAATTAGTTGATCCTTAGCTCAGTGATGATACTAGTGGAATTAATGAGACATGACATGAGTGTATGCTCAGCACTAGCACCCAACATTTATTTGTGAGGTAGTTATTCACTACTCCACTTTTCAGTGGTCATGCTCCTTGTATTT
Source organism: Pinus albicaulis (assembly GCA_034641835.2). Taxonomy (NCBI): domain Eukaryota; kingdom Viridiplantae; phylum Streptophyta; class Pinopsida; order Pinales; family Pinaceae; genus Pinus; species Pinus albicaulis. Next base: position 262,472,235 of record CM076577.1, read on the forward strand.
ACATTAGGTTAAAACTATTAGTTGTGATCAATGAGCACATGACCCCCGAGCCAAACACGTAGCTAGGCTCTGGATCAAGTGGTGATAGAGGTGAACCTAGTACTAATGACATTATGGGTTCATTTCCTGGAGAATCGCGTGTTAAGAGAACAGGGAAGATTAACTGCATATTTTTGGTGAATTAGGAAGGATTTCTAATAAGAACACCAAAATTTCATGGTATTTTTTTATGTTTTAACTATTTCATGTTTTCAATCTAAAACATAAGTCGCCTATATTATTATTTTCAAACTAATGATCATATATTTTTGCATGAAGGTAACAACTTGTTTTATACAAAAATGGATGACAAAGAATTAGAAATTTTTGGGCCCACCATAAGCGAAAGGTGGAATTGCCAAAATCGCAACCTTAAAAAAGATCTTATGGACTACCTTGAAGATATATTCGAGGTATATATCTTCAATAAAACCAATATCATTGTCATATCATAGTTAAAAGAACTATGAGACCACTATAGGAGAAAATTGGTAGAAAACCCTATGTATGAGCACCCTCCCATGATCCCTTATATGGAATGGAAGGGCCTCATCGAGGACGCAAAGGAGAAGGTATTGAGAAAATAAGGGAAAACACCACCTGGTCAAGCAAGGTACAAATTACATCTTGAATTCAATAAGTTTAAATTTCTTTAGTTTTGAATAAAATTGTAGTATATAACATACTTGAAACTTTCCATGGGTTCCTCGACACTTCAAAGGAAACCAAGGCAAGGGATGAGAAGCATGCATTGCAAAAATTGGGCTAGGGCGGCTAATTGATGCTACAAGAAAGAATTGTGAGTACCCAAAACTTCTTAACAATAGTATATATTATATAGCATTCCAACATTATGGTAATTGTGCTAGAAAATAACAAAAATAAATACTCTTATGCAATGCATGATGATATATTTAGAACCGAAATCACAAAGGAATACTTTGAGATTGGTTTCAAGTTCAAATTTAAAGGCATATTCGAACTCCAAAAAAACATGGGGCAAACCCTAAGATCCAGTTTGAAGGAGAAGGTAAATAAAAATCAAACCATATTAATGTTTCATTAATTATAAAATACAATCATGTTTGATACAAATCTAATGCGTTGCTTTACTTTAATTAGTAGGGGAGCAATAAAAATATAGATGATCCCATGACTACTGAGCATTGGTCCTCTGATAGTGTGCACTAGCCATAACATTTTGGTGCTCCCAAGGAACCCCTTGACAGTGGGGTGCAACCCCAAGATGAGGCCCACAATGGTAATAGGTTTATATGTTAATCATATAATTAATAATTTTGTACTTGTAAAGTATGTACTTCTTTTTTACTTATTCATTTACGATTGTCTACTTATAATTTTTTTGGTCTGAATGGCAGAGCATGTCATACAGGAGGATCCTCAACCAGAAGAGGAACACGAGGTAGTCATTGCAATGGTGTCGAATAGAGAACAAGGTAAATAATTACATAGCAAAGGTGTTTTTAATTATTAAAAAACTACTTCAATGATATTCAATAATTGATCATATAAATGTAATACTTTTTGTAGGTGATGCTCCTCCACATCATCCTCAACTTCGTGAGAACATCATGACCAGGATTGTAATGTGTCAGAGGAGACAATTACAACCTTCATCATAACAACCCCATCCAGAACATGAAAATGTAGAAATGGATGAAAAAAATTTGAATTATATGGGTCGTAATAAGAAGAGGCAAAAAATAATTGATCATGTACAATGTTATAATGTATAGTATAAGACTTATTGTTGTAAAATAGTTTTGATGTAAAAAAATACATTGATGTATACATATTTTTGAATGAGTTCCTGCATAATTTTTTGTACTTATGTTAGAAAAATATGAAATATACTTGATTAGAAGTTGTTATAGGATGAACGTCAACAAATATGTTTATTTATCAATTTTTTGTTTTGCTAGTGTATGCATGAATCTTAATGTTTGCCTATCAATTTTTTTTATAGTAGATATATTGGGTACTCAGGAACAGAGAGTGATGTGTGGGGGGCGTGGAGGGACCATAAGAGCTTCCACCTTTACGTCGTTGGCCCTATTCAGTAGAGAATAATTTAGGATTTGGTTGTCTTGGACCAAACCTCTCTCGCTTTAAAAGATGAACAACCAAGTCAATGTTGACTTTGTTGTTGTTGTGTCAAATCAAGGAATGTCTACTCCAAGATTAGGCTAATCCAATAAATTATTCTTGAAACCAAGAGGATCTCATTCAGGTATTCATGCGCCTCAGTCTTGTTTAATTTTTATTTAGTCATAAAAATGTTTCTTAATTTATTTTATTATTTCTTATTATTTATCTCCTTTAACACATTTTATGTGCATTGCGGGTATTATTATTTCATAAATTTTTCATCCACAAATGTAACATGGCTGGAAATTAAGTGGATGAATTTCTCCTCTTGAGTAGTCATTCCTTTTAGGTGTTCATCCTACCTTTTGCATTTCAATTCTGATCCTCCTTTGTTATCAGCTATTTTCTAGTTAATTGTCAATTATTTGTCAATTATTATGGTGCTTGGATTCTTTCTTAATTCATGTACTACATGCATCCACTTTGTCAACTTCATCCTGCAATCTTGTAAGACAACCTCAATCATATTATCATGCATGGGTTAGGGTTTTTATTTCTTTATAACAAAAGCAATCAATCCTAGGGTACAAACCCTAGATCCTTCTAATTAAACCCTTGGATAGAGTTCACAAATTAACATACTAAAATTATCAATACCTTGTCTTTCAGCTTCATGCCAACTCATTAGGGTTCTAAATTAACACGAACCCAAATGACAAGACCCTACATTCAATAATAAACCAATAGATGTCTACCATTTTTTTAGTTAAATGGCATTAATAAAACACCTTTTCATATGTCTACCATCGATGATCATTGGTAAGATAATGGTGTTGGAAAGACATAATCATCAAATCTATTTCCTTTTATGGTTCTAAGGTTTTGGGACCTATCTTCCTTTGAGTTGGTTTGGGTTAGTTTCAAACTAAAATTTTCTTAGTGCATCATCTAAATAGAATTTAAGGCCCATCCTTTACATGTTAAATAGATTCCAAACTCTTGGTGACCTTGTTCTTGGTGGGGATCGATACCCATACCCAGCTCTCTATTCTTTCAATACTTTTGCTTATGTAGGACTCCTTGGGTGGATTCGTTGTTGGTTTTCAGAGGCCTCCAATTTACTTTAGCAAGTGCCCATATTTTCTACTCATCTTTACCCTTGTAGGTACTCTTCATATGCTTTATGTTACCCTCCCACTAGCATATTTGGCCTCATTTCTAACGGACAAAATTTTGCTCTTGTGACACATAGGCATCCTAAGAGCGACACTTTGAGGTTGGGAAAAACATCGTTTCTTGTCCCATCGCAAATGTGACACTTCTAATAACTGTCGGAATAGTGACACTTCCAATGTTGGTATTACGATACCGAAATAATTGTCGTAATACCGACAAAACCCATCGTCGCAAGTCCGACTGAATCAATCGTCGCAAGTCCGACAGATGACAACAAAAAAATTGTCGCAATCCTGACGGAAACACTCGTCGCAAGTCTGATTGAATCAATCGTCACAAGTCCAACGTACACAAGTTTCACAAGTCCGACGGACACAAGCGTCACACTTCCAATGGAAAATCTCGTCGCAAATCCAACGGAAACCATCGTGCAACTCCGACAAAAAAAATCGTAGATGGAAAAAAAAAAACGTCGGGAACCTTGCTTGGATAATTGAATCCTTAGGTTTCCTATATTATCTCATGATTCTATTTTCTCCCTTGTTCTGTTGTCTCTATCTCAATTTAACCTGCTCTTATATCTTGTTTGAACATTGGGCATCCCTTATTTGGTTTCAAATATTTTCCAAGGGAGTTTCATTCTCTAATTTTCAATTTAATCCTCTTCTCCCAAGTCATACCACATGAGTCATCAATAATAGCCAGAGTCAAAATATTCACATCTTTGTTGGAAAACACCAATTCCTTGGAGACATACCTCATGAGTCATGAATAACACGCATAGGACAAGTTTCATAATCTAAAAATTCTTGTCCGTTGTAATAATTGTGAACAAACAATGTGCATGGAACCAAACCTTCTAGACTATGTCACATAGAATAGGAAAAACATGTGGGTTAAAAAACTGGCATGTATTTCAGAAAATATAGCACCAACTCTTCATACAACATAATCCCTAATATCCCCTAGCACCTTATTCTTCATCATGTACACCATCCTGCATAATATTGGAATAGAGAGGTTCAAGTAGGCAAGTATGGTGAAGAAAATATGGCACCAACTCTTCATACAACATAGCCCTAATTTCCCCTAGCACTTTAATCCTCATCATGTACACCATCCTGCGTAGCATGAACATGAAATTCTAAAAATAAACTTTATTATTTCCTTTTTATAATAATTATAAAATTTATTTATGGGTTTAATAACAGTTGGAGCATGGTTGAATGTAGCTATCAATCCATTTTGTTTTCTCTTGCTAATAATGCAATGAAATTAAACACATAGGCCAATAAAATCAAGCTCAGAGGTACACCTTTCAATGAATGAGCAATGAGATCCAAAATGAATATCTTCAGAGGAAGCTAAATCTTGTGTCCATACATAATAAATAAAGATGCTTCCTCTATTAGACATTTATGAGTACGACAATGCTCCTCTTACATAAGAGCCTTTGTTGGAAAAAAAAAATCAACATATCAATTTCCAGATAAGGGCATTCTCTTATGCAAGTGGATTATGCATGAGCATAGCTGAGTATTTTTTTATGAAACAGGTATAAATTTGGATTTTTCACATCATATTAAATGTAAATAAACTACCTAAGCAAGTCAGCATAGGCCAAACCTGGCCAATACCATCCAATGAAGGGGATAGCACTATTATACTATCAATAGGGCCTTAGTCATGTTTATTCACTTATCCTTGTATTCAAAGTAAATATTATTACTTGTCCTTGAATTCAGAATATGCTATGATGGTTGAAATCAAAATCCATCCCTGAAGTTAGAATGTGCACTCTACAGCCTAGGTTGTAGTGGGGTTAGGTTCAGTGTGGAAGTAATCCATTATTAATCCAACAATGACATTTTACAGTGCAGATGAAGGTGCATTTGATGTATTGAGTATGGAATCTAGTACAGACCCATCATTTAAATGAAGGAGGTTTGGTCGTTGGGGTCTCTGAACACTTTACTGGTGTATTCTACTACGAAGGTCAAGGTGGGGTGAAGTCAAACCCAATCAACCATGAAATCAACTGGTGCATTCAACAGCTCATATAAGGCTAGAGGTTGGGGTGGCACTGCAGTGATTTATAACTTTTGTGTAAGAATAGACTGAATCTAAATGGTCATTGGTTGCATTTAATATAGACAATAGTACAAATCCATCTATAGTAGCATCTGATATTCAGATCATAGTTCCTGTTATCACTCCCCCCAACTTCCTAAGGCTGACAGTAGGATTGGAGAAAGGTAACCACAGGCCAACTTTTAGCCTAGATAGCTAGCCCTACCCGAACCAGAGAGGGCTCTCTCTATGTCACTTTGCAGTCAAATGCATGATTGTATATAATGTTTTAGTCTAGTTATGATGCTCAATAGATTAAGGTTTTTGTTTGTTTGGAGTTTTGCTGGATAGGAATGACAGTTAGGACACTAGGTCTAGGGTATTGATATGATTTCAAAGGTTTAGTTGCAGAGGAAAGGGTGAGGATAGGTAGGTAAGCTAAGAAGCATGATTAATTTTCCATTGTGTATAGAGTGAAATGAGAAGAAATCGGAATGAGCATTAAACTGAATTCATTCATCAAAAGAGCAAGAAAATTTCATGAAAATCTTATAAAAAACAGAGCATGGAAAGAATGTTTTCTGTCTATAAAATGATAAGAATTAGCATAATTAATCATATGTGTGGAATATGAGTAACATAACATTCAAAATAATGTGTTTACAGAGCAAAAAAATTCTCAAAGTCATACCACTGGAGTCTAACCACTATGTCTGCAACATTGTCCTTGATTTCATTAGCAAAAGCTTGTACAATAGCTCCACTGCAAATAACAACTATCCAACCTCTACAATGACAATAGAGAGTCTAATTATAGAAAATATATATCATGATGCCTCACCAAGTCGAAATTTCATCCCAAATGGGTCATAAATGCAAGAGATTAGTCATTTCCTAGTTTCTAGGAAGGTTAGCAACCATTCCCTAAAATTTAGCTACAAACTAGGAGTGTTTGTCCCTTACATTAATTACACCTTCCATCATAAAAGGAAGCAAAAACTAACTTAATAACTCTAATGACAACTCATAGCCTCGAATTTGTGACCATTTCTGAGCTTGACAGTTGTACTGAAAGAATCCAATGTTGATCTGTGACAATTTTGACTGAATAATTTAAAAACAAACTACATAAGCGTAACAGAAATTTGAAGGCACTTTGAGAAGTCCAAATTCACTTTTGAAAAAACGGTCAACTATCCCTATGTGTCTAGTTTCCATAACATCTTGAATTTTCCAAAATGGACCACGGGAAGGCCTTCAAAACTCCATTCTCCCATGATCACTCAAAAGCGTAACAGAGGGTCCAAAAAGGAGGCGGAAACATGAAAAATAGGTGGTTTTCAGCTTTTTCTCCAAATTGTAGCTTGCCATGCCAGGAGGGTTATTGATCTATGATGTACTAATCAAAATACATCCATCCATGTAAATAAATCACCATTTGGCTACCTCCAAATCAAAAATTCATAAGTGTCTGTTACCCTTCTACAATGAGAAATTTCCAAAATTCTGCCAAAAATCATGAAAAATACCAAAAATTCTCCAACGCCTTCAAAATTGGTTCTTTGACACTTGAAAGAGATAGGCTATACATATAATGAAGCTTCATCCAATAAATCCATGTTGTTCTTCTCCTTGAGCTTTATTAGTGCCTCTTTAAGCCTCTTTTTGACTTGTTTTAGCCTTACTTGAGAAATGGTATCCCTGGTTCGATAATGACTTGTCATGTGCCTTTGCAGCTTGTTATCCCTTTCAGCCTTCTTCAATAACTTTTCCAGGTGTTCATTAACTCTTGATAGCCAAAGTTATTTATTGTCATTGATCTCCCTGGCAATGATTTCATCAAATGTTAATACTTCAGGTTGATGAATTTGTTGTTTCTCTTGCTCCAATGCCTTTTCTAGGCCTCTTGTTATTGGTCTTTTTGCATGTACTTCAGCCTTTATCTCTTGCACTTGGTCAACAATAAAAAACTTCTTTCCTTTACCTCTGATTTCTTCCATGTCTGATTTTATGTACTTTGGAGGAGCTTATTCATTTGCAATTGAAGATTTTCTCGTTCAAGGAAAGTAATCTAAGATTGGGCAATGGAGAAGGATTCTTTCAATTATGCAATTTCTTTATCCTTCTCTTTGATGATGTCTTCAACTTATTTGACCTCCTCATGATTGGGTACCTCAGCCTCCATTGGCATTGAATCATCGTGTTGGTGCAAAAGAGGTTGCTCCTCAATCTGACATTGCTCATCATGGGTGTCAAATGTAAAAAATATCCTGGTAGACTTAGGCACAAAAGCTTGCCTCCTTCCTCTCTCATATGTGTGAGAAAATCCCAAAACCTTAGGGACATCTGAAATTTGAATACACATACTGGAAGATCCAATATCCATTGGTTGTGGTGATGATGTAATAGGTAAGACAGAAAGCGATGATGATAACCTCTCCAAGAAGTCTCCCCATGTCATGTTTATGGAGGACAAGTGATGCAGCACAATGAGATTGATAAGGCCATGATGAAAGAGACTAGTATGATGATCTTCTCTTATGCTCTGGACCTTCTCAGCCATCTTAACCAAGCTCTTGTATAAATAATCAGGCAAATAAAGTGTTTTGACTCTGGTAAAGTGCATCAAAATCCTGATGTGATACCTATATAGCCTGGATAATCTTCATTCACACGTAAATTACTTCATTATGAACATCATCAATGGAGCATACTTGTTTCTAAGGTTTCTAAAAGGAAAAATAAATTCTAGATCATCTCTAACATGAGGCTTTAGAAACTGCTTGTAGTTTTCAATGTCAAGATCCATACCCTTGAACCACTACTCTCCCTGAGAATGAATACCTGTAGCTGAAGCAATTACGTCAGGGGATAAACTAGTCTCCATAACTGCAAGAGTGACCTTTCCCATGTTGTAGTTGGTTGCAAAAATACTAGACAACTGAAGATTATACCCTCCTTCCATTAGCCTTTCACAAAATGCTAAGCACTGATTTCTTTGAAAACATCTTCTAGCCAATGGCAAAGCATTGATCTCGTCCATGGTGAACGGCTCAATTTTGAGATGGCACCCTCCTTTGAAACTCTTCTTCTCACTTTCCATGATGTTGGTCACTGGAATTATATGAAAACTTTGCGATGTCTATGAAATGAGTGGATGAGAATGAAAATTTGGAAAACGGAGTGTATGAAGGTGTGAGTTTCGTGGATGAAATGGAAGGGATTGAAGCTCGGAAAAATTCTAGAAACATTTGAGTAGGTATTTTTGTGTGTCGGCTCCAATTTGAAGGTGAAATGAAGGCAAATGGATGAGTGGAAGGCATTCAAATGTCTAGAACACAGGAAATTCCCAAATTTGACTGTGAGAATAGCCTATGCAACAGTAAGACAAGTTTGTGAGGTGAAAAAGGAGTGATGGAGATGAGTAAAAATTCTGATAAAATTTTAGTGAATAGGGTTGTGTCTTGACTTCACAATGGAAGTGGAATGAGGAGAAATGGAGGAGTGGAAGTGCCTCAAAACCCTAAAACACAATCATTTCCCAAATGAGTCTGTGGGAAAAAACTAATGAAGAAATGTTTTGATTTTTGAGGGTTATGGAGCTGGATAAAAAATTTGATAAAATTTTTGAAGATAGGTTGACTCCTTAGATCCACAATGCAAGTGAAATGGATGAAAATGGGTGAGTGTAAGTGCTTCAAAACCCTAAAACACAATCTTGTCTATTTTCAGCATTTTCACTGCTTTGACTGTGTAAGATAGCTTCGAATCAGGGTTTTTTTGTTTTTGACAAGTTATGGAGGGTAGTGTGGGTGATAGGTTTATGTAGATGGAGCATGGGGAATGTAGGTTTGCATTTTAAGTGATGGGTTATGGTTTAGGTTGAATAATATAGGTTAGGGTTTTTCAAATAAATAAATAAAATTATATGTGGACAGTGAACATCATGGTGACATCATAAAATGACATGAAATGATGGAAATATTTCAAAATAAATCCAAAAATGAGCATGCAAGGGTACCTTACCTTGTATAAAGGTCACACCAAAATTGGGGACATGAGCTTCGAAAGGTTTGAGGGTTTCCAAGCTTCAAAACAGTGAAATTTGTCACCTACAGGAACGTAACAAGGTATTCTTACACGCTGCCAAGAGCGTAACAAAGGTGTTTTCACTGCCCAGAAACATAACAAGGTATTTCTTACACTCTGCCAAGAGCGTAACAAAGGTTTTTTCACTGCCCAGAAGCGTAAAACTACACTTCTCCACTAAACTTCAATGCCAGAAACGTAACAAAGCTAATCTCCCTCACCAATAAAAACATAACAACAATTTGTTTCTCACCACAACAATGTAGAATCGTGGTTTTTCTCTTTGAGAGTTTGTGAGAGTATTTTTTAAGAGTGAAAATAGATAATCAAAGTGGATCTCACATATATAAAAAGATAGCACTAAAAGAAGGGTGAGGTTTCTTTTACCTTTAATATTTACAAAAACATTTTTAAACCCTTTTTGCACATTTGACAGTGACTTTTTTACTCCTTCACATGGGATGAAATAAACTTCTCTCTTTAAAATTTGTGAAATACTCCTTACCCTTTAACATTTTAAAATGACCTTTTTGACCCTTTGTGCAATTTGGAAAGTAACATTCTACTCTTTCAAATGAGGTAAGAAGGCAGAGTAAATTTCTTTGAACCCTTTCACATGAAAGGTGCTTCTTTGGCGCTTTGAATAAGATGAGAGAGCAGAATTTAACCTCTTTTTCATTCCCTGACATTTGAGATAACCTTCATAGGCTATTGAATGTAATATTGAGACAAATTTTCTCCTTTTCTTGAGACAGTGAGATTGATTTTGAAGACCCTTGAACTTTCACATTGATCATGACTTTTAAACATAGATGGGATTTTTTTGAAAACTGAGAATGACTCCCTTTGCATTTCACTGGAAAAGTAGGTCAAAATGACCTCTCTTGGAGCTCTAGTAGTGGATGATGATTTTTTCTATTGTTTAAAAGAGACAAAGAGATAGTGAAACTATATTTCATGAAACGTTTTCTCGAAATTTGAGCCATATGAAACAAGAGAGATGGCTTTATTTGAAATTCATAAACATGTATGCTCCTTTACTAGGGTTTTATGGATGAAGTGGAGGGATGTTGCCTTGTGTTAAGTGAAAATTTGAAGATTTATCCAAAGGCAGGGTTGAACCTATACTTAACCTATATGAGATGGAATGACCTAACCCTAGACCTCTTAATTGATGATGATGTAGATGGTGACCTTGAAAATGATGATGGTGATGACCTTTAAAATGGTGATGATAAATGAAATGAAGGAGCAACACATATGGTTTATACCTATTCAGTGACCAAAATTATTTCTGAGAACTTGTTCGAAAAAAAGTAAAACTTTTGACCTATGACTTAATGGAAAACAACTAAAATAGTCATTTGATCACTTACATACCTGAGCTAACATTAGCTTCAATTGGGGATGGAAACTCCTTCAGGATGTGCCAAGAACACCGTAGATCAGGTAGCCTTACCATTGGGCGATGGAGTCAAACTGGACTTTGAAAAACTTTGACAAACTGGAAACATTGAACTAATCTGGAAATGACTTTGACTAAAAATAATTGACTTGACTCTGACTAAACTTATTATGGCAGCATATCATCAAGACTTGAGGGCTTCAAATCCTGATGAAAACCACTCGCCTGCAGAAGACATATGTACAATCATGTGGAATGATCCTTCCAATGTAACCAATCCAACAAATGGATACTTACTGAAATCCTACTCATGCGTTCCTTGAGCAGGCAAGAGAAAAATGAAAGAGGCAACTCAACTTTTCCACTGAATCCAATACCTGTATTAACAAACTTGGAAAATTCTTCCTCTACTGATGACTACAAAAAACTCACCATAGGATCATGGAAATCATGTAACATATGATCTTTTGAAGGATTAAAAGCAGGAAAACAAACCTTATTCCATAATGTTGGTTTGTCTATATGTTGAAACTTATTCCCAACCAATGGAATGAGAGAAAACTGTTTTTCATTCTCATGATCCACAATAGATAAGGGCTCCTTATTTTCTTGAATTTCATCAAACACAACAGTAAGACCATATGCAACCAGGATGTCTTCGTCATTAACTAGATCACATAGACGTTGGTGAGGTCATTGCAACTCATCATTAGAATCATGAAATAAAACTTGGCTTTCATCATTCAAATTTGATTGATCTTTAATTATGGAAGAAAATACTATCTGTTGGAGATGTTCTTGTGAATCATAGGACTGATGCAAATCAACAAATGATTCTTCAATGATATGCTCAATTAATTTTACCTGATGATTGGCAAGAGGACTTTGTTCAACAACCACAGTGCTAATGTGTACACCATCTGGATCTAAAATAACCTGTTCTTTTTCATTATTCTCCTCTTATTGATTAGTTTCAGGCTGTTGAGTTTCTTCCTTAACCTCTAACAGATCAGTGTGTTGTGTTTCTACAATAATTGTTTCCTGTGGGGAATATTTATGAGCATCTAGACAATATACATCATATGTTTCTTCATCAATCAAAGAGGAGGCTACTTTGTGCTTAGTATGATCTCGTGTATCAAAGTGATTAGCTTCTTCAGATTGTTGTTGGAAGGAAAAATCATAGAAGGCTCCAATGATATCTTCATCATCCATACATTCGATATCATCAATTCTTTTAAGATATGCAATAAAACCTTCACAATAATCACAAAAACTTTGTAAAAGAGACAAATAAAGATGAGAATTCCCGTAATGGTCGAAGAACACTCTATGGAAATCTTTAAGAAAACATAAGCTTCTTTCTGGTAACCCTTCATACCATGATCTAGCTTTCCCTTCCAGGGTAGCTATAAACATTTTCATCAAGAAATCCTCAGGAAACTCAATCTTTAGTTTACATACATGCGTGTGAAATATAACCAGATGTAGAACAGCCTCATCCTCCTTTCCATCTATGAATTTGGGCAGATAATTTTTCCAATCTATTCAAGGAATTCGATTTGGAAAATGAGGAATGTGAGCACAATTAATAGGGGAATACCTTCTAGTAGTTGAATCCATCTTGAAAATAGTGAAATCACCAAAAAATTATTCAAGCTATTGGTTATTTAACAATGGATTCACCATGAAAACTCTAAACTTTTGGATTCTTTGGAAGTGGAGTTGTTAAGTGAAAGATGCAAAGGCTTCTTGTATCTGACCATTGTTTCACCATCAGAAATCAGAGCTAATCTTTGTCGTTCTTTCCCGGGAAATATTTAACCTTCGTTCCCCGGAAACGGTGCCAAGAATGTTATCACTCTCCCCAACTTCCTAAGGCTGACAGTAGGATTGGAGAAAGCTAACCGCAGAACAACTTTTAGCCTAGGTAGTTATCCCTACCTGGACAAGAGAGGGCTCTCTCTATGTCACTTTGCAGTCAAAGGGATGACTGTATATAATGTTTTAGGCTAGTTATGATGCTCAATAGATTAAGGTTTTTGTTTTTTTGGAGTTTTTCTAGATAGGAATGACAGTCATGAGACTAGGTCTAGCGTATTGATCTGATTTCAAAGGTTTATTTGCAAAGGTAAGGGTGAGGTCAGGTAGGTAAGCTAAGAAGCATGATTAATTTTCCAGTGTGTATAGAGTGAAATGAGAAGAAATCGGAATGAGCATTAAACTAAATTCATCCATCGGAAGAGCAAGACAATTTCATGAAAATAATATAAAAAACAGAGCATGGAAAGCATGTTTTCTGTCAATAAACTGATAAGACTTAGCACAATTAATCATATGTTTGGAATATGAGTAACATAACATTAAACATCATGAGTTTATAGAGAGAGAAAAAAAATCTCAAAGGCATACCATTGGAGTCTCAACACTATGTCTGCAACATTGTCCTTGCTTTCATTAACAAAAGCTTGTACAATAGCTCCACTGCAAATAACAACTATCCAACCTCTACAATGACAAAAGAGAGTCTACTTATATAAAATATAGATCATGACACCTCACCAGGTCTAAATCCCATCCCAAATTGGTCATAAATGCAAGAGATGAGTCATTTCCTAGTTTTTAGGGAGGTTAGGAACCATTCCCTGAAATTTAGCTACAAACTAGGAGTGTTTGTCCCTTACATTAATTACACCTTCCATCATAAAAGGAATCAAAAACCAACTTAATAACTCTAATGACAACTCATAGCCTCGAATTTGTGACCATTTCTGAGCTTGACAGTTGTACTGAAGGAATCCAATGTTGATCTATGACAATTCTGACTGAAGAAATTAAAAACAAACTGCAGAAGCGTAACAGAAGGTTGGAGGCACTTTGAGAAGTCCAAATTCACTTTTGAAAAAATGGTCAACTAGCTCTGTGTGTCTAGTTTCCATAACATCCTAAATTTTCCAAAATGGACCACGGGAAGGCCTTCAAAAATCCATTCTCCCAGGGTCGCTCAAAAGTGTAACAGAGGATCCAAAAAGGACACAGCTTTTTCTCCCAAACTGTAGCTTGTCATTCTAGGAGGGTTACTGATCTATGATATACTAATCAAAATACATCCATCCATGCAAATAAATCACCATTTTTCTGCCTCCAAATCAAAAAATCATAAGTGCCTATTACCCATCTACAATGAGAAATTTCCAGAATTCTGCCAAAAATAATGAAAAATACCAAAATTACTCCAAAGCCTTCAAAATTGGTTCTTTGACACCTGAAAGAGATATTCTATACATCTAATGACTCTTCATCCAATAAACCCAAGTTTTTCTTAAAGACTCTTCAGCCTTCTTCAATAACTTTTCCAGATGATCATTAACTCTTGACAACCAAAGTTCTTTATTCTCATTCATCTCCATGGCAATGAGTTCATCAAATGCTAATACTTCAGGTTGATGAATTTGTTGTTTCTCTTGCTCCAATGCCTTTTCTAGGCCTCTTGTTCTTGGTCTTTTTTCATGTACTTCAACCTTTATCTCCTACACTTGGTCAAAAATAACAATATTCTTGCCTTTACCTCTGCTTCCTTCCATGTCTGATTTGTATGTACTTTGGAGGAGCTGATTCATTTGCAATTGAAGATTTTCTCATTCAAGGAAAGTAATCTAGGATTGGGAAATGGAGAAAGCTTCTTTTAATTCTGCAATCTCTTTATCCTTGTCTTTGATGATGTCTTCAACTGATTTGACCTCCTCATGTTTTGATACCTCAGGCTCCATTATCATTGACTCATCATGCTAGTGCAAAAGAGGTTGCTCCTCAATCTGACATTGTTCATCATGGGTGTCAAATGTAAGAAATCTCCTGGTAGACTTAGGCAAAAAAAATTTCCTCCTGCCTCTCTCATATGTGTGAGAAAATCCCACAACCTTAGGGACATCTGAAAGCTGAATAGGCATATTAGAAGTGCCAATCTCCATTGTCTGTGGTGATGATGTAATAGGTAAGACAGAAGGCACTACTAATAACCTATCCAATAAGTCTTCACATGTCATGTTTATGGAGGACAAGTGATGCATCACAATGAGCTTGATAAGGCCATGATGAAAGAGACTAGTATGATGATCTTCTCTTATACTCTGGACCTTCTCAGCCATCTTAACCAAGCTCCTGTATAAATAATGAGTAAAATCAAGTGTTTTGACTCTGGTAAAGTGCATCAAAAGCCTGATGTGATACCTGTATATCCTGTAGAATATTCCTTCGCATGTAAAGTACTTCATTATGAACATCATCAGCGGAGCATACTTGTTTCTGAGGTTTCTAAAAGGAAACATAAATTTTGGATCATCTCTAACATGAGGCTTTAGAAACAGCTTGTGGTTTTCAATGTCAAGATCCATACCCTTGAACCACTACTCTCCCTGAGAAGGAATACCTGTAGCTGAAGCAATTAGGTCAGGGGATAAACTAATCTCCATACCTGTAAGAGTGACCTTTCCCATGTTGTAGCTGGTTGCAAAAATATTGGACAACTGAAGATGATACCCTCCTTCCATTAGCCTTTCACAAAATCTTAAGCACTAAGTTGTTTGAAAACAGCTTCTGGCCAATGGAGAATCATTGATCTCGTGCATGGTGAATGGCTCAAGTCTGAGATGATGCCCTCCTTTGAAACTCCTCTTGTCACTTTCCATGATGTTGGTCACTGGAAAGATGAAAACTTTGGGATGTCAATGAAATGAGTGGATGAGAATGGAAATTTGGAAAACATAGTGTATGAAGGTATGAGTTTGGTGGATGAAATGGAGGGCCTTGAAGTTGGGAAAAATTCTAAAAAAACTTGAGTAGGTAGTGTTGTGTCTCAGCTTCAAGTTGAAGGTGAAATTAAGGAAAATGGATGAGTGGAAGGCATTTAAATGTCTAGAACACAGGAAATTCCCAAATTTGACTGTGAGAATAGCCTATGCAACAGTAAGACAAGTTTGTGAGGTGAAAAAGGAGTGATGGAGATGAGTAAAAATTCAGATAAAATTTCAGTGAATAGGGTTGTGTCTTGACTTCACAATGCAAGTGGAATGAGGAGAAATGGAGGAGTAGAAGTGCCTCAAAACCCTAAAACACAGTCATTTCCCAGATGAGGCTGTGGGAAAAAACTAGTGAAGAAATGTTTTGATTTTTGAGGGTTATGGAGCTAGAGAAAAATTTTGATCAAATTTGTGAATATAGGCTGACTCCTTAGCTCCAAAATGCAAGTGGAATGGATGAAAATGGGTGAGTGTAAGTGCTTCAAAACCCTAAAACACAATCTTGTCTATTTTCAGCATTGCTTTGACTGTGTAAGATAGCTTAGAATTGGGGTTTTGTTGTTTTTTACAAGTTATGGAGGGTAGTGTGGGTGATAGGTTTATGTAGATGGATCATGGCGAATTTAGGTTTGTAGTTTATGTGATGGGTTATGGTTTAGGTTGAATAATATAGGTTAGGTTTTGTCAAATAAAAAATAAATAAATTATATGTGGAGAGTGAACATCATGGTGATAGCATAAAATGACATGAAATGATGGAAATATTTCCAAATAAATCCAAACACAAGCATGGGAGGGTACCTTACCTTGTATAAAGGTCACACCAAAACTGGGAACACGAGCTTCGAAAGGTTTGAGGGTTTCCAAGCTTGAAAACAGCGAAATTTGTCACCTACAGGAGCGTAACAAGGTATTTCTCCACTACCCAGAAGCGTAACAAGGTTACTTACGCTCTGCCAGGAGCGTAACAAAGGTTTTTTCACTGCCAATAAACGTAACAAGGTATTCTTACACTCTGCCATGAGCGTAACAAAGGTGTTTTCACTGCCCAGAAACGTAACAAGGTATTTCTTACACTCTGCCGTGAGCGTAACAAAGGTGTTTTCACTGCCCAGAAGCGTAACAATACACTTCTTCACTGAACTTCGATGCCAGAAACATAACAAAGCTCATCTCCCTCACCAATAGAAACGTAACAACGATTTTTTGCTCACCACAGCAATGTAGAATCGTGGTTTTTCTCTTTGATATTTTGTGAGAGGATTTTTTAAGAGTGAAAAGAGATAATCAAAGTGGATCTCACATATATAAAAAGACAGCACTAAAAGAAGGGTGAGGTTTATTTTCCCTTTAATATTTAAAAAAAAAACATTTTTAAACCATTTAAGCACATTTGACAGTCACTTTTTTACTCCTTCACATGGGATAAAATAAACTTCTCTCTTTCAAATTTGTGAGATGTTGTGGATGATTTTGTCACCCTCCTAGAGACAGCCTAGAGTTGCCATAGACCAGTGCCTAGGACATCTTAATATAGCAAGGAGCCCTTTATAGTTTGGGTTGTCAGTCCAAGAGCTCACTTACTATCTCTTGTTTGAACAAGGAAATTAGTTTTGAATGGGACCAATCTCTCTCAGCAGCTGACACAAAGATAAGAATAATGTAGGAACATCATGTAAAACTTCAGCATGAAAGCATCAGACAGTTAAGAGACCGCTTACTGTAAAGAGGGCCGATTCAAATAGTATATCACAGAAATCAAATATCAGGAAGTGAGTGCAGTGAGGAAACATAAGAATATATTAGCTGGCATGAGACTAATACCCAGATACACAACAGAACCATATAAGGGCGCACCAATTTACGAATCCTTATATGACAATGGCGTTTTAAAAGCACCCTCCTCAAGCAACTAATATAGCAGAAAATATGGAAAGAGTGAACATGGAACAGTATATCATGACTAGGCCTATTTAAAGCGCTTGACTAATTCCAGAAAGGGCACCACTTAAGATGAATCCTTATTGCAAACTAGTGAGCCACTCGCATTCTAGAACATGATACAAGAAGATAAATTGCATGAAATGAGATAATGTATTAACACATAAGAGAAATTACATACTGTGAGATACCAAAGACCAGAATCCTCAATACAGTTATAACCCCTCCTCACTGAGACCCTACGGGCTCTGAAACTTCATACAGAAATGTTACAAAATGTATACAGAAGTCTTCTCGCTGCACAGTTTGCTGATAGAAATCTGGAACCCTTACAATGTCTTTCTTTTTTGCTTTTATAGAAGAGATAGAGAATTCTAGAGGAGGGGGTAGATGGAGAACATTTAATGACTTATTTTGAATTGGATGGCGGAAAACATTCGCGCCTATACTTATGAATGACTGAACATAAATGATTGTACTTCACAATTTATTTCTGGAAATGAAAGCTGGAAATGGAAATCCGCTTATATACAAGATATAAATAATAAAATATGTAGAGAGTCGGCTCTTCTCTGGAGGGGGAAGATCTGCGGCAATAAAACCTTGAGGCGCCTGCTCCTGTGCATGGTACTCTCGATCTTCGGATTTTGAATTTAAACTTGAAACCTTTATCAAGCTGGACACTGAATTTATTACTTCTTCATTAATGATCTGTAGCTGCGTTAATGTTTTCATCCGCCTCAAATGTGCCTTCTTGATTTTCTCTGGAGAGTTCTGTAGATTGAAGTACCCTTCTTTAATGGCGGTCACATCATAGTGACTCCGGGATCTTTTCCGCCAATTTTGCTCCCATCAGGAGTCCCTGCAAAACCAAAAGCCTGCTGAATAAAACTGATGACAGAGATGGTGGACAAAACGGAACTAACAGAAGTGGTGGCATGGATTTGAGAGGATGATGGAACGACGCGGGGCAAAGCCTTCAAACAGAACACAGTGACGTGAAACATAACCGAAGTATGAGACTAATGGAGGAGAAGGGGGTGACACGTAGGCAAATGACGAGACGTGGTGGAGGCATGCTGATGGTATAAAGACTTTGAAAATTGACTTTTAGGAAGTTACAAAGGGAAAACATAACAAAACGATGAACCAAAGGTTTTAGAAGTGGGACCCCGAGCGCATATCGCAAAAACGCAAGGGGAGAAAATGCGATGGAGGTAGTGATGGAATAACAAAATTCTGCGATCTGCGATATGCGATGGGCGTGATCGGTCGGGCGCAGATCGCAAAAACAAAAGGTGCGATGACGGCAGATAGCGCGGTCATGAAACTGCGCTTTTGCGATGGGTGCGCAAATCGCAAAAATGGAAAGTGCGATAGGTCAAATGGACAAAACTAATGAAAATGTGATCTGTGATAAGCGCCTTTAGGTACAGAGTTTGGTTTCATGGATGAAAAAGAGGCGCGGAGCTAGTGGGGAAAGAGGCTAGGCCTTATATGCTTTTCAGAAGAAGATTTTGGCCTCTTTCAAAGTATTTCCAGCTTGGGGAAGGGCAACAATAGGGAGAAGAAAGGGGATTTTGGCCGAAAGGTGAATGGGGGGCTGATTTGTACAACATGAAATACTCTTTACCCTTTAAAATTTGCAAATGACCATTTTGACCCCGTGTGCAACTTGGAAAGTAACATGCTACTCTTTCAAATGAGGTAAGAAGGAAGAGTAAATTTCCTTAAAGCCGTTGACATGAAAGGTGCTTCTTTGGTGCTTTGAATAAGATGAGAGCAGAATTTAACCTCTTTGGCATTCCCTAACATTTGAGATGACCTTCTTAGGCTATTGAAATGTAATCTTGAGACAAATTTTCTCCTTTTCTTGAGACAGTGAGACTGCTTTTGAATACCCTTGAACGTTCACATTGATCATGACTTTTTAACACATATGGGATGTTTTTTTAAACTAAGAATGACTCCCTTTGCATTTGACTGGAACAATAGGTCAAAATGACCTCTCTTGGAGCTCTGGTAGTGGATGATGATTTTTTTTATTCTTTAAAAGAGAAAGTGAGACAATGAAACTATATTTCATGAAACTTTTTCTCAAAATTTGAGCCATATGAAACAAGAGAGATGGCTTTTTTCGAAATTGATAAACATATATGCTCCTTTACTAGGGTTTTATAGATGAAGTGGAGGGATGTTTCCTTGTGTTCAATGAAAATTTGAAGATTTTTCCAAAGGCAGGGTTGAACCTAGACTTGACCTATATGAGATGGAATGACCTAACCCTATACCTCTTCAGTGATGATGATGGAGATGGTGACATCGAAAATCATGATGGCGATGACCTTGACAATGGTGATGATAAATGATATGGAGCAGCACATATGGTTTAGACCTCTTCAGTGACCAAAATTATTTCTCAGAACTAGTTCAAAAAAGTAAAAATTTTGACCTATGACTTAATGGAAAACAACTGAAACAGTCATTTGAACACTGACATACCTGAGCTAACATTAGCTCCAATTGGGGATGGTAGCTCCTTCAGGAGGTGTCAAGAACACCGTAGATTAGGTATCCTTACCATTGGGCGATGGAGTCAAACTGGACTTTGAAAAACTTTGACAAACTAGAAACATTGAACTAATCTGGAAATGACTTTGACTAAAAAAAATTGACTTGAATTTGACTGAACTTATTATGGCAGCATACCATCAAGACTTGAGGGCTTCAAATCCTGATGAAAACCACCCACCTATTGAAGACATATGTACAATCATGTGAAATGATCCTTCCAGTGTAACCAATCCAGCAAATGGCTACTTACTAAAATCCTAGTCACACGTTCCTTGGGAAATCAGGAGAAAAACGAAAGTGGCAACTCAACTTTTCCACTGAATCCAATACCTGTATTGAAAAACTTGGAAAATTCTTCCTCTACTAATGACTGCAACAAACTCACCAGAGGATCATGGAAAGCATGTAACATATCATCTTTTGAATGATTAAAAGCAGGAAAAGAAACCTTATTCCACAATGTTGGTTTGTCTATATGTTGAAACTGATTCCCAACAAATGGAATAAGAGAAAAAAAAAATTCATTCTCATGATCCACAATAGGTAAGGCCTCTGAATTTTCTTGAATTTCATCAAACACAATAGTAAGATCATATGCAACTAGGATTTCTTCATCATTAACTAGATCACATATGAGTTGGCGAGGTCGCTGCAACTCATCATTAGAATCATGAAATAAAACTTGGCTTTCAACATTCAAATTTGATTGATCTTCCCCGAATGCGGGTGTTTGAAGGAAGGATGGGACCTGTTTGGCAGCCTTTAACTACTCTAGTTGCTTGCCTAATACCACCTTAATTGTCTCTACTCTCAGTCTTAATGCTTGTCCAGTATGCCGCCCTGAGAATTTCTTAATGGCTACACGTTCTCCATTGTTGCCATTCTCCTCTTGCCACATTTTTATTTCTGTTGTCTCGGCTCTAAGCTCTCGCTCGCCCACAGAGACGCATTACGATCTCCATTTCAGGCTTGCTCCGAGGCCCATTCGCACCTGTTGTCATTTCGTCTCGCAGCTTTAGCTCGCCAACCCCGTCTCTCACTCAGCCTCTTCGCCTCCGCTCGCTAGCCTCCCTCACACTTGTTCTAGCTCCAGCATGCCACAAAGTCATTGGATGCATTGCCGATGTGGTAGAGGAAGGGGTCAGGCCTCACGACCGCCCATATCCATTCACTCTGACAGTTGCTCCCCGCCTCTTGAAGAAAATTCTACCCATTTCCACTATGATTTTTCCATGGATAGACCCCAAGTTACAACCACAATCACAGTCAGCTTCCAGGAAGAACCTTCAAGCTCTGCGGGGACAGGTTCCAGAAAGTGACCACGGAAATCCACAATCGCTCTAGTGCCTCCACAGCTCTCACGGAAATCTGAAGCTTTGTCGGTCAAGCCTGAAACTCACTCCACCTGTAGCGAAGGCAGTGGTAGTGGAAATCCTGAATAGTCGGGTGGTGATAGGAGAAAGGGCAGCGCCAGCCTTGTGTGCATTGTTACCACGCCAGAACCCGTCGCCCAGCACTCGAAGAAAGTTGATGACTCTTCAGATGATTACAGGTGTCTTATCATTGAGGATCCACAACCACCGCTGCATGACACCCAGCATGATATTCAGCCACAGAAATGAGAGGTTTCTTCTCTCGTTTTTTTTCTCTTTTTTTATGTATTTCCTGAATAATTTGTCAAACTTTTGGGTGTTTATGGACAATGCTAGTTTCCCCACCGAGGGAAGCGATTATTAGACCGATTTCCCCATCTGGGGCAATCATTTTTTTATCTTTTTTATTCCTACTCCCTTCGGAATTGGCTAGCATAGCAATTCTGTAGGCAAGTTTCAACCTGTAAACTATGTTTTTATTAATATAATTAGTGCAATTTAGAAAAATAAAAAATAAAATAAAAATAAAAATAATTGATTGATCTTTACTTATGGAATAAAATATTGTTTGTTGGATATGTTCTTATGAATCATAGGACTGTTTCAAATCAATAAATGATTCTTCAATGATATGCTCAATTAATTTTACCTAATGATTGGCAAGAGGACTTTGTTCGACAACCACAGTGCTAATCTGTACACCCACTAGATCTAAAATAACTTGTTCTTTTTCATTATTCTCCTCTTCTTGATTAGTTTCAGGCTGTTGAGTTTCTTCCTTAACCTCTAGCTGATCAGTGTGTTGTGTTGTTGCCAGAATTGTTTCCTGTGGGGAATATTTATGAGCATCTAGACAATATACATCGTTTTTTCTTCATCAATCAAAGAGGAGGCTATTGTCTGTTGAGTATGATCTCGTGTATCAAAGTGATTAGCTTCTTTAGATTGTTGTTGGAAGGAAAAATCAAAGAAGGCTCCAATGATCTCTTCATCATTCATACATTCGATATCACCAAATCTTTTAAGATATGCAATAAAACCTTCACAATAATCACAACAACTTTGTAAAAGAGACAAAGAAATATGAGACTCCCCATAATGCTCGAAGAACACTCTATGGAAATCTCTAAGAAAACATAAGCTTCTTCCTGGTAACCCTTCATACCATGATCTAGCTTTCCCTTCCAAGGTAGCCATAACATTTTCATCAAGCAATCCTCAGGAAACTCAATCTTCAGTTTACATACATGCATGTGAAATTTAACCAGATGTAGAACAACCCCGTCCTTGTTTCCATCTATGAATTTAGGCAGATAAGTTTGCCAATATATGCAACGAATTCGATTTGAAAACAAGGAATGTGAGCACGATTCATAGGGGCATACCTTCTAGCAGTTGAATCCATCTTGAAAATAGTGAAATCACCAAGAAATTCTTCAAGCTACCGGTTTTTTAACAGTGGAGGCGCCATGAAAACTATGAACTTTTGGATTCTTTGGAAGTGGAGTCGCCAGGTGAAATATGCACAACCTTCGTGTGTCTGACCACTGTTTCACCATCAGCAATCAGAGATAATATTTGTCTTTCTTTCCGGGGAAAGATTTAACCTTCGTTCCCCGACAACGGCGCCAAGGATGTTATCACTCTCCCCAACTTCCTAAGGCTGACAGTAGGATTGGAGAAAGGTAACCACAAACCAACCTTTAGCCTAGGTAGCTAGCCCAACTCGGACCAAAGAGGGCTCTCTCTATGTCACTTTGCATTCAAATGGATTATTGTATATAATGTTTTAGGCTAGTTATGATGCTCAATAGATTAAGGTTTTTGTTTGTTTGGAGTTTTGTTGGATAGGAATGACAGTTAGGAGACTAGGTCTAGGCTATTGATATGATTTCAAAGGTTTAGTTGCAGAGGTAAGGATGAGACTAGGTAGGTAAGCTAAGAAGCATAATTAATTTTCCATTGTGTATTAAGTGAAATGAGAAAAAATCATAATGAGCGTTAAACTGAATTCATTCATCAGAAGAGAAAGACAATTTCATGAAAATCTTATAAAAAATAGAGCATGGAAAGCATGTTTTCTGTCAATAAACTGATAAGAATTAGGATAAAGAAGCATATATGTGGAAGATGAGTAACATAAAATTCAACATCATGATTTTATAGTGGAGTCTCAACACTGTGTCTGCAACAATGTCCTTGATTTCATTAGCAAAAGCTTATACAATAGCTCCACTTCAAATAACAACTATCCAACCTCTACAATGACAAAAGAGAGTCTACTTATAGAAAATATAGATCATGACACCTCACCAGGTTGAAATCCCGTCCCACCTAAATGCGTCATAAATGCAAGAGATGAGTCATTTCCTAGTTTTTAGGGAGGTTAGGAACCATTCCCTGAAATTTAGCTACAAAGTAGGAGTGTTTGTCCCTTACATTAATTACACCTTCCATCATAAAAGGAAGAAAAAACCAACTTAATAACTCTAATGACAACTCATAGCCTAAAATTTGTGATCATTTCCAATGTTGATCTGTGACAATTCAGACTGAAGAATTTAAAAACAAACTACAGAAGCGTAAAAGAATTTTGGAGGAACTTTTGAAACATTTTTAGAAGTCAAAATTCACTTTTGAAAAAACGGTCAAATAGCCCTATGTGTCTAGTTTCCAGAACATCTTGAATTTTCCAAAATGGACCATGGGAAGGCCTTCAAAAATCCATTCTCACGGGGTCTCTCAAAAGCGTAACAGAGGGTCCAAAAAGGAGGCAGAAACATGAAAAATAGGTGGGTTTTCAGCTTTTTCTCCCAAATTGTAGCTTGTTCCAACTTCCAAAGCTCAAGGATAATAGTACATTAAATCTAGATGGGGAATTGGTTGCATTGAATATAGACGCTACTACAAATCCAACTAAACCAATGTCTCATATCCATATAAATTCCAAAGCTCAAGGATAACAACATATTGAATCTAGATGGTGCACTAATTCCATAGAATAGTAAAAATCCAACTAAACCAGTGTCTAATATCCAGAAAAAAGGTTCCAAATCTCAAGCATAATTATAATTAGTTCACATAATTTAAGGGCATACAAGCCTCTCTCCAGGTTTCGAATGAGTTCATCAATTTGTTTGCACAAAATAATATATGAGAGGTAGGAGATAATTTCATTTTCCCAGTTATTATGATAATGCATGGTTCAAATAAAATGTCAAAAATAGCTTCACCACAAGATGAAATTATCTTTATAATGATTTGCTGAAAAGGTTTACAAATGGTTACTCACCATTTGGCGTATGCTTGGAGCCTTTTCCACAGTCCTCTACAGGTCCATTAATAATTTTCATATCACCATGAAAAGAACACTTCTGAGAAAACACCATATGCAATAATAAGCCAGTAGAGAACTTTATTTTCTGAACTAATAATTGAAATCTCTGGATCAAATACTATATCAAAATTTCCCAAAAATTGACAAACTATCAAGTCACAAAATCAACTTAAATCTATTGGCAAGAAAACGCCTACAACACGCTTTGGGCTTCCAACAGGTTCTGCAGTTGCAATGGCAGGGAAATTAGATTTTGCACCTTCGATGTTTATCATTGTACTTGGTTTGAAAGTTAGTTCATTATTATTTAGCATATTGAGATCATTAAGAATTGATTTCAATGGCATCTTCTGAATAGCATAATCCATGTGCATTGCTGCAAGAGGTGATGATAAGCTAAAAATTGTTGTTCGATCTGTTGAGAGTGACCTAGCTATTCCTTGGCCTGATAAGTCAAATAGATTTGGAAATAGTTTAGACGCTAATGGTAATAAAGCACTCTTGTCCAACATCAAAATATAGCTTTGCAATAGGAAGGGAAATATGATTAGTTGGGATATGCAATTATCTCAATTACCATCGGAATGCATGTATACTAAAATGCAAGCATCTTGTAATTCAACATAATAATAAAAAGAACATTACAACAAGATATTCGTTGGATGGTATATATAATTTGTACCTTTTCAAAGAGCTCCTCCAAGTGTTTGGCGAGAATAGAACCAGAACCAACAAACTGCCGCTTTGTAGGCCACATCTGAAGAAAAAAAGAAAAAAAAACCCTCCATACTCTCAATAAACAAAATATGCACTATATAATGCTTTGCAGGAATCTTATTGCTATCATTAATAGTATAGTATATTAATTGGAATTGAACCACAAAGTCCAGTTAACAATTTAAGTTCCTAATATCATATGACGTAGAATATGTAACATCTAAAAAGTTCATCCTATGATATTTACACAGTTATTTTGTGAACCTAAATTTCCAAAGGAATGCTTTGGTATCCAGTATTTAAAATTAGTAATTTATTAAATCTCATCGATGATGTAGATAAAACAAAATAAATATGCTTCAAGAAATTAATATGGGTTAAAACAATAAGTAACAAAACTATATCCTTGCAAGAATGGAAATAGAAACAACAGAGTATTGCACTATAGACTCCTACCTTAAACAGAACAAGGGAGATTCATCTAATAGGCTAGCAGTAAGAAAACCAAAGTGAGGCTTACCTCTAACTTGCATGATGGAAATTTGTAGCCTGTTGGGGAGCTTCGTGTATCACGTGTGGAGCTTCTTATAGTAGTAGATTTTCAAATATAAACATTTATTTTTCTAAAAAATCAACTCCAAAACAAAGAAACAATGTATCAGGCACTTCATAAGAATGTAGTGTGGCCAAAGCGCAGGACATTTTCTGCTATAGTGGGCATTATTTTCGTTTTTATTTATGACAGGGTTTGTAAATAACAGAGTCGATAATTGTGTACAACATGGGTTTCAGCAATGAAGGTTTGTGACAATGTGTTGGCACCTAACTGAATCACGAGTTTGGCAGTAAAACACATATCAGAACTAGACAATGTTGTAAAGATTTTTCTCCCACGAGATTTTTATAGCTATGGGTTAATCATAAGTAAAATGATTGAAAACATGGTTGTGTTGAAAGTGAAATTGAATGAACCCACTATAAGGATAATTGAGTAAAGAGTTGACTGTGCAAAATTTCTCTTCCTCAAAATATCATGTGCAAGAGTTCAAGCATATGTGACAAAACCGAAGTAATCCAAAGTTCTCATGATGAAATTCAAGGTTTAAAACTAATCCAAAGGACCAAACCAAAAGTTCACTGAGTAAGAGGGTTCGAATATGCGGTTACTAAGATAGATACAAATTGTGAACAAGATTCCAATTCTTGGCAATTGGAATTTGAGATCTGAATTCGATACTGATGCAAATTTCTTGAAGCAAATTGAGGAGCTAAGTTGAAGAAATTTTTGGCCTGAGTTAAGAAGCATATTTAAGCAGTTTTAGTTGCCCTTGTAGCATACTAGTAGAAAAATTAAATCTGATTTTGGACCCCTTTTTTGAATAATCCTTGACCATTAGTTGGAGCAGACCTTTGGAGCAGATTTGAAGTGATATTTGGTGTAGACCTTGGACCATATTTGAAGAAGGCCTTGATCAAACTTTAAGAAGATATTTGAAGTACCCCTTTACATTTAAAATGCAACTCTAACTAGTACTTAAACAACAAATAACTTCCCATTATCAGATACTATAGCAAGCCACATTGTTTTGTGTCACTTGCAACTTATGAAATCAGCTTTCTCATATAATAATATCACATTTATCATTACTCGAAACAACGAGGTTAATAGTCTAATTAGCTCTACCTCTTGTGTAACATCCTTTCCAAAAAATCCATATTGTGATGCATCAAATCGGTCAATAAGGGCACGCTCTTTCGCTAAAGTCTTCAGATCCTTTGTGTCCTCAGTTAGATTAGACGATTGAGTATGGCTCGAGTTAGCACTATACACTATTCCCTCACTATGCCTTATGAGGATCACCTCAGTGAATCATGTTTTTCATTAACTGAATATCATAATATGATTCAAAATTTCCCTTGAATCTATTTTAATCTCTGCATATTAACGCATTGTATTCTTACATGGCAATGTATTAAAGATATCTAGTGTGTTTTTTCCACATAAATATCAAGTTTCTTTTTGAAACTTTTATTTCAGTAGTCCATTGATTAAAGGAAATTGGTCTACCTTTAGCTTAGATAATTTTTCACTTATCAGACACCCACGTTCTCACCATGGCTTGAGACATTTTCACTAGCCACTTATAAATTTCTGATCATCATGGTTTGTCTATTACGATTGCACTACTCATAGTGATCTAATGAGAAACCATTGGCCAGATCAATGGCACTATGTTATATTCCCCCATTATCTATTGGGGAACACTTGAACTCACCATCTACTTCATTAACTGATTATTAGAATATGATTCAAACTTTTCCCTTTGCCTAATTTTAGTATGTGTTTATTAAAGCATCATATTCTTACATGGCACTGAATCAATGTGGCCTTGTGTATGGAATGCCATCACGGTTGACAATCCTTTAGTGGCACAAAAAAGCAATAGGTTTTGTTTTTCCTCATTTTGTGTTAGATCTGCAACCTTTGGGTTGGTAAATGACCCTTTGTTAAGGAAGTAGGTCTACCATTGCCTTAGATTCCATGAACAAAAGGTATTCTATTTCACCAAGTTCAACGAGGATTTGCACATAGCCTCTCCCACTGAGATAGACTACATCCATGAGTCATGAAGGCCTCCAGGACTTTCACCTGGTCTAAGATGCAGTATGGCTATGTTGAGCACATTATATTGACAGAACAACATGTTCTCTAGGAGTTTCAACCCAGGTCTTAACACTGAAAAGTTTTTTGATTTAACCACTTGACCACAAGTTGTTTGACAAGTATCTTTATGTAACTTATTCCAAAAATGGACTATAAAATACAATAACGAAGCCTACAAGAGCCCACATATACATAGATCAAGCCACAAAAAACAGCAAGAACCAATTAGACAAGAATGAAACATGGGTCTGCAACATTCATGGGCTCTACTTATTAATGAAAACATGTAGTAAGAGGCATCCTGCCTGACAAAACTGAGTCATGAGTCTAATATTTAGAGGTCCTGAATCATCCACCCAATCTCATAACAAGACCCAACATTCCAAGATTTCTAAAGATTAGAATTTTGTTAACTAAATCCATTTGTCTTACCTCATAAAGTGAGAGGGTGCATTTGGGAGAACTTGAATAAAACTCTGAAATTATCTGCACACCCAAATTTTAGGGAAATTCAAGGGGGGTGGGGGGACCCTCTATGTAGCGAACTAGAGTAATTATGCTCTAGGTTTTTATAAGTGACTAGGATTTCAGCAGAATTTCCTTTTCCAAATAATAGTCAATTTAATACAATTAATATATTCTTCAATGAATAATATCAGTTTTTCAAAGATATAATAGGCTGAATAGAGCAAAGTAGCATTCAATTAATCCACATTCCATACAATATTCAACAGAATGGTGTATTTTTTTTCAAACCCAAACAATAATTTGGCACAATATTAAAGATCCATACAATATGTTTTACGTTTAACAGAAAAAACCAATTTAACCATTGAAATAATACCCTAACTAGTGACTTGATTGCTAACCCTACAAGGAACCTAGACTGCTCAAGATATCCAAGTTTTGCCTTAAATGTGCACTCTAATCCTATTTCAATCCTCTATAACAGACTTGAACCTATCCACCCTACTCTGCTACAGAATTTGCATTTGATTCTACTACAGGAACCCACAAGTTGACTCACCTCTATCACAGAATTTCTTTAGAACTTTAGAATGTCACAGAACTATGAATAGTTTCAAAGACCATTTGGATCAACTATACTGGCCTTCGGTTGACCTCAGGGCACTCGTCTACCTCAGGGACAATACTAAGACCAAAAAATACTAAGATAGGTCAGACACTACTGCAAACGCAACAAATGAAACATGAAACTCAGATTCAAGACATCAAAATCAAACAAGCTCAATAAATTCGCTTTGAAGGCATTAAAATCTAGGGTTTTGACAAGCTAAACGCAACCAAAAAATAGAAAAAGATTCAACTTGGTCATTTATCCTCGTTCATTTTATAAATACCTGATGGCAGGTTGTCGACGAAGATGAGTAGCATCTTACTTCCCCCTCAGAGGAAAATACGACGTGCATCTCCACAACTATGGCATTAACCAGCTATATCAAATGATATAAAGGAGTAGAGCATCCCTCCTCAAAATCCCACAAAATGGCCACCACACGGTTCCACTTGCTCCAGCTCATGAAGGGTGAATTTTTTACAGGCGGGAATAGGGAGGTTGGGGTAAAGAGTGAATTTTTTTCGAGGCGGGAATTGGAATTAAAACAAAAAACAAAAATTAAAAGTAAATAATAGTAATTAAAAGAAAAATTATATATAGTATTAAATTAAAGATTGAATATAAATAAATAAGATATTAAGGTGTATATAAATTAGTTTATGTAAAACTTACAAACACAATTAGTAGTTTTATGCAGTGATATTTATGTGTGTTAAGAGTATAATCTTTTTGAGGTTTTAGTTATTTATGTGGTCATATTTGAATTAAAAGACTCAAAATTAAAATTATGTGGTTTCTAATTGTTTTAATATATGCTAAGTTCTAACTACCTGTGTGCCTGGTGCACATTCGTGTGACCCATTTGCAGTTTATTACCTCGTGCCTTAGTTCAGGCGGGTCAGGTTAGGTGAGGGCGGTCGTGTCAAAAATGCTAATTTGTGACCGCCTGTGTGCCTTGTACACGTTCGTGCGGCCCGTTTTCCATTTTCTCCCTGGTGCCTTTGTTCGAGCAAGTCGGGTTGGGTCGTGTGAGGGTGGCTTTGTCAAAAATGATAAGTTGTGACCACTTGTGTGCCTTGTGCACATTCATGTGACCCATTTTTCGTTTCCTCCCTCGTGCCTTCGTTCAGGCGAGTCGGGTGGTGTCGTGTGAGGGCGTCTAAGGAATCGCGTCTGGGCGGGTCGGTTCGGGTCGAGTCACATGAGGGTGCCCAAGGAAATTCATTCGGGTGGGTCAGGTCGAGTTGTGTGAGGGCGCCTAAGGAAACGCGTTTAGGAAGGTCAGGTCAGGTCAGGTCAAGTCAGGTCGTGACGTGTGAGGGCGCCCAAGGAAACGCGTTCGGGCGGGTCGGGTCGGGTCAAGTCGTGTGAGGGCGCCCAGGGAAATGCATTTGGGTGGGTCGAGTCAGGTTGGGTCGTGTGAGGGTGCCTAGGGAAATGTGTTTGGGTGGGTCGGTTCGGTTCGGGTCATGTGAGGACGCCCAAGGAAATGCGTTCGGGTGGGTCGAGTCAGGTTGTGTGAGGGTGGTCATATAAAAAATGCTAATTTTTTACCACTCACTTGCCTTGTGCACGTTCGTGTGACCCATTTTCCATTTTTTCCCTCGTGCCTTCGTTCAGGCGGGTTGGGTCGTGTCATGTGAGGGCACCCAAGGAAACGTGTTCAGGTCGGGTCGGTTTGGGTCGTGTGAGGGAGGTCGTTTCAAAAATGATAAGTTGTGGTTGCCCATGTGCCTTGTGCACATTCATGCGACACGTTTTCCATTTGCTCCCTCGTGCCTTCGTTCGAGCAGGTCGGGTCGTTCCCTGTGACAGCACCCAAGGAAACGCGTTCGGGCGAGTCGGGTCATGTTAGGGCACCTAGGGAAAGGCATTCGGGTCTGGTCGGGTCGGGTCAGGTCGTGCGAGGGTGAGGGCGCCCAAGGAAATACGTTCGAGCAGATCGGGTCAAGTCGTGTCGTGTTAGGGCGCCAAAGGAAATGCGTTCGGGTGGGTCGAGTCAGTCAAGTCATGTGAGGGCACCCAAGGAAACGTGTTTAGTTTTGTTCGTGTGAGGGCGCCCAAGGAAACGCATTCGGACGGGTCAGGTAGGGTCAGGTAGGGTTATTTCATGTGAGGGCACCAAGGGAAATGCATTCGGGTGGGTCGTGTCAGGTCATGTCGTGTCAGGGCGCCCAAGGAAACATGCTTAGGTGGGTAAGGTCAAGTCGTGTGAGGGCGGCTAGGGAAACACATTCGAGCGGCTCAGGTCAGGTCAGGTCGTTCCGTGTGAGGGTGCCCAAGGAAACACATTTGGGTCGGGTCGTGTGAGGGCGCCCAAGGAAACGCCTTCGGGTCGGGTTGGGTCGGGTCGTGTGAGGGAGGTCGTATAAAAAATGCTAAGTTGTGACCGCCCGTGTGCCTTGTGGACATTCGTGCAACCCGTTTTCCATTTTCTCCCTTGTGGCTTCGTTTAAAAGGGTCAGTTCGGGTCAGGTCGTGTGAGGGCGCCCAACGAAACGCGTTCAGGTCGGGTTGTGTGAGGGAAATTGTATCAAAAATGCTAATTTGTGACCTCCCATGTGCCTTTTGCATGTTCGTGTGACCCATTTTTCGTTTTCTCCCGTGTGCCTTCGTTCAGGCGAGTCGGGTTGGGTTGCATCGTGTCGTGAGAGGGCACCCAGGGAAACGCATTCGGGCGGGTCGAGTAGGGTTGGGTCGTGTCAGGGTGCCTAGGGAAATGTGTTTAGGTGGGTCGGTTCGGGTCGGGTCATGTGAGGACGCCCAAGGAAATGCGTTCGGGCGGGTCGGGTCAGGTCGTGTGAGGATGGTCGTATAAAAAATGCTAATTTGTGACCACCCATGTGACTTGTGCACGTTCGTGTGACCCATTTTCCATTTGCTCCCTCGTGCCTTCGTTAAGGCGAGTTGGGTCGTGTCATGTGAGGGCGCCCAAGGAAACGCGTTCAGGTCGGTTCGGCTTGAGTCGTGTCATGTGAGGGCGCCCAAGGAAACGTGTTCAGGTCGGGTTGGTTTGGGTCGTGTGAGGGAGGTCGTATCAAAAATGCTAAGTTGTGATCGCCCGTGTACCTTGTGCACATTCGTGCGACCTGTTTTCCATTTTTTCCCTTGTGCCTTCGAGGGGTTAGGGGTTATGGGTTAATGGTGTTAGGGTTTAGGGGGTTAAATGGGTTAGGGGTTTGGAATTATGGTTAAGGGGTATTTGTGTTAAGGGTTTAGAGGTTTAGGGTTTAGGGGGTTAAATGGGTTAGGGCTTTAGGGGTTTAGAGGGTTGAATGGGTTAGGGTTTAAGGGTTTAGGGGTTAGGGGTTAAAGGTTTAGAGGTTTAGGGTTTAGGGGGTAAATGGGTTAAGGGTTTAGAGGTTTAGGGGGTTAAATGGGTTAGGGGTTGGGAATTGTGGCTAAGGTTTCAAGCTCCATGGAAAAATGTAAAGTCACCAAAAACCTTAATGGTTTGGACGAATTTTCTAAAATACCTTTCCTATTAGACAAACCCCATTGGATATAGGATTCCAAAGTTGCATTTGTAGCAAGTAGTTCATCTTGAAAGGTGGATGGAACTAAACACAAAGTGGAAGGAAAAAATATATTGATTAAAAATTAAGACTAATTGTGGAAAACTCTCAAAAGTAATATTTGGGGATAGAGGGAAAAATAAGTATGACTATGAAATGGAGCCTTAGAACAATAGGGAGGCTCAAATATAGTTCACCAATGAAAAATCGGATTTCGAAAAAGTGAGAGGGCTATGACGTGCCCATGAGAAGCTAGCCCACAAAAGAGTGCTTATCATTTACAAAGCAGATATAATAATAATCCTGGAGCCTCCTACCCACCAACCTATAAAGTAGCTCTAGATGAGTCCTCAAGATACCAATTAGGAAAAATTTATTTAAAAAAAAAAAAAGAGCAATTGATGCATCACAAAAACTTGATTAATAAATCAAGAAAAAAATTAAAATATGTCATTACAGAGCTGACCCTGAGTCTGTCATATTCCCATTTTTGTTGTACTAAATTTCCATATCATGAACTCACATCAAGGAATATTCAATTTATGGCAACATACTCCATTTGTAAATGGCCAGTATGCTTATAATGTTAGATGGAGCAGCCTACACAAAACTGGGATTATAGATCCTTACATTGATAAATTTGGTTTCTTGGCTTACAATGCAATCTAAGTAATGGTTCATTTTGTTCATACTTCGTTCTGAAATGTTGGAGGTGTTTTCTTTTATAGAGTATATTCAGCTAACTAGTTCCCCAACATGACATGATAAGAATGGAGACTTGTTTTCTTTTGTTTTGAGTTGTTTTTGGAAGGCATTGATGTTGGTTGTTTCATAAAAGATAGCAACATTGATGCAGGTTGTTTACCATTGTTTGTAATCAAGAAAAATCCAACCAAACTCTAATTATGTCCACCAAACAAAACTTCTACCATACCTTAATTTTATAGGCCTGTGCATGCTTGATAAATTTGAAATCACACACTTATGTATAAGAAATTCACCACTGGCTAACCCACAACCTTCCACTAGAGCCAACTCCAAACGCATTTCCTTTGGCACCCTCACACGACACGACCCAACCCAACCCGCCCGAATGTGTTTCCTTAGGTGGCCTCACCCGGCACGACTCGATCGGACCCAATCTGACCCACCCGAACGCATTTCCTTGGGCGACCTCACATGACCCGACCTGGATGCGTTCCTTGGGCGTCCTCACACGACCCCACCTGACCCAACCCGCCCAAATGTGTTTCCTTGGGCACCCTCATAATATGGCATGACCTGTCCTGACATGACCCAAACGTGTTTTCTTGGGTGCCATCACATGACCCGAGTACCCAACCCGAACCGCCCGAACGTCAAAGGCACAAGCGAGCAAATGGAAAATGGGTCACATTAACGTGCACAAGGCACAGGGGCGGTCATAACTTAGCATTTTTTATACGACCTCCCTCACACTATCCGACCCGAATGCGTTTCCTATGGCGCCCTCACACAGCACAACCTGACCCACCCGAACGAAGGCACGAGGGAGGAAATGGAAAATAGATTGCACAAACATGCACAAGGAACATGGGCGGTCACAAATTAGCATTTTTATATAGCCACTCTCACACGACCCGACCCGACCCTACCCTATCCGCTTGAACGCATTTCCCTGGGCGCCATCACATGACCTGACTCGACCTTCCCAGACATCTTTCCCTGGGTGCCCTCACATGACCCAACCCGACCCAACCCAACCCACCCCAACCCGCCCGAATGTGTTTTCTTGGGCGCCCTCACACAGCACGACCCAACCTAACCTACCCGAACGTGTTTCCTTAGGTGGCCTCACACGACCCGACCCGACACGCACGAATGTGTTTCCTTGGGCGCCCTCACACGACCCAACCCGACCCTCCCGAATATGTTTTCTTGGGCACCCTCACATGACACGACCTGACCCAAGCCACCCAAGCATGTTTCCTTGGGTGCCCTCACATGACCCGACCTGCCTCGACTCGCCCGAACACGTTTCCTTGGGTAGCCTCACACAACACAACCCGACCCGACCCGACTCGCCCGAACGCGTTTCCTTGGGCGCCCTCACACGACCCAACCCAGACGCGTTCCTTGGGCACCCTCACAGGACCTGACCTGATGAGACCTGCTTGAACGACGCATTTCCATGGGCACCCTCACATTGCACGACCCAACCCGAACCAACCCGAACGCGTTTCCTTGGGCACCATTACACGACCCGAGTACCCGACCCGCTCGAACATCGAAGGCACGAGAGAGAAAATGGAAAAAGGGTCACACGAATGTGCACAAGGTACACAGATGGTCACAACATAGCATTTTTTATAAGGCCTCCCTCACACGATCCCACCCGAATTCGTTTCCTGTGGTGCCCTCACACGACATGACCCGACTCGCCCAAACGATGGCACGAGGGAGAAAATAGAAAATGGATCGCACAAACGTGCACAAGGCACATAGGTGGTCACTACTTAGCATTTTTTTATACGGCCACCCTCACACGACCCAACCCTCCCGAACGTGTTTCCTTAGGCACCCTCACACGACCCAACCGACCCGACTCGCCTGAACGCGTTTCCTTGGGCGCCCTCACACGGCACGACTCGACCTGACCCACTTGAACAAAACTCCTTAGGTGCCCTCACACGACCCGACCTGACCCGACCCGACCCATACGAACACGTTTCCTTGGGCGCCCTCACACGACCCAACCTGACTTGACCCCATTCACAAGTCACTCTTTGCTTATAAAGATAATGGTGCAAGATAATATCATGTCATAAGTGACCTAATGTTTTCTAACAATTTCTGATGATGCCTTCATAAACGTCACTATCCAGACAATGCCTTCATAAACGCCATTATTTCAACGATGCTCCCTAAACGTCTCTATTTCGACGATGCTTTCATAAACATCGTTATTCCAACGATGTTGTCTATAAAGGTTTCTATTTCGACGCTTTTTGGTTAGTGTCGCAAGAGCGACACTTTTCGGGTGGTGTCGCAAGAGTAACGCTTGTTGGTGGGATTAAAAAAATTGAGAAAATTGGGGAACTTTCCGACAATACCTCAAAACTGTCGAAACTAAAGCGTCATAAAATTGACCATATGTGCTAGTGTCCTATCATACTCTAGATATGTTTTAAACTATGTAATTTGAGGTACATCTACACGAAGTATATCTAGGTTACTTAGATTGCACCTCTTGAGGATCTTAGCCCAAAATGGATTTCTAATCTGAACATTTCATGTAGTGGTTAGGCTTGCATATACATGCAAGCACCAGATTTGTGCCCTAAGGATCCCCCTTGGATAGTTTTGATTTGTATGTCATCAACTTTGGATTGAGTAATACCACCTTCCTCACTTGGATATGACTTGTGCCCAATTTCTCCACCTTTATGAGACTAATTGGTTGTGGGAATGATTGGAGACCCAAATCTCAAGAGATGACACTCTTGAAAATTTTAAAGAATAGAAAATTTCACATTTTGTACATAACTATAAAATCCTCCATATGTATTCATGTTTCAAATTCATTGAACTTTCATAAATTGTCATAACTCTTTAGATGCATATTACTTGTTCTAATAGATATTGTTTTTAATATTTTCATGACTTAATGTGATTGTATTTGGGAGTCTTAATTTTTTTTCAGGGGATGGAGAGAGACCGTGGATGTCTTTTGAGGGGCATCTCTGGATCTTTTAATGACAAGGAATGTGCAGGCATTCTTGCAGTCCCCTACTTATTGGGGGGAGAAACCGAAATACGAGAATGTATTTTCTATAATTTCACAGTGTATGAGGGACAATATGCGTACCCATCACTATTTTACGAGAAACATGGAAAACCTGTTACCTACCTTGGTGGACATGTCGATGCGAAAAACCTATTTTATCTTAAATTCATAAGACCACACGTAAGAACACGAAAGCATGCACATAAGACAACTTCCACCATAGTTGGTATAAATGAAAAAAGATAGCACAAGGAAAGGTCACATAAAGGATGCTTACCACCAAAAGTGCTTTTCGGGGGAACAAAAATGTTAAACTAACAATTTAATCCATTTTTTTTCCTATAAATCTAATCCAATTATCAATATGAGGTCAAAAATTAGAATTTATACCCATGGGGGGAATTGAGTAAACTATCATTATAAGAAATTATAATGTGGCTAATGAAGGATAATGATAATTAGTGAAAGGTAGATGAGTTCCATAATTGGCATATGAGGCCCTTCTTGCCAAAATAGATTCAAGAATAGTAGAAAAAATATTATTATTGAAAGTATTTCTTCATTTCTAGACATTCTTGAAGGTTTCCATTCATCCTCTACTATAGTCAATTTTTGGAGAGTTTAGGACGTAAAATAATTGGATGTTGTGTGAAAAATTCTATATGCATTAGATTTTGGGTAAAAATGAGGAGGATTACTAGAACGTTGCTTGGAATGAAAATGCAATAGTCTATGTCAATGGCTAGTCATTCAATAATATTAGGTTGCAGCTTAAGTACATAGATATGCCATCCATTTCCTGCTTTGTATGTCCCAATCTTTGAAGTTTTTGATTATCTTATGAGGGAATTAGATTTTAAAGGTCATATTACATTTCTAAAGTTTCCTGTTGGATATAATACATTGCTGAATAATAATTTTGGTACAGATGCTTCTCTTATTCAAGGTAGGCACTATGTTACTTATGTGTTTTAACTGATTATGGAACTAGCGTTGCATGTCTTGCAACATACAATTTTAAGGGCACATACATTCAATATCGTTCACTATTTGTGAAATTGTTTCTTTTCCTTTGATGAAGGGGGTATTTTATTTCTTGAAGTGGATAGGATGTTGAGGTTTGGAGGCTACTTTTATTGGGCAGTGCATCCAGTATACAAACATGAGGATATGCTACAAGAAGCTTGGAAAGGTATTAAAAGTGGAGAAGAAGAAGATTGATGTTTTTTTTTAAATGTAGATTAGATACGACATAATATTTTATTTAGTTGGTACTTCTTATGGATTTTCATTTGGCATTAAACATAGATTTCAATCCTGGATATAAATTTCATAATATCAATCTATGAGTTTTAAATCAATTGGTTTGTGTGGGTTTAGTCCCTTCCTAATTCATAGATTAGATTCAAACTACTAATTCTTATAAAATCCTAATTAGGTTCTACTTGTTGTAAAATCCTCGAAATATAAGCAATGCCCTTGCAACATTACTACAAGATCAATGTAAGAATGGGAAATACTCATAGTTGGTCTGACTCAAATCTCAAGAAAGGAAAACCAGTAAGAATTATAGCATTAACATTCTTTGGTATTGTATTGCGAGCATAAACTGGCCTTTTGAAACCAGATGTAGACACCACAGAAGAATGTGGTTGTATAGCTAAAGTATGATGGTGGAAGGAGCAATCCTATTTTTTGGAAGGAGCAAAGATGAAAATAACAAGTATCCATCCAATAATTCAATTTCCAATCACTAAACTAAGAAGGTGTATTTACAATGTGTAGCTATTGACAGAAAACCTACCAAAACAAGTCAAATCTAGTTCTGAAAGCCTTAGACAAATGGTAACTCACCAATCCCCGGGTGGGTATTGATACCAGCATAGCGAGTAGTAGTAGTGAGATTTGTTTTTTCCCAATACAAAATTTGGAAATTAATATTTTACTTAATAACATGGCATTGCATCCATGGGACCAAAATCAACCTCGTTTGTTTTGCAACTTTGGAATCGATTTCAATCGTTAGTAGCATTTCCAAGCTCGTTTGATGAATATTTTCTATGCAAATGTAATAATCATCATCCTCATTTTTTTTTTAAATCAATATGGCTATGGCCATGAATAGGTCTCCACACAAAACTAAGAGGGAAAATGACATTTATGACCTATGCAAGTATGGGAGGATGATATGGAAAAAAAATAACGTGTCATATTTTTGAACCCTTAGTTAAACTGAGAGGGGGGGGTGAATCATTTTAACACATTCATGGACTTTTAAAACTTTTCATTAAACTTTATTAACACCTTCATTTCATGATCAACATAATGTGTGAGCAATATTTATTTGTGAGCAGCAATTAATAAGCAGATTAGGCAATGTATTAGCAGTCTTAATATGTCAGCAGCAAGTATTAGTAGACTAGATATACCATATCAACACATATACATCATGCAAATAGACACCAGATATAAGTGGAAACCCATAAAGGGAGAAAACCACATCTTATTATTGTTGTGATGCAAAGGCAAGCTCCAACTCCCTCTAACCACTAATTTTTTGTAGGCACCAACCTACAGGAGGCTCCTACCTCAATTCTGCAAGCTACAACTTGCTAGGAAGCTCCAACTCCCATCAATTTTCTGCAGGCACCAACCTACAGGAGGCTCCAACCTCAATCAGCTACAACTGACATTTATCAAGCTACAACTTGATAGGGAAGCTCCAACTTCCTTACTCTTTCAAAATAAAAACACTTCTTGATTTACCTTGGATATCAACTCTGTTCTCTACCATCTTCACTGTTGTGCATCAGTCTTCGTATCTGCCTTATATCATTTCAGCATCTTCTCAGATTCACTATCAGCTCCTCCTTCTTCTCTGCCTCACTGCTTCATTTCTGCATTCTCTAACTTTTCACTGCATCTCGTTCTGCTCCTCCTTCTTATCTTTTCTGCCTCAATTCCGCATTCTCCAACCTCTCTCTCTAACCTCTCTATGCATATTAATATGATATTATTTATAGAAATTCCCTTATGACTGTTAGCATTCCTCAGGGAATTTGAAATGGACAGCCATTCCTCTTTTCCTTCTGCCTTCTCATTTCTTTTACCCGCTCATTCAAAAAAATATAACAATATGCATTAATTTCAATATTACAGTGGGAGTTTTGTTTTCCTCCGAAGACTTGCCAATGCATCACAAACAATATAAAATCAATTACAACATTTACATTCACATTTTCAGTTACATAAAGTCAATTTCACTCAGCCCATTTTATGGCCTTTGGCTTCGCTGGATTTGTCTTTTCTGCTGCTGTTAAGTAACTGATCTGCATACTTCTATTCATCATGCGTGCAAAATGCTCTGTGACTTTTTCAGTTCCTACATTCTTTGTTTACCTCTGTTAGGCCCACATTTTCATTCCTGTGTTTATTCACCTGTTCACTGTACTTGTGTGCACCTGCTGCATATATAACTACTTTTCCAAGTTTATCCTAAAATAAATATAAATCTAGGCAATGTCTGTTCATTATCAATCTTTGTGCTTGGGCTACCTGCTTACACACTCTTTTTCCATATATGAACTTAAACTTAATGGTTAAAACTCGTATTACAACTTCAATCCAACTTCTTCCCTTAGGGCGTCCAAATGAACTTTAGCATAAAGCTCATTATATAATATCATTTTCAAATCAATCCATTCAGCCTTTTGGATCACTGTCCATTTTTCTGCAGTTGTCTCTGTCTCTTTCGTTTCTGCATGCTCTCCTCTTCATTGCAGTTGTGCAACCGCTGCATATATAACTGTCTTTTAATATAACTGCTAATTTTAAATCTGGGCAAATTCCAATGCTTTGGTTTCCTTCACTGGCAATTTAAATAAAACTTGGTGCAAGTAAAACCCACAGTCCCCGCTTCTTGAGTATATAAATGAATCCCAAATTTAGACCCAATTAAAATTCAATCTGGGCAAACTCACAACCTCATTATCTCTCCACTGGCAATTTAAATACTGTGCGGAACCTACTTCTTCAAAGGGTTATAAAAACCCCAATGTATATAATGTGCCCCTTTATCAAACCATCATTTATGAGTGTGCTTTATTATCTTTGACTTTGATAAAACTTACCAAAGTATCAACATACACTATGGTTGGACAGACGTTCATACTGCCAACGTAACTTTAACACTCTATACCTTGGTCAAAACCCGACATATCACACCATACCTTATTTCATGATCTTCGGTCAATATTCAATAGCCATTAGTCCCAACAGTATGCGGACTTCACCATCACTCTGAATGTATTATATAACTTTACATAAAGCCGAATTGTGACTCTCTTCAATCGACGGCTGCAAACTTTACCGCATACCATTCGATGATCTGACGATCATCGCGCAACCAAAGTGCATGTCGTTTAATTCTCCGAGTTCACGCAATGGAGCGGGTCCCAATGCTTAACTCCCCTTCTCATCCTACGGTTGTAGGCTTATCATGCACTCATCTACTGATCCGACGGATATAATGCATATCGCATTGTTTTTCCTCCCGGGCTTTAACGCGCGATATGAATGGTTTTCGAAAACCACTTTTTGCCACGTGTCATTCGAGTTGTCGAATCGCGTTCGAATTGAAAATACAGCTTACCGTACAAAAGCGGTGTGATGAAAACCGTCGGGTGTTCCAAACCCACTATCACTATTCACAACGCTCGTGGTTTCGTTCATATCTTAGCTCATAGTTCCGCTTTCGGTTCTATTTCATCTCCGCTTCAAATATTCTTAATAGTTTTTCTATGCCTTCAATATTCCGAATTTAACTGAATCCCAACATTTAACCAATGCATGGTTAAATTGTTGTTCGACTTATATGAATTCCCTTCATGCGTTCTTTGAAGCTCCCCTTTGACAGACAAAGATACTACCTCCATTGTTGTTTCATTCACCTTTGTTCTCACAGT
Source organism: Pinus albicaulis (assembly GCA_034641835.2). NCBI lineage: Eukaryota > Viridiplantae > Streptophyta > Pinopsida > Pinales > Pinaceae > Pinus > Pinus albicaulis. The sequence continues at coordinate 262,513,852 of CM076577.1, forward strand.
TCCTTTGCATCTGATTCATATTTCCTCTGTGCCTTGTCTAGCAGACTTTTTCTAATTGGTTTCTATTGCAGTAAGGCCCTCAAATGGCTTCAGATTTCCAATCTCCCTTCGTTGTTCATTACACAGTGGAGCGTGTAATCAAACTATCCCACTGAATGTTGTATGCGACTTTCTCACAAGAATGGGTATCGAATTATGTGAATCGAACCCTTGCATCTTGCTGCTCAATCCGAACTACTAAAATCGCCTTTTTCTTCAAGTGACAGAGGTTTACTCTGCTATGCCAAATGAACAGAGTCGGCCTCTTGAGTTTCTATACAGAACCAGTTCAATTGATTTCTACACAACATGTACACCACAAACTCTGAAACACTGCAATTTCTATTCTATACAGAACCCTGATAGACTCACATCTGTAATAAAACATTAATGCACAGATAATTGCACATAGGAGCCATTTATACTCCCAATTACAGAGTCTCATCATACTCATGTAATGATGAACAATTCCTCCCATAGATACAAATGAATCCACCTGCAAACACTTCTTCTTGTCTTGGTAGAACTTCTTCTTCTCTTAACTCTGCCCCTTTTTCAAAATCCAATGGCCCTCCTTTTGTCCTCACTACTCTGCACCTTGAATAGCTCTCTGCTTCTTTGTTATCCTATGCTCCTTGACTGATGATGCTCCTTACTTCTCTTTTTTCTGCCTCTGCTGCCTCTCCAGATCTCCAATCACATGACCCTTCTACAACTGCCTCCGCTTCATGTCTCATGCTCTCTGTTGCTCGAATGTTTCATCTTTTTACTTTGCTTTATTGCTGGTTCAGATGTTGCTCCTTTGCCATCTCCTTTGCCATCAATGACAACATTTCCAACAGTCTCCCCCTTTGGCATTGATGGAAATACATCCACCAATAATCCAATGCTTCCTCTGCCTATCTGCTTTTCCTCCCCCTTTGACATCAATGGAAAAGGGTTGCACATCTCTCAGTGTAGATTCTATCTCTGCATTTCCTCTCTCTGAGATGTGTTTAGGCCTTCTTCTTCTGATTTTGTACCCTGTTGCTCCAAACTAGTGTTGAGAGAACACTTTTGAGAATTATTGCACTTGTATATACACAGTAGATTGATACAATCCCAAGGTATAGACTCCTTTCACTTGTAGGTGATGACAACCATACCTATTGAGGAGGGTTGTAGATGGAGTAAGTCTTTTTCTACATTGCACATCTACAGTACTCATCTGTTCAATTGTGATGATGCCAATATGTCTTTTACTGCTGTGGTACACTTTTCCTGCCTGTTGTTGGTGCTATGAGCTCGGATGTTGATAAGGATATTACAATTAATAGTTGCAGGTTCTCGTTACTGATGTGATCAATGAATCAAGTCAGAGTTTACAACTTGTTGTGAGATTAGATGATATCTTTCAATCTAAGAGACCCAATGACTTTACTGCTTGTACAGTGTACTTTCAAAACAAACCCTTCAATGTATTGGTCAGTCTCACTTATCAACCATGTTGTTTTATTTATGACATAAGGGGTATGTATGTCAATGATCAATCTCTCTTCAGAGGTGAATTACCAGCAATTCCTTTGTGTGCTTAAAATCTCAATATAATGCTTCAAATGTAAACAAAATCTTGTTCCTTTAGCTCTGCTACTAACCTTTTCATGCTGAATGCAGAATCCAGATAACGCTGGAATACTACCTTGATGTACTTTTTCCATAATCCTTTGATCCTGAGGACTTGTACCATGTTGTTGCTCCACTGATAATACTTGATATTCTATCGATAGGCATGCTGCTTGTACCAGGTACCAATTGATATTAATTTGATAAAATATGCCGAGATTTCACTTTATTTTGCACATGAACCCATAGTTTCTACTATTGATCTTTTCAATGTTCACACCAACAACCATCAATATACTGAATTATATCTTGGCATCATTAACCTGCTACTTAATCTGACATTTCGTTCCAAGGAAAGCCATTGCATGTTCCTTTCTACGACTGCTCCGGAATCATTGTTGTATTATATTCAATTCAATTTTTCTAACATACAAATCTTTAGGAAGACATCTTCAATTTCTTTTCTATGAATCTTCATGGGATGATTACTCAAATATTTATTACTCACTTAACTGCATTCCTCCAAGTGGACCTTTTGAAAGATGTGATGAACTGATGATAGGCACTCATCCTTATTAATGTGATTCATTGTTAATTCTAGCAGTATGAGGCATAGTGTGATCATCACTTTAATGTGCTGAAGTCTTCTTAGCTTACATGTTCATTGCTAAGGTTTCCTCTATCATCATGGCTTCTTGTTGTCTTCTCTTCTTCCATAAATCTGTCAGCTACTTAATACTTCAGATGATCTTCTTCCTCTATACTTCTCTTCTAGAGGAATTTCCTTTCCCTTCCTGATCTCATGGATGTTCATATTCCAAGGTCATATTCCAAGGAGCTCTTCTCAGACTGCTTTCATGGGGACTATTTATGAACTGCTCTCCGCCTGGGATGTTGCTTCATATTTGTCACTGATTAGATATTTTCTTTTGTTTTCTAGAGCAGCTCCCCCTGAGACTATGCTAGATTCATTATGTTATTGAGATAATAGGCTCCCCCTTTCTCTTTTCTTTCCATACTCTTTTGGGGTTCATCATAATGTCTGTACTCCTTTTTGGTTCATAGTTTTCTTTAATTGGATTGGATTTCATCATCTGTCTGGAGTTCTTTAATATATAGGGCAGTTTACAATCCTTTTCTTTGTGACCAAGTTTGAGGCATACATAACATCTTATTTTATCAAAGTACATTTGAGCTGGAGTATAATATTTTGTTCCCCTTTTTGAACATAATTTACATTCAACAGACTTATGTCCAAATTCATTACATGCATAACAGTAGCCATGGAAATTATTTGTGTACCTGGTGAAGGATTGTCTTTTCCATTTGCTTGCTTGAGGTAGTCTTCTCATTTTTTGCATCTTTTGCTGGTTGAAGTAGATGGGCCTTGTCTTCCATTGTGCTACAATATGTCCTGGTTTATGACAAGAAAAACATGTGACATTTTTCATTGGAGGAACAAACCTCCTTTGACATCTTCCAAATTTAGTCAATTCATATTCAGAAGTGTGAGAGCCCTTTCCAACTGACTGTTTCATCCTTTCATTCTCTGTCCTACCATGTTGCTACTTGATTCTATTTGTTTCTTCACAAATCCTATTCTTGCTGGCTTCTATTTTTGTAGGAATCTTCTGAGATGCTTCACTGTCCTTTACTGCCTTTACAAAAATGACATTCATGTTATCTTCAATCTTGGACTTGTTGGTTTCCCCTTCATATCCTATCCTAGCCTTTATGTGAGGTGACCTTTCAGCATTGAGAATTTGGTCCAACTGTGCAGATCTTTTCATTAGAGGTGTATTCATTAATAGTTCTCTTTGGGCTTTTTCTAAGTTCTTTCTTAGGCTCACTACTTCTTCTTCCAATCTTTCACATTCCTGACTTTTCTCTCTCATTTGTTGCAGCAGAGTGTCTTCTACTTTCTTTGCTTCTTCAAGCTGTGTCTTCAGGCCAATAATTTATTTCTTATCTTCATATTCTCTCTCATCACATATTTGCACCACTGTCTTAAGGTCTTTGTTTTCATTCTTCAGTCTTTCCATTTCAGTCAAAGCAGTGTCAAGTTTGGCTTTTTCTTCAGCTGTTATTTCTTCATGGTTCTTATTTCCATTCACACTAGTAGGTACTTCATTTGATTGAACATTTTCTTGCTGGCATGAATTTTTCTTCTTCTTAATTCTCTTCTCCTTCTTGACAATGCAGTCCTCTGTGTCTACTCCATGCATGAAATGCAATCTGTCCCAGATTTCTTTTGCAGAGGTTAAATCCATTATTAACTCAAGATCCTTGCTATGAAGACTGTTGAATATCACACATTTTGCCTTGGCATTCCTATGTTTTTCTTGCACCGAGGGAGAGTCTGTGCAGTAATCATCACATACAAGTTTCCATACCTCAGGTTCATAAGCCAATAATCATGTTTTAACCTTATCTCTCCATTCAGGAAAGTTTGTTGTACTTACACAAGTACATTTTGATAGTCCATGACTCAACCAGATCTCCTTCAAGCCTTTAAGCTTACACCAAAGGAACCGGCTCTGGTACCAATTGTTGAACCCTTAGTTAAACTGAGGGGGGGGGTGGTGAATCAGTTTAACAAATTCATGGACTTTTAAAACTTTTCATTAAACTTTATTAACACCTTCATTTCATGATCAACAAAATGTGTGAGAAATCTTTATTTGTGAGCAGCAATTAATAAGCAGATTAGGCAATGTATTAGCAGTCTTAATATTTGAGCAGCAAGTATTAGCAGACTAGATATACTATATCAACACATAGACATCATGCACATAGACACCAGATATAAGTGGAAACCCATAAAGGGAGAAAACCACATCTTATTATTTTTGTGATGCAAAGGCAAGCTCCAACTCCCTCTCACCACTGATTTTTTTTAGGCACCAACCTACAGGAGGCTCCTACCTCAATTCTGCAAGCTACAACTTGCTAGGAAGCTCCAACTCCCATCAATTTTCTGCAGGCACCAACCTACAGAAGGCTCCAACCTCAGTCAGCTACAACTGACATTTATCAAGCTACAACTTGATAGGGAAGCTCCAACTTCCTTACTCTTTCCAAAGAAAAACACGTGCTGATTTACCTTGGATATCAGCTCTGTTCTCTACCATCTTCACTGTTGTGCATCAGTCTTCATATCTGCCTTATATCATTTCAGCATCTTCTCAGATTCACTATCAGCTCCTCCTTCTTCTCTGCCTCACTGCTTCATTTCTGCATTCTCTAACTTTTCACTGCATCTCGTTCTGCTCCTCCTTCTTCTTATCTTTTCTGCCTCAATTCCGCATTCTCCAACCTCTATCTCTCTAACCTCTCTATGCATATTAATATGATATTATTTATATAAATTCCCTTATGACTGTTAGCATTCCTCAGGGAATTTGAAATGGACATCCATTCCTCTTTGCCTTCTGCCTTCTCATTTCTTTTACCCTCTCATTCAAAAAAATATAACAATATGCATTAATTTCAATATTACAGTGGGAGTTTTGTTTTCCTCCAGAGACTTTCCAATGCATCACAAACAATATAAAATCAATTACAACATTTACATTCACATTTTCAGTTACATAAATTCAATTTCACTCAGCCCATTTTCTGGCCTTTGGCTTCGCTGGATTTGTCTTTTCTGCTGCTGTTAAGTAACTGATCTGCATACTTCTATTCATCATGCTTGCAAAATGCTCTGTGACTTTTTCAGTTCCTACATTCTTTGTTTACCTCTGTTAGGCCCACTTTTTCATTCCTGTGTTTATTCACCTGTTCACTGTACTTGTGTGCACCTGCTGCATATATAACTGCTTTTCCAAGTTTATCCTCAAATAAATATAAATCTGGGCAATGTCTGTTCATTATCAATCTCTGTGCTTGGGCTACCTGCTTACACACTCTTTGTCCATATATGAACTTAAACTTAATGGTTAAAACTCGTATTACAACTTCAATCCAACTTCTTCCCTCAGGGCGTCCAAATGAAATTTAGCATAAAGCTCATTATATAATATCATTTTCAAATCAATCCATTCAGCCTTTTGGATCACTGTCCATTTTTCTGCAGTTGTCTCTCTCTCTTTCGTTTCTGCACGCTCTCCTCTTCATTGCAGTTGTGCAACTGCTGCATATATAATTGTCTTTTAATATAACTGCTGATTTTAAATCTGGGAAAATTCCAATGCTTTGGTTTCCTTCACTGGCAATTTAAATAAAGCTTGGTGCAGGTAAAACCCACAGTCCCCGCTTCTTGAGTATAAAATGAATCCCAAATTTAGACCCAATTAAAATTCAATCTGGGCAAACTCACAACCTCATTATGTCTCCACTGGCAATTTAAATACTGTGCAGAACCTACTTCTTCAAAGGGTTATAAAAACCCCAATGTATATAACGTGCCCCTTTATCGAACCATCATCTATAAGTGCACTTTATTATCTTTGACTTTGATAAAACTTACCAAAGTATCAACATACACTATGGTTGGCCAGACATTCTTACTGCCATCGTAACTTTAACACTCTATACCTTGGTCAAAATCCGACATATCACACCATACCTTATTTCATGATCTTCGGTCAATATTCAATAGCCATTAGTCCCAACGGTCTACAGACTTCACCATCACTCTGAATGTATTATATAACTTTACATAAAGTCGAATTGTGACTCTCTTCAATCCACGGCTGCAAACTTTACCGCATACCATTCAATGATTCGACGATCATCGCGCAACCAAAGTGCACGTCGTTTAATTCTCTGAGTTCACGCAATGGAGCAGGTCCCAACGCTTAACTCCCCTTCTCATCCTACGGTTGTAGGCTTATCGCGCACTCATCTACTGATCCGACGGATATAATGCATATCGCGTTGTTTTTCCTCCCGGGCTTTAACGCGTGATATGAATGGTTTTCGAAAACCACTTTTTGCCACGCGTCATTCGGGTTGTGGAATCGCGTTCGAATTGATAATACAGCTTACCGTACAAAAGTGGTGCGATGAAACTGTCGGGTGTTCCAAACCCACTGTCACTGTTCACAGCGCTCTTAGTTCCGTTCATATCTTAGCTCATAGTTCCGCTTTCGATTCTATTTCATCTTCGCTTCAAATATTCTTAATAGTTTTGCTATCCCTTCAATATTCCAAATTTAACTGAATCCCAACATTTAACCAAAGCATGGTGAAATTGTTGTTCGACTTATATGAATTCCCTTCACGCGTTCTTTAAAGCTCCCCTTTGACAGACAAAGATACTACCTCCATTTTTGTTTCATTCACCTTTTTTCTCACAGTTCCTTTGCATCTTATTCATACTTCCTATGTGCCTTGTCTAGCCGACTTTTTCTAATCGGTTTCTATTGCAGTAAGGCCCTCAAATGGCTTCATATTTCCAATCTCCCTTCATTGTTCATTACACAGTGGAGCGTGTAATCAAACTATCCCACTGAATGTTGTATGCGACTTTCTCACAAGAATGGATATCAAATTATGTAAATCGAACCTTTGCATCCTGCTGCTCAATCCGAACTACTAAAATCGCCTTTTTCTTCAAGTGACAAAGGTTTACTCTGCTATGCCAAATGAATAGAGTTGGCCTTTTGAGTTTCTATACAGAACCAGTTCAATTGATTTCTCCACAGCATGTACACCACGAACTCTGAAACACTGCAATTTCTATTCTATACAGAACCCTGATAGACTCACATCTGTAATAAAACATTAATGCACAGATAATTGCACATAGGAGCCATTTATACTCCCAATTATATAGTCTCATCATACTCATGTAATGCTGAACAATTCCTCCCATAGATACAAATGAATCCACCTGCAAACACTTCTTCTTGTCTTGGCAGAACTTCTTCTTCTCTTAACTCTGCCCCTTTTTCAAAATCCAATGGCCCTCCTTTTGTCCTCACTACTCTTCACCTTGAATAGCTCTCTGCTTCTTTGCTATACTTTTCTCCTTGATTGATGCTACTCCTTACTTCTCTTTTTGCTGCCTCTGCTGCCTCTCCAGATCTCCAATCACATTACCCTTCTACAACTGCCTCTGCTTCATGTCTCATGCTCTCTGCTTCTCGACTGTTTCATCTTTTTACTTTGCTTTATTGCTGGTTCAAATGCTGCTCCTTTACCATCTCCTTTGCCATCAATGACAACATTTACAACACATATATGATGACATGGAGAGTGATGGGACATGTGAGGATGAGGTGGAGTATGACGTGGGTGCTAGCTTGCTTGTCATGCTCGCTTGGTAGCCTCATATTGCAGATGAGTTGTCCTATACAAAATTGGCGAGAGTGGTTTTGAAAATATGCTTTTGAAGGGGTTAACTTAGCGGTTTATGAAAGAAAAAAATTTGACCCCTCAAATTGGATCTCAGCCATTGATTTTATGGTCGATAGTTTCACCAATCAGCTTTTTGTGGGTTGGCCTCATTTTATCCTCCGAGCATGTTGTATCATCAGAACTCTACTACAATGTTGGCATTGTTTGGATATGTGTGGATCGACTCTAAAGTCACACACTTATTAACCTTTTAATTTTTATTGTGTACAGACCCAATTTTCTGAAGTTGTGGTCAGTTCAACAAACTTTAGCCTTCGATCAACCTTGCTTATATTCAGTGACCTAGCCTGAAAGCTTAGGCTCATGCATACTTATAATTAATTTTTATTTTAGCTTTTTTCATAAACATGAGGGGAATAATTGATCGTTTTTGTAATAATTGACTCATAATTGACTCCAAGTATGCACACTAGATCACCATCATGATATATTTTTAGGATGATAAACATAACTTCCATGGGGTCAACTTAGTGGTTTATGAAAAATGTTGTTGACCCCATGGAATGGATCTCAGTCATTGATTTTACGATCGGTACTTTCACCAATCAAATTTCTGAGCGGCGACCTCATTTTATCCTCTGATCATGTTGTATCCCCAGAACTCTGCTACGATGTTTCCACCATTTGGATATGTGCATATCTGCTCTAAAGACACAAACATAATAACATTTTAATTATATTTTGCACATACCCACTTTTCTAAAGTTGTGTTCACTCCAACAAAGGTGAGCCTTCGATCCACCTTGCTTGTATTTAGTGACTTAGCCTGAAAGGTTAGGGTCATGGATACTTCTAAATGACTTTTTTTAAACCTTTTTTCAAAAGGAAAATAGGAAAATTTACAACCAAATTTCCAAACGCTTTACAAAATGGAAATCATAACTCTAACCATAATCTTTTAACACAGATCAAAACAAGGTCAAACACATTTTTTCAGGTAATTTTTTTTTATTTCCCACTTTGTTGGTATTGCGACACCTATATAATCGTCGCAATACCCAGAACTGTCGGTCTTCCTATGCAAAGACGTTGTAATTTCCACGTGTCTGCGCCGCAATTCCCACACACAAACGTCGCACTTCCCATGCCTAAATGTCACGATTCCTACACATTGAACGTCACAATTCCTTCACATAGACATCAAAATTTCGATGCTTAGAGGTTGAAATTCCCACACTTATTTGTCAAAATTCCTACGTAGAGAATGTTGTAATTCCTTCGCAGATACATCCCACTTCCCACACCTTAAACATCACAATTTCATAACATGAACATAATGATTCCTACACAGAAGAAATCATAATTCCATCACCTCTATGTCACAATTACCACGTTGGTATTGCGACACAAGTTTTGACGCCAAAAACATGTTTCTTAAAATGAGATGCGACAACAATTTCTAGCGAAATAACAACACCAAGAATTGCACGACAACGGCCATTGAATTTTCGATGATTAAAGAGATGTCAAAAATTTGACTGTAAAATGTTTGACATTTCGTGAAAGCTCTTTTTTGTTGTTATAACTATGAATGTTAGTCATAATAAAGAAAAAGAGTCGCCGCAATTTAGTGTTATGTGTAGTATTAAGAGTGTGTTATGATAGGTTTTTTATTGAGTAATCTCACCTTAATAATTGTTAGAGTGTGATAGAGGTTTTTTGTTATCATTGCATGGCTACATTATTGTTGTTGTGCTTGGTATGTGCTGGCTCGAGGGGTCCTAACCCAGGTTCGGAGGTGAAGGTTTTCCAACAATCCCCTATACTACAGGCCCTTTCGGCAGTGACCCGCTTGCGTAGGTCAAAGTATCACCCGAAGCAGTATGGGAGGGTTCTGGAACCAAGTTTCCACACCCTGAGAGAGAGTAGGTAATAACACAAGCCCACAATGATTCGATCTACACAGAAGGGTGATTTGCAAGGTTCTAGATCATATCCAGACTATAGTTCTTATTAGATCTGTTCTAGCAGGTTTGCATCCACGTGCGTATCATCAATTACAACCATAAAACAACATAATCGCAGCCAATATTGTCAACACAGATAGTTCGTTTTCATTAACAGAGATGAAATCAGTAAGTGCAACAATAGTCACATCACAGTAATATGCTAAGTGCAGATACTTTCATACCACAGAGATAAAACAGATGAGATCGAAACTTAATCAGACAATCTTAGTTCACATCAATCATAACAGAATAGATCCAGACAACATCATATGTTTCAGCAATACTTCACATATATTACTTATCAAAATCCTCTTACATTCCCCGAATACCACCCTACGCACACAACCAGCAAGGTCCGCACACAGTAGGACAGAGGATCTCCGTGCACACATCCAGTAGGAGTCCTAACCCAAACAACCCAACCCAAGATCTAGCAATTCGTACTTCGCATCAATCTCTATTCATTCTCTACCTATCGACTCAAAAAGGTTCAACTATTTATACTACTTTAGCCTACGCATCCAATGGTACGCAACTATGGTTTGCGGAAACTTGGTCTACCCTTGACCCACTTACAATGCATTAGGGGCTTTGACCCACCCCAAAACCCCTGCGTTAGACTAAATATAATTAAAAATATACAAAATAGACTAGATTCGCAGCTTTGTAGGAGACCCTATTCCAACAGTCCCCCAAAACAATCTTGTGACTCGTCCCGAGTCACTGAGATGGGGTAGTCTGGTTAAGTCTAGTTGTACCTCCCGGCAACTATGGATCTGATCCAGGTGGATATTGGTGGCCACCCGCCTATTCCACTTGGGGCCCCACCATTGTCTCTTTCAGTTTTTTTCACAACTTACTATTTTTAGCAGTTTTTCGGGTCCTGAACTTCTGGAGCCGTTTTGAAGCCCCAAACAGAGATAGTATGCCGAAGTTACATCCCCGGGAAGTTGAAACACAAATTTACCCAAACAGGGCCCATAGTTTTGGCGCTTCATCTCCTAAAGTTAGGTTTTTGGACGTTTAGAGTTCTCCATTATTTCTCCATAATAAATAGGCCCTTGAGCCTCATTGTAACACACTTTAGAGGTCTGTAGCCACCACATAAATTCTCAAAGATTCGCTACCAGCACCCTAGCTATTTTATTTCCATCATTTTGTAATCATATTTCTGTGATTTTATATTAATGAAATGAAGCCTTATTTCTGTTGTATTTCTATGTTTATGGTCATTTCTGTATTCTATTGCATTCCTGCATAAATCCGGATCAAGGGTATCAAAGTGGTCTGCTTTTTCTCGATCCTTCTTTGCATGTCCCCAACGAGGTCAGGGTATAAGGAGTGAGGGCTCGATCTGGTGGAACCTTTGCAAGATCAGCCTCGCAAACCCCGACGGACGCCCATGGGGGACGAAAAGAAAGATGAGGGAGCAGGAGATCCTATCAAAATATTGCTCGAGGAGGCCCTCGAAAAACAAAGAAATGCGATGATGGATAACTTTGCCCAGATCCTTCAACGACTACCCACCGGCTGCACATCTACATCCAGCAGCCACTCTAGAGGCGCGACTCCCTTTAAGGTACAAGTAAACTTTGACATTCCCATATTTGAGGGTCAAATAGATGCAGATGCCGTAGATATATGGTTGAATCTATTAGAAGGATATTTCTCAGTTCATGACTTCTTCGACCGGGGGAAAATTATTTTTTCACTCCTCAAAGCTAGGCCCCATGTCAAGGACTGGTGGGAAACCTACTGTGAGAAAAAGGACGAGACATAACCCTCTCTATTCTCAGTTGTACCCACTTTGAATTCTTTCCGAGATTCCATCAAGGAACAATACTATCTCTTTGGGAGCTATGAGGACAAGTACATACAATGGACCATGCTACGGCAACAAAGGGATCAAGATGTGCATGAGCTAACGAATCTGTTCCATACCCTGCGCACAAATTTGGGTATCAAAGATTCAGAGAAACATTTGGTGCTAACATATCATGGTTGTCTGCACAGATACATTTAGGAGGAAATGGAGTTCCTCGACATCTCCTCACTTTGTACGACATACCGGTATGTTGCCAAGATTTAGCAGAAATTAAAACAGAAGAAGCGAGACTTTGGATCTACAAATCAAAAGCAAGGGAAAGGTGCCCCCAAACCGCAGAACAAAGGACAAAGCCAAGGCATGGCAGCCCAAGACAACCTGCCAAAGACACAAGCAAAGAACAACACCGTGAAGCCAAAGAAGGAGATGGGAAAGTGGTGTGAGTTCCATAAGAGCTCCACTCACAACACAAGTGACTGTTGGGCCAAGCAGTCATTGGTGGCCAAGATGAGGGCTTCTAAATTAGAGGCATGCTCCGAATCTGAATCATAACCTAACAAGGAGAATGACAAATGGAAGCAGATTATTGATGTGGAGCCCAACGCCACTGTTTCCACTACGAAGATCCAGAAGGAGGAACCAGAAGATCCAGAGGAGGTAGAGCGTCTCTTCCACTCCCAGATGTGGGTAAAGGGTTCCCTGCTACGGTTCATTCTCAACAATGGGAGCCAAAAGAACCTCATTTCAGTAGATGTCGTGAAGCGGTTGGGCTTGCCGACCACAGCGCACCCACAACCATACACCATCGGGTGGCTTCACCAAGGACGGGATCTCCACGTCAACCAGCAGTGCCGCCTTCCCTATAGCATCAAGCCCTTCACGGATGAGGTATTGTGTGACATTGCTCCTATTGATGTTTCTGATGTATTATTATGCCAACCATACTTGTGGAAGCGACATTCTGTGTATGAGTCTCGGCCTCGCGCTGTTATTGTTACTTTGGGAAATAAATTGTACAGGATACCAGAGGTACCACCGCCTCCCACTATCTCTTTGGTTACTACAAAACAGTGCAGTAAGCTCATTTCCCAAACCAGGAAATTTGTTTTCCTGATGATCTGCCCCCAGGGCAAGAAGAAGATTGTGGCCACGACCTCCAGACATGGCTCCTCTGCACAACAACAACAAATGAACAAGGTTGTGGAGGAGTACGAGGACATCTTCACCTCACCCACAGGGGTGCCTCTACACTGTCAGGTCAAGCATCCCATTGACCTGACCCCAGGTGCGCCGCTACCCAATGGACCGATCTATAGGCGCTCTATTCTGGAGAATGATGAAATCAAGAGGTAGATTCAGAAGCTGTTGCATAAAGGTCACATCCGGCCAAGTTCATCGCCCTGTGGGAGCCCGATCGTGTTGGTACAGAATAAGGATGGGACTTGGAGACTCTGTATTGATTATCGGGCGCTGAACAAGATCACTGTCCGGAATAGGTACCCAATCCCACGGATTGATGACCTTATGGACCAACTCAAAGGGGAAAAATATTTCAGCAAGATCGACTTGAATTCTGGGTATCACCGGGTACCAATCGAACCCTTTGATGTGTGGAAGACTGCCTTCAAAGCCAAGGAGGGCCTTTTCGAATGGCATGTCATGCCTTTCGGATTGACAAATGCTCCCGCAACCTTCATGAGGTTGATGGATGACATCTTGCATCCATTCACCAACTCATTTGTAGTGGTATACTTGGATGACATTCTGATCTTCAGCCAGACTTGGGAAGAGCACCTCCACCACATCCGAGAAGTCCTCCAAACATTGCGGCAACACAAGTTGTGTGCCAATTTGGAGACGTGCACTTTTGGCATGACCCAGGTTCAATATCTGGGATGCATTATTGATGAAAGGGGGGTGCATGTGGATCCAGCCAAGATCCAAGTCATTCGGGATTGGCCAGCCCCAACCACCCTAACAGAGCTTCGCAGCTTTCCAGGTCTTACTAATTTCTATTGTAGGTTTGTGTTGGGATTCTCTCATATCACTTGGCCCTCGAGTCAAGTGACCAAGGGAGGAGAGAAAGAAAAATTCTGTTGGTCAGAATCTCAACAGAAGGCATTCGTAGAATTGAAACATCGCCTCTGTTCTGCCCTAGTGCTCACATTACCAGACTTGCAACAACCATTTTAGATCGAGACATATGCCTTTGACTGTGCTATTGGGGCAATTCTTACTCAACAGGGGCATCCAGTGGCATATCACAGTGAGACATTATCCGACACAGTTCAAAATTATCCCACTTATGACAAAGAAATGTATTCCATTGTGTAGGCTTGTCGACAATGGAAGCATTACATTTTGGGGAAGGATACAATCATCCACACAGACCACCGACCCCTACAGTTCATACAGACACAAGGGAATTTGCAGAATGATTGCCATCAGAAGTGGTCCATATATCTGCAACAATTTCATTTGAACATCAAGTACAAGAAGGGTAGTACCAATAATGTTGCACACTCCCTCAGCCGACCACCAATCGTGGCCATAACCACCGTTCTCAACTCTTGTGGGCATGAGATTTCTGATTGGCTTTTTCTCTACAAGAGCGATCCAGAATTCAGCTACACATACAAGGCACTCTTGGGGGGTATGCAAGTTCTATATTTTCACCTCCAAGATGCACTATTATGTCACCTGGGACCGCTTTGTGTTCCTTCAAGCGAGCATGCCAAGATGATATGGGAAGCACACTATAATCAATTCAAAGGGCATTTTGGGGTCGAGAAAACAATGGCAGTATTGTAGAAGTATTTCTATTGGCCGAACCTTCGACAGGATGTCAAGAAGTACATCAGATCCTACACTGCTTGCGCCATTGCCAAACCGACCATCAAGAAGCAAGGGCTTTATACTCCGCTACCTACCCCTAGTCGACCTTGCGAATCCATCTCCATGGATTACATGTCAGGCCTTCCTTCTACTAAGCATGGAAACAACTGTGTTTTCATGGTCGTCGACAGATTCTCAAAGATGGCCATTATGGCGACCTGCAAGAAGAATATCACAGCAGAAGCCACTGCTAAACTCTTCTTTGAACGAGTGTGGATGCACTTTTGGATCCCACAGTCTATCATATCAAATCGCGACAGCAGGTTCCTTAGAACATTTTGGTCTAGCCTCTGGTCAATGTTGGACACCAAGCTCACCAAGTCCACAGCTTTCCATCCCCAAACTGATGGCCAGATAGAGGTCATCAATAGGATGATTGTACACATTATGCGCATGTACAATTCAAAGCACCCATGCACCTGGGATGAGAGCCTTCCCTATGTACAACACAGTTATAACTGGGCTCTCCACAACTCAACCGGACACAGCCCCTTTCAGGTGGGCTTGGGATTCCAGCCACTATGTCCCATTGACGTAGCCATGTCATTTGCAGCTACTCATGCCAATTCATCTCATGTCCAATCTAAAGCTGACAAAGAAAAAAACTTCATCGAGCGCATTCAACACATCCGCCAACAGGTTCAGACATATTGGACAGAGCCAATGCTAAGTACAAGCAACGACGTGATCAACATCGAGTGCCACACAACTTCCAGGTGGGCGAAAAATTGTGGCTACATTTGCAGAAGGAGCGCCTCACTAGACCCCACCGCAAGATTCGCCCACTCCGATATGGGTCGGACACCATCACCAAGGTTGTAGGGAACAATTCCTTCAAGCTCAGTATTCCACCATTCCTTGGTCTGCACCCAGTATTCAATGTAGACCGCCTTCGTCCCTACTTCCCACCTCTATTGGACACCTCTGACATTGCAAAAGAACTCACACCAAAAGATTTAAACCCAGACTGCATGGAACAGACCACCACAGACTGTATCATGGACATGCAAATCAAGAACACTCGCCAACAGAAGATCCAACTGTATCGGGTTGTCAAATCTGGCCAACTCCTGCACCAAGGCAAGTGGTTCACCAGGGACCAAGTTCGACAGAAGTTTCCTCATCTCATGGAGGAACTCAACGCAATGGGGACCATTACTTCCTAAGGGGGGAGGAATGATCCAGGTGGATATTGGTGGCCACCTGCCTATTCCACTTGGGGCCCCACCATTGTCTCTTTCAGTTTTTTTCACAACTTACTATATTTAGCAGTTTTTCGGGTCCTGAACTTCCGGAGCCATTTTGAAGCCCCAAACGGAGATAGTATGTCGAAGTTACGTCCCCGGGAAGTTGAAACACCAATTTACCCAAACGGGGCCCATAGTTTTGGCGCTTCATCTCCTAGGGTTAGGTTTTTGGACGTTTAGAGTTCTCCATTGTTTCTCCATAATAAATAGGCCCTTGAGCCTCAGTGTAACACAGTTCAGAGGTCTGTAGCTGCCACATCTCTTCTCAGAGATTCGCTACCAGCACCCAAGCTATTTTATTTCCATCATGTTTGTAAGCATATTTCTGTGATTTGATATTAATGAAATGAAGCCTTATTTCCGCTATATTTCCATGTTTATGGTTATTTCTGTATTCTGTTGCATTCCTGCATAAATCTGGATCAGGATCTCTGTGCTTAGGTCGGGTGGACTGATCATAAGGGCAGCGCCAAGCAAAGGTCAGAGGCAGCTTTCTGTCATTGTGAGTGTAGCACTGCTGGTGGTTTACGGCATCCGTACCAAAGTCACACTGGTGTGCAGTGTGTCTATCTTTAGTTGTAGCTCACGGAGCTCGGCCTGTAATGTGGCGAGCGTAACCTTTTGTTGTCCTTCGAGGGCTTCCCATCGATCTTGCATGGCTAGAGAGACTGCATCAGTAATATGTTCAAGGTCATCGTCGGTCAAGGTGACAGTTTCATCGTGTCCTGTCTGTTGAGCGCGCTGCTTCTTCCGGGGTCCTTTGGCAGGCTCGCCTGTGCGCTTCGTCCCGCAAGGGGATGCAGTTCCTCCTGCATCCCCTCCTTCTATCCCTAAGTCAAGCTGTGAATCTTTTTGTGTTGCTACTTCGATGTCCTTCTCATCAGTCCGCTTCTGCTGCACATATTTCTTCGCAGCTGGTTTTGTGTCCTTCCCGGTACTTTTGCTGGAGCCTCCAATATCCTTAATAGTGACAGGGGGAATTACTTGTGTTGTGTTGGCATCTTTAGGGCCCTGCGCCCCGGTCTTGAAGCCAATCTTCCACTGCGGAGACTAGAGTGTAATAACATTTTCAATTTCTTCATCTGCGACCATATAGGGGAGCGAAGTCCAAGCTTTCTCCTTTCGGCTCTGAATCTGTATGTTGTGCATGGTCACCTGAAAGGTCACGATGCGCTTGTACCTATCGTATATTGTGGGTGATAAGCATGGTCGAACAAAGGGAGGTAACCATTGAATTGGATCGATGGGTTGTGCTTCCTCCCGAGCTGCCTGCGGGGATTTTGTGGTTTGTGGGAAGTTCGCGGCTTTCCTGCAGCCCATTTCGTGGGCTTCGGGGGCTTTTCCGGAGCTCTGTGCCTTTGCTTTTCCTTTCCTCGTGGTTGGGCTCGGCGTGGAGAGAATCTCTTCCGCCTCAGACTCGACTTCCACCACTTCCTCAGTCCCCTTATCTACCAAATTCATTGGTTCAGAAGACTCAGCAGGGTTCATAGCCGTCATTCTAGCACGAAAAACAAACTCTAGGTTGCTACTGTCTGAGGGGGTAGGTTGCTCGAACATGAAGGAGACACTATAAACACAGAGCGTCTTACAGCACCATATCATCACGGGAAGGTATACCAAGTACAAGTTATACAACTGATACGGAACCCTTGTCTAGTCTATTCGACCCATTTTATAGCTAACGTGAGCAATCAGTGGTTACGCAAGCTGCACTTGGAACTTACCATCATGTAAACAGTAAAAAATTTCCTGTAATCGCCTCATTAAATGCCAGTTGTCCGCTCCATTCAATGGTATATTTTTCATTTTACTAAATTTGACTGTTCCAAAGGCTATTTTTCACAGCTCTAGTGCGCTCAACGCACACCTGCACTCCCAACACACATGTGTGCGTTCAGCGGGCCTCCTGTGCGCACGGTGGTCCAGCCAACGTTCCAGCTGCGTTCTAAGTGGGCCTTTTGTTTTTTTTACTAGTTTGAAGCTCCCTTGACATTCAGCATCCCTGTGAACTAAAATGGCCTTGCGAAGCAGCTCTTTCAAAGGCGCTGTGATCAATGCGTACTCCTGCCTAGTTTTTCTGTAGTAGCCTGCGAAGTGGAGGAGCGAGCACAGTTTTTTCATAGTTGTAGGTGCTTCTAGATCCGTAGCTTCCATAGTATCTACCATCTTGAAAGAGTTTCTGTAGGAGATGCACCTATCATTCACGCACCCTTTCCTGCTAGCGGTAGTTCTCTTGTGCAAGTCTATGCAGCTTCGAATTACCAATCCGGGTTTTCCCTACGTAAGTGAACCAGAGGGTCGAAGCGTAGGATTAAAATAGTCCAACATGCCCCCAATTCATGGAATGTTGCCTTATGCTCATCCCACCACTTCGCAGGTGCTCTGTGTAGGGCGAGATTGAGGGCCCATAACCTTCATTCCTTTGGAACTTCAGCTTTGAATGCTTGCAAAAATTCCTTAATGCTACCAGAACCACCAAAGTAAGGAAGATCCCTTACCTCCGAGGATATGCATCGGAAATACCTTGAAATTCTGAGACATCATAGCGTGGATATGTCGTGCAACCAGTTTTGCCAATTTTCCAGTTCTCAGTCAGAGTCAGAAAAACAGTCACTATCCTTTTCCCAGCAAAGCATACTATCAGCCGTAGGGTTGATCCAATCTTCATCCTACGTAGTTAACTTGTAGATGTGATCTACCTCCTCATCAATACGCACCGTCTCCGTATACCTTTCTCCTTCTGCGGGGTCTAAAGGGACTATCACTCGTATCCCTCCATTCTCAAATACCATGCTTCTCTTCTTCAAGTTGATAATACTGCCATGTCGATGGCCCAATATAACCCTAGGAGCCTAGGAGCGCAGGGTAAGGGTCTGCATCTTCCACAATCTGAATGACCTCAAATTCAGCCCGGACCTTAACTCCTACAATATCCACTACAATCTGTGATAACCTTCCTAACAGTATTACCTTCTGCTGATTGGCCATGCACAGCTGGATAGTGGACCATTCCAACTTGGTTTCTCCCATGCACTGCCAAGTTTGCTTGGGCAGCACGTTCGCGTCCGACCCTAGATCCATAATAACTTGCTCCATTTTGTAATCCCTGATTTGTGTTGTGAGTCGCATTTCCCTACCATTATGTTTCTTGTACTTGTACAGTGTGTTTACATCCTTAACTTCCAGGGGCGGGTTTGTTTTCTCTGCGTAGCTATTCAATAGTGCCTGGAGGTTCTCAACGGCCTACTGGTTGCGCAACAGTTTCATGCATGCTTGTAAAAATGGTCGGACCCCCTCTCCTTCTTTTATGGCCGTAGAAACCTGCAAAGTAGATATTTCTGTGAAGTCCTGTTGAGCTGTGATAAAGGTTTGCCTTTCCTTTTGTAGGTCCAAGCCCTCTGATTTGATGACTGCTTTCCTGATCAGAGGCTCAGTCGTAGCTTTTTCTTCCGCCCCCCCAGTGGCTAGGCTGCTATGGGTTATGATATTAATACCTGGTCCCTCGTTCTAAGGCTCCGTCATAACCCTTTTCACATTCTGTGTAGGTGTCTGTTGTTTCTCCTACACCTTAGCCATCAAAATCGGGCAGTCCTCGATCACATGGTCCAGTTGCCTACAATACCTGCGGGATTGCCTTGTAGGGTTCGGTCAGTCCCTTGCAAAGTGACCTATCTCCCCACAGTTACAACAGATTAGTTGGCCTCTTCCCCTACCTGCGCTTCCAGCTCGACCCCCTCCCCTACCCCTAACGAGGGAGCCCCCGATATCGGAGGGGGTCCTTGGTGACGAAGGATCTGTCTGTACCCTATAGATGTTTCCTCAATCTATCAGCAGATCATAAGTTCCGCATTTCTGCTCATCATGCCCCACAAACCTACAAAACCTGCACCATTGTTGCTTAACCTTCAGAATACAAGCAGCAAGGCGAGGGTAGTGGTTGGTTTTGTGAAACCCTGCAACGCGACAGTCATCATACCATAGTGTCGGCTTACTTGGCCCTGCAACTTCTCTAGGGCATAACGGACTAGGTCCTCTAGCCTACATGTAGTCTGCTAATAGCAGACAGTTATCCTTGGTGTGGCCACTCACCCTGCATTGTATGCACCACCTATCCTCCACTCCTCGTTCCTTTCGCAGATTTTGGATCTCCATGTGCATTGCTTCTAGCTGGCCTTGTATCTGTTGTACGCCCAACTGGGTTTCATCTCGTGGCGCAACCTCCAACTTCATTGCTATCTCCAAGGCCTCCTCCTGTGAGTCAATGTCTTGGTGGCCCATTGGTATGCGTAGGTGGGGCAGCAACATAGAAATGAACCACTCCACATGTTTTCTATCATCATACTAGAATCCTCCTTCTCTGATTACTTTTTTCAATCACTGATCAGCTTCCCATATAGACTCAGATGGACCTTGTTTGAAATATTTCAGGTCATTCACTATCTGGGAGTAGGCCTTAGGCTTCTTGAACTATTGCTTCAAGGCATTCTTAATGTCCCCAATTCTCACGTTTGCATGCTGGTCGAGGTATCCCATGTACCAGTTTAGGGCCCTTCCTTCAAAAGCAAGAGATAGCTGCGCTCTTTTCACAGCATCGCAAGCCACATTCTGCGTAGTCCATACAAACCCTACGACAAACCAGAATCGATCCATATCTTCGTCCCCCACACCCCTGAAAGTGGGTAACTTCATTTGTGAAGCCATATCTTCTTCTGGTGGTGGCGGAGGTGAGTTCTTGCCGTTAGGAGGATTCGAAGGTGGTGTTAATGGGGGGCTATGCACAGCAAAATTGGTCACTAGACTATAGACAGATCGATCTCCCTCTTGATTAGTTCTGTAGTACTTACCACTGCGCGTTGTACCCTCACTTTGATCGGAGCTCATTCACTCTATATCACTACACAAGATACTTTTCTCGCACAATAAGATCTTAATCAGTAACAGAAATTTTTTTAGGAACTTACCCCAAAAACCCTTGAAGAACCTCTGCTCCGCTTCTGAGTAGGACAAAAATTGATTTATTTCAAATTCAGTCACAAATCCTCCTATCACACTGTCAACCCAATGATCTATCGTGCGAGTAATGGTATTATCAGTCTTTTCCAACTGTCGGATCAGTTATGGAGTCCACTGCGTGACCCGTTCGTCTTTCCAATACTTCTAAAAATTGACCAATCTTGCGAGCCACTCTTGCAGCTCGATTGCAAAAGTTACGAAGAAAATCTCGTAGATTTCCAAGAAAATATACTTATTCTTCCACTCCTCCGCAGTTAAGTTCGCACTGCAATTTTCTTTTAAAGCGAATTCCTGAACTTGCTTTTCAAACCACTCGTCGATTTCTTTCTTTTCAAGCTTCCAATACGGCGTTGGAATTACCAAATCTCTCCCTCAAAATGCTCCCGATCCCAGCAATGGAACCATTTGTTGGCTCAAGGGGTCCTGACCCAGGTTCGGAGGTGAAGGTTTTCCAACAAACCCCTATACTACTGGCCCTTTCGGCAATGACCCGCTTGCGCAGGTCAAAGTCTCACCCGAAGTAGTATGGGAGGGTGCTGGAACCAGGTTTCCGCACCCTGAGAGAGAGGAGGTAATAACGTAGGCCTGCAATGATCAGATCTACACAGAAGGGTGATTCAGAGGGTTACAGATCATATCCAGACTATAGTTCTTATTAGATCTGTTCTAGCAGGTTTGCATCCACGTGTGTATCATCAATTACAACCATAAACAGCATAATCGCAGCCAATATTGTCAACATAGATAATTTGCGTTCATTAACATAGATGCAATTAGTAAGTGCAACAAAAGTCACATCACAGTAATATACTAAGTGCAGATACTTTCATACCACAGAGATAAAACAGACGAGATCGCAGCTTAATCAGACAATCTTAGTTAGCATCAATCATAACAGAACAGATCTAGACAACATCATATGTTTCAACAATACTTCACATATATTACTTATCAAAATCCTCTTACATTCCCCGAATACCACCTGCGCACACATCCAGCAGGAGTCCTAACCCAAACAACCCAACCCAAGATCTAGCAATTCGTACTTCGCATCAGTCTCTATTCATTCTCTACCTATCGACTCAAAAAGGCTCAACTATTTATACTACTTTAGCCTACGCATCCAATGGTCTGCAAACCATGGTTTGCGGACTCTTGGTCTACCCTTGAACCACATACAATGCTTTAGGGGCTTTGACCCACCCCAAAACCCCTACGTTAGACTAACTATAATAAAAAATATACAAAATGGACCAAATTCATAGTTTTGTAGGAGACCCTGTCCCAACAGTATGTTTATAAAAATATGTTGTTCTCATATTTTTTGACGCCCTTGGTCAGAGAAAAAAACATATGTTTTCCATTATATGACAAGAGTAATTGTCATTTTCTTCTTGAAAGCAGGACTTACTTTGACTAGGTAATAGTTTGGCGATCAAAATTTAATTTTAAAATTTGTTTTCCATGAACTCTAATTGATCTGTAGTGCTAAGTCTTGAATTGCTCTGACCCTATTTTTCTAAGCCATAACCTTATTTTACAAATGGATAGAAACATAATACAATCAAAATTTTGATTGATGACAGGGATAAAGGATTGTTGGAGTGTGATAGAGTTTTATTGCAAAGCTATTATTTGGAATTCAGAAATGGTTTTTGATGTATGTGGTGTTAGTATGTTAAATCTACATAAACATATTTGTTGAGCTTGTAAAGTTTCTTAGTTTATAAGATGTTGACTAGTACGAGAAGCTAGATTTTTTGTTCCAAATTCAGAATTATAATATCGTTGTTGCAAGGATACATTGTTGATGGATTAGGGTTTGAATTCTACTGCTGCAAAGAGTTGTGTTTAAAATAATTATCCATTAATGTTTGTTGCAATTTCTTATATAAAATATTGTGATCGATCTAACTAGATGTGTTGATTCAATGTTCACTATTAAAGTATTTCTTTCCTGCCAAGATCACAAGGATGTACAATTTATTATTAAAGCATTATTGTTGAGGATGACCAGAATGATAGTCTTGTCTTGATCTTAGTTGAGAGGGTTTGCAGAGATCATATGTGATGTGTATTAATAATGACAGAGTGAGTGTGCGTGTGTTGTTGATATCTGAATAAGTGTGTTGTTGATGACGAAGACTGTGTGTTTACGATATGAATGTTGATGACAAGGTCTGGAGTTGTTGGGTTGCATGCTAAATAAGAGAGTTAGTATATGGATATGCCAATGACAAAAGGATGTGTATTTATAATAATAGACTTGTTGTTGAGCGTGATATTGATGATAGAGTGAGTGTGTTTTTGAAGTGCTTGTGTTGATTTTAAAGTTATTGTTAAAGGAAGTCGGTCTAGTTTGAAAATGAGATGAAACAGAGGTCCACACTGATTTTGGGGTTGGTGCCTCTAGTTTATTAAATTCAACAAAACTGGTCTGAGAGAGTAGGTATTTTTGGCTGGTGAGTGTCAGCAAATAGTTTCAAGGGAGTGTGCTTCCAGTTGGGTGCAAGCAAAACCTTGCTAGGGTTGGGTGCTTCCTACTGGTGGGTGCCAACAAAACTTTGCTTGGGAGTGGGTGTTTCTTGTTGGGGGGTGCCAACAAACCATTGCAAAGGGAGTAGGTGCTTCCTAATAATTGGCTCCAATGAATATATGTATAAAAGGATTGTATATTAAGAAGATAAGAAGCATGGGGGTTGTCTCCCTTTATGGGCTTCAACCTAAAATATCTATGTCATTTGTGCTTGATTTTTTATGATATGATTATTTGTTTATAATTATGTTCATACGATAGATTGATAAACAAACTCAAAGTATAAATATGTAATAATTGTTGAAATATTGATTTAATCCCCCTCTTATTATTTCCAATAGTATCATATGTTGATCTAAATATGAGTTATACTAAGGCTTGTGGACAAGGTCATATGTTTTCCCAAAGTTTGAAAACAAATAGTGTTGGTTATTTTCCCCTTTTATCTACATGATGCTACAAGTGTAACAGGGGGATTACAAGGGGTGCTATGCCCCTCCTCCCCCCTTATTCTGGGTATTTTTGGGTAGTACCCCTAAAATAATTTTGGTAGCTTTTTGCATCCATTTTTGGGACACAAATTTTATCTATATTGTTTTGTGGTGCGTAGTGGTTTTTCCCATGGTTTTGTAGTTTCGTTTGAGGAACTACAGTTGTATTCTAATTCATGGTAAATGGATTCCATAGAATATATATAATGTATTTTAATACTATAGAGAATAATATATTGAAAAAACTTGTTGGTTTTCCTGGTTTAGGTTTCTAGGATAAAATACTTATGTTAATGTGTGTGTTTTCCATCGCATCTTTTCTATTTTTTTAAGAATTCATTTGAAATAATTAATCTGATAGGGTTAAAACCTACAAATTAATGATTTCAATTTCCTTAACTATTTACTACCTTACAAAGAAATAAAGTGCTAGAGGCACATTTGTATGAATTACAGACCCAATTGGGAGGCTTAATTCAAGTTAACAAATACTTGGAAATGGAGATTGGAGGTGAACACTAAAACCGAAAATAAAAGAGGAAAATTGCTCGCTAATGTTGTAGAGGAGCAACAGTGGGGCTATTGAGAAGCTCCAACTTGTAGAGATCAAGGAAGAAGTAGTGTTAAGCGCTGGAAACAAAGAAAATACTAAGGCTAGGGGGGAGTGAATCAGTATTTTATAAATTTTAACAATTACTTAGTCAATAAAAAACATTCAAAAATACAATAGTGAACCAATCACATCAAGCTTGAACACAATATGTTTACATGGAACCCCATATGGGAGAAAACCGCAAATATTCTTTTGATTATGATATAAATTCAAGCATAAACTTCAATTTACACTGAATTTTATAGGCACCAACCCCCTCTTCTTTGCAAGAATCACCTTGTTGAAAGCACCAACTCCCATTATTTGCAAGAACCAACTTGCTAGAAACACGAACCCCTTGATATTTACAGGCACCACCCTGAAGGAGACTCCAATCCCCTAATCATCAAGCAACAATTTGCAATAGCCACTCACATCCCTTTTCCATACATTTTCAAACTCATATATATGGTTCTTCAACTAAATTTATTTCATACAACATTATTTAACTCCATATATGTTTTTTCTCTCTCATATTTCTCAAATAATTCATATGCAATTCAAATTTGCAACTTTCCATTGCACAACATATTCATACCTTAGATATTTACACTTTTTCAATCTCTAGTCAACACACTTCAACAGTCTCTATTTTATATCTTAAAAATTGCACACAAATTCTTCATTGTTATTGCACAACTCTCTCTCCTTGTTATTTTCGAACTGTATCTCTTCTTGTGTTCACAACACTCTCTCTGATCGATTTGCACGGGATTGCTGCACATCTCATGTTCTTTTTATTTCTATTTATAAACAGTTCTAACATATTTGTTCAATTCGAACTTATTTTAAAATCTACCCTTTAATTGTTTGTGCGCTAAAAATGCCAAACTTTCAAGCCTTTCCAACTGCACTAAGCACTTAAGGTTTTCCCCATATGGCCTTAGTGTTGATCATGGCCTAAACAATACTCAACACCCGTTGAACACTGCTTATTGGTCGATGATTACAACTCCCTCCAAATGGGTGTTTCGATGGACATAAACATCACATGTTGTTGAACTATTTGTCGAAGATGATAAGGAATTTTCCATCTTCTGACCATCGATCATTGCATGTTGCTCATCGTTCAAATCCCAATTACCAATGGTCATAACTCTTTCAAACAATCGATCTGATGGATGAAAATTCCACTTTCTTGTTTTTTCTTGATGATGAGAAATACTTCATTTGTCGGACATCACTCACTCCATGTCACTTATATTTCATCGCACATTCAATCAATGGTTACAAATACCCCTAGATAGGTATTTTGATAGACTAGACATTAACTTGGCAATGCTACGCCTGATGATAATTAGTCCATTTTTCGGCTTGTCACATGCCTCCTATCGATCGTTGGTAAATTTCATGCCATATTGTTTGCAATTATTTTTAAATTGAGTGGTCTAATGAGGGACCCACAAGCCTCCTCACCTGCCACATAATCCACACACATCATCTACTTCAGTCAATGAGGACTTGTCATGTGTACTCCTACACACTTGTGTCTGCAATGTCTTACTCACCTATTTTCAATTTGACCACCCAAAAATGTTGAATCCACCTGCCACATATCACTTACCAAATATCAATTTCTCCACCCAGAAATTTCAAATTCACCTGCTACGTGACACTCTCACAAGTTTCCATGTCATCATTTGAGCCACATCACCATGTTACCACATGGATGATTGGCCACTGAAAAGTTCCAATTATGGTTGTCACATGTCACACTCCCGACCCACCGCCAGTCAACCAAGATCACCACTGGTTTTGATATTTCTTAAAAAAATGGTGGGCGGTCAGATAGACATCTATGCCATTTCTTCTAGGCTCCTTACAGTCGGGTGTTGTGACCAAAAAC
Source organism: Pinus albicaulis (assembly GCA_034641835.2). NCBI lineage: Eukaryota > Viridiplantae > Streptophyta > Pinopsida > Pinales > Pinaceae > Pinus > Pinus albicaulis. The sequence continues at coordinate 262,540,313 of CM076577.1, forward strand.
TTGATGATTCACTGCTTGTTGACCATCAGTTCTCCCTTTTGAGATTATATTTTGAGATTTTGGTATTGATTTAATGAGGGACCCACATGCCTTAGAAAACTGTTAGTATTGCAAGGGGGTCTTCCTGGTTTCAATACGAAGATAGGGGGGCCTACAACCAATTACTTGCTACACTTTTCCTCGATAAACAATGATCTTTTCCACCATGAGGGGTACCTCCCTGTTAATGTTCAAATACACGTGGGACCCCTCCCGTCATTGATTTTCCCACCTAACCTAATCTGATGGCACAACTTGTTCTTTTATTGCCCATTTTAGCCTATAAACTTTGAACCTAGTTTTTATCTAAGTCCTTGGGAGTTGGGAAAAGTTCCATATACCATTGGAAAGGCCTTTGAGAGGGCTATCTAACTAGATATGTTTCATACTCTTTTGAACAAATCAACATGAGGCAAAATGTCTGCAAAGACAAACTACCCAAACTGAATTCATCCATGACAACAAGCAATGAGAATGGATACTCAAAGCAATAATGACATCAATCACATCATGAATACTCAACAATATCCCCATTAACTTGACATCAATGACAACACATTCAACAATTTTTCAGCATACTCAACATTAAGATAACATTGGTTCTAAGATGTCACAAATCCCAAATTCTACATGGAACTCTAGCATACAACTTTGGGATAATGAGACTGATGAGACCGAGAGAGATGATAATAACCCCACACATTATCCAAAGGATGGTAAAATTCAGTAAAAATATTTTGACATATTAAAGGATATGGATATTACAGGGAAAGTACTTAACTATATAATTGATTATGGTAAAAAGGGGAACAATGCTTGACCATGAGTGGTAAAAATCACGCTAATAAATTTAGTGATGTAAAGGTTGAAACCATTGATAATAAAATGTCTCTAGAGATAAATATATATATGTAGGACTCATATGAATCCCTTACCCCACAAAACAAAATTAAATTAAGTAATCATGAATTTTAAAATATGTATCTTAGTGAAGAGAGTGATTATTTAACCACCATTTTTGTTACCTTGTGTTACTAGAACAATTTTTTTATTGCATTATGAAATTCTTGAATGCATACATATTTACCAATGATTTCATATCATTTCATGTGATAAAAAAATAAAAGTGATTGAATTATTAGTGTTTTGATTTTGATATTATTTCAAGGGTTGTGGTAAATGTTGCAATGAAAGGATTATATGCCTAAATACTCACAATTGTGTGGTTGATTGAAAGTTTAATTGCAAGTGAAATGGTATTGGGTATGGCAATGAGTGTAAGTCCATAATGAATACTTTGTGCTACCACATGTAAGAGATAAACATTACGAGAAGAATCTCATACTTGTGAAATTTTATTTATGTATGAAACCTGCATGAAACCAAATGTTTATGATTAAAATTATTATGATGATATCTCATGGTGATTGTATGTATATGATATAGGTCAGATGATGGATCTGCCTAGGAAGTACAAATAATGCCCACTAATGTTGAAAAGCACAAAGAGAATGTCGTTGTAATGATATTAGAACCCCTTGATATCTCTTCATAATCATTGAGATGTGTTATGCTATGTTAGAGCAATCTACATGGATGTATTGGCTATAGGAATTTATAAATATATATACCCTTCCTATGTGAGGAAGTCATGGAAAATGATTGATCACTTGTGGGACTATGTAGTAGAAGGGATGCTTGAGCCTAGTGGGTGAGTGAATACAAGGAAGAGGAGACATGAATGAATCTATTATAGTGGATTCAAGTAATAAGTTAGCTGGGATAATGAATGCATTGATTGTGCCTCATAAACAATGCATTGAGTTTTATATGTGGCCACCACATGGAGCATATGCATATTCATATAGATAAGTATTATAAATATATATTTTATCTTGAATTATTTATGTTTTAGTTGTGATTTGAAAGTAATAGATTGAAATTTAAGTTGATGAAATATTTTATGCATGGAAGACATCATGATATGCACGCTTACAATGTTGATTGTTGTAGCCATATGCTAGAATGTTAAAATTTAGAGGTGTGCCAAGATAATGAAGAGAATGAAATTACAAGTATCACTAAAAAATGAAGACTCTAACATTGTCGAAACATCGAGGATTATGTTATTCCAAGGGGGAGGGGATTTAATGTCCCAATTTGACCCTCTTAGATAATTTGCATTTAATTATGTTTAATTATTCACAAGAATATGTTAATACAATGTTTTAGTTAGCATTGTGGGGTAGATATGCTTTGGTGGCTTAAACTTTTTGAACACTTGTAAATATAATTATTTTTCAAAATTAATAAAATGTAAGGGAAAACTAAAGTAGGATCACTTAAAGGGGATATGATACAAAGAAAGGGGAAAGGTAAGATGTTTTGTTGGATTCTTATATGCCCAGTTACCTAATTCTACTACCCATATTTCCTTTCATTTCATCTTTTTTAATTGATGGTATTACGATGACCCTAACCCATGGTTTAAAGGAAGTATGAGTAATTGAACACAACCTTCTGTAAAGTTGTGTAATTGTATCCTAAATTCTTGGAGTTTGTCTCCCCTACTTCTTGGATCTAGAGGAAGTTGAGATTAGGTTCCTTGGACCCATCTTTCACTCGAAAAAAGAATGGAAATTCGAATAAGAAGGGGGAGTTAATTTTTGGAAGAATGATAAAGAGAGTTCTTGTCGATAAAAGAATCTTGCCATAATATGTGATGGAACAACCATAAAAGGAATCCATTAGAGCTCTAAATAGAACTATAAACCAAGAAAATCTTGTTGGAGATTAAAGTACATCATCCTGGACCTTTATATACACACATTGAATAGCATTGGAAGGAGGATGTTTTTGAAGGATCGTTGAGAAAAGAAGAAATACATCCTTGTCTTATATGGATAGGAATTATGGGTTCCAAGAGCTACATGTAGAAAATCCACATAGATTCAAATGATCTCGTAATATGCTAAAACAAAACACTTGAATATATTCTACAAATTGCAGAAGCCAATTATGATCGCACAATCACATGAACAAGAAAGAGAAAGAATTTCAATTGCAGAATAAAAATATTTATCTAGGGAAAAACTTAGCTAAAAACCTCATTATTTGTATATTGCATAAGTCAATAATATGAAACAATACAATGCATCTCTCAGCTTTGAGATCTATCTACATTATCTTTGATTGTCTCACTCTATCCTAGGCTTGTTTTTGTTCAATAATTAACCAATTTATTGCCTTTGGATGCCTTGCCTGGCTTGCACAATCCCTAGGGAAATTGAGCCCCTGTTAATTAGGAAATTCCCCATTAATGATTTTGAAACACATATAAAGCCTTATGTTGACCTCATGCATGACCTATACAATTTTCTAATTATACAACTAATAGTACACTTCCCTTTAACTCCAATCTCAACTAGGTCTTCCTCGGAACTGACATGCAACAACTGTTTATAGTGAATTGTCAATTATCTGATTGGTCACAGCATGTGAATTAAATTAGATTTAATTCACTGGACCTCTCACTAGTTCCTCCATCATTTAGAACCAGTTAAATTGATTTTACCTCAAATAATTAAGTTAAATAATTTCACATCAAAATAAACTATATATGGACCCCTTAAAACCTAGAGAGAACTCTACATGCCTCAAGTTTAACCCTCAACTCAAATTGAATGATATAACTAAGTTTTCATTACTCAGTTAGCTCATACAAGCTGTCATGTGATGTGAAACTACAATTTTCTTCTAGTTTAATTAAGCGAAAATTAAATTAGAAGCCTCTTCTTGTTGCCAATTTCAACACTCCCTCACAACAAGAAAGAGCTTATCTGCTACCTCGATCCTGCCTCTGTGGAACTTGAATTTTCCTCTTTATAGTGCCTTTGTTAAGATATATGCATCCTTCTCATTTTTATGAATGTACTCTGATGACATAATCCTCAGCTTCACACAATCTCTGAGATGGTGATACCGGATATCAATATGCTTGGACCTATCATGAAAAACTGGATTAACTGAAATTTCAATGCAACTCTGGTTATCACAATAAATCATCATATGATCCATCTACTGACCAAATAAACCAACAAGTATCTTCCTCATCCAGATGGCCTCACAAGTTGCTTGGCTAACACTTATGTACTGTGCCTTTTCTTAACTAAGTGCAAATGATCTTTGCTTCTTGTTGTACTTGGAAATTGTTGTTGACCCAATATTGAAGATGTCTACATATGTGCTCTTCCTCTCAGATGGAATCCCTACCCAATATACTTCTATGAAGCCTTGAAGCTTCACTCCCACTGTCCGCACATACCATAGCCCAAACTTTGTGGTGCCTCTAAGGTGTCTCAATACATGTTTTCCTTCCTTCCAATAGAGCTTGGTAGGCTTAACCATAGCTTCACCAAGCTAGTTAACCACATAGCATATGTTCAATCGTGTATTCACCAAATACATGAGTGAACCCACAAGATACCTATAGATGGTAGCATCCTCCTTCCTCCAGTTCCCTGCTAGAGGAGTCTCCATGGGTTTGCTTCTCTCCACATGAAACTTCTTCAAAATATCGTTGGAAAACTTGCCCTGAGATACAAATAGTTCCCCATCTCGTTGCCAAATTTAAAATCCAATGAAATAATGTACGAGCCCCATATCCTTCATCTCAATTTCTCTTGAAATATCCTCTTTGCAAGACTTGATGAGTTGTTCATCACCTGTTAGAATCGAATTATCGACGTAAAGTACAATGATATATAGTTTATCTTCTACCACAATATAGTAAAGGTTCCCATATGCTTCACTTTTGGTGAAGCCCAACCCGGTTAAGTAGTTTTCAATCCTAGTGTACTAAGCACGAGGTGCTTGTTTCAGTCCATACAACGCTCTCTTGAGTCTGCACACATGAAACTCTCTGTTGAATGTCTCAAAAAGTTATGGTTGATCAATGTACACCTATTCCTCAATCACTCCATTGAGGAAGGTTGTCTTTGCATCCATCTAATGTATCTACCATCCCATCTACATTGAAAGTGTAGGGATAGATCTGATTGACGAGTACCTTGCAACTGGAGCAAAGGTATCCTTGTAATCAATTCCCTCCACCTGAATGAACCCTCTAGCCACAAATATGGACTTTTGTTTCTCAACACTCCCATTTTTTTCCTTCTTCACCATGTATATCCACCTAGATCCTGCAACTGACTTCCCCTCAGGTCTTGGAACAACTTCCCATGCATTTTTTATGATAACGGAGTCATACTCCTCAACCATGGCATCAACCCAAACGGGTTGTTGCACTGCATCCTTGAATGAGGATGGCTCAATCTCTACACACTCTCTCATAAGAGCCATGTAGTTATTGTACAGCTCTGGAGACCTTCTTTACATGCGTTTTGATGTGGGTGATCCCATGTTCTCTCTAGCATCAAGCACCAACCTGTCATCCTCTATGGTGTGCTTCCTTCTGTCTTTGGATGTCTCTACATGAGTGGGTGCTTCCACTCTTTATTCCTAAGCTTGTGGTTGCTCCACATCTTGAGGTTTTTCTTTTGGATCTAAGAGCTCCTCAACTGCATGCAACTAAAGCTCCTTCTCAAGGGAAATTTTCATGGCCTTCTCTTCATTGAATTTCACAACTCTCTTGACCACTCTCATCCTGTGAGATGGAAAGTACACCAGATAGTTGTGAGGTGTATCGGTGTACCCCACAAATATTCCCAACTTAGCTATTGGCTCTAGATTTTTCCGGGAATTTTTGGTTACATGGTAATAAACTAATGAACCAAAAATTTTAAAGTGTGCCACATCTGGTTTCTTACCTAAAAAGCTTCCTCTGGTGTACTCATCCCGAGAATCTGATAAGGACTTCTGTTTTTCACAAATACTGTTATGTTGCATGCTTCAACCCACAAGCGCAATGGTAGGCCTTGATCATGCAACATTCCTCGTGTTGCTCCCACAATAGTTCTATTCTTCCTTTCTGCAACTCCATTCTGTTGTGGGTTATGAGGTGTTATCAATTCTCGTCGAATTCTTTTTGAAGCACATAATTTCTTGAATTCATTCGAGACATATTCTACACCGTTATCACTCCTGAGAGCCTTCACCTTATTCCCTGTATCTTTCTTGACAAGTCCTTTGAACTCACAAAATTTTGAGAACGTATGATATTTCTTCTGCATGAATAATATCCAACACTTGTGTGAAAAATAATCTACAAAAATCACATAATACATGTGTTTTGTTTTGGAGGTTGTCGAGACCGGTCCACACACATATGAGTGGACTCTTTCAAGGATTTCCTTTTCTCAATTGTCCTTATCATGAAAGGTGGATTTGGTGTACTTCCCCAATGTACGCCCTTTGCATGTATCTGGATACTCAAGTGCACCCTTTGGAAGTCCTATAGAAATCTATTGCATGATCTTCAAAGCGCCATGGTGTAGATGGCCCAATATTCTATGTTGTAAATCACCGATGTCTCGGCTCTACACCTTCTCAAATTTAATGTTCAAGGAATTATAGTCTTCTACATCCAATTTATAGAGGTTCTTTACCCAAACCCCAATATTATTCGATGTCTTGTGGCTTTGTGATGAAGGAACACCTTTCTTTTTCTAAATATCACATCATAGCCACGGTCTTACCACATAGCAACTGAAACTAAATTATTCTTTAAACGAGGAAAATACATGACATCTTTTAATGTGAGAGGAGTACTAGACTCCCTCTGAAAGGTAACAATACCTATGTCGGTCAGATTATACCTCCCGCCATCTCCCATCTTGATGTGCATATGGAGATCCTTCTCCTCCAAGCTACTGAAGAATTTTTTTATTTTTTATTTTTCTTCGGTCATATGGAATGAAGCTCCACTATCCAGGTACCACACATAACACATAAAATATGACACCATGCATGTGATGAGAGTGAAATCCAACTCAAATTATGAATCAAGGGCTTCACCTGCCGCTTCTCCTGAGGGCTTCTTTCCGGCCTTCTTGTGTAGACATTGTGGCATAGTGTCCAAGCTCATGACAATGAAAACATTTTATCTTCGACAAGTACTTCCTCTTGCTTGCTTAATCAGAATTTGATTTGGAATGGGACACCTTCCCTTTCCTTTTATTTTTCTTTCCAGTCAACGCATAGTTCTCCTCATCATCAGTCTTTGATGAGGATCCATCTATGGTATTCCACTAAATATCTTCTTTTACCAATTCAAACCAAAATCGCTCCCACTTTGGTAGCTTCTCCCTCCCATTCAATGAATCCTGGTAGTTGTGCAATCTCTTGGGAAGGCCTAGAAGTGTTAGGCTCACAATATCATCCTCGAAAACTGTAACACCAACACTTCCAAGCTCATCTCGATATTGAGTGAACTTCGTCAAGTATTTTGGTATTATGACACCCTTCTCCATCTTGATTTTTTTGAGCTTGTCCTTCAGCGCCAACTTCCTATGGTCATTGTTGTTATGAAACAAATATGTTAAGTCCTTCCACATAGCATATGGAGTTTTATTTCCATGGAGGTTTTAGACAATATGATCTTGAACTCCTTCTAACATAATCCTTCTCACCTTTTCTACATTCTTCATCCATGCATCAATATTTTGAGCATTTGTTGCTTAAGGCATGGGAATATCATTGTCTATGAACTCCTTCAACCCGTTGTCTTCCAACACTGCTTCCATCCTATCCTTCCAAGCTATATAATTCGAACTAATATAAAGGGCATATTCGAGTCTCAAACCACATAAATACATCATGGTTCTGAAGAGTAGATCTGCAAACTCAATTCACTCATTCAAAACGAACTCATATTCTTCTCTTCTATAGTGATTCTTGTTGTAATACCATGTATAAAATCCACATAGATTCAACTGATCTTGTAATATTCTAAAACAAAATACTTGAATCTGTTCTACAAATTACAGAAACCAATTACGATCGCATAATCAAATGAACAAGAAAGAGAAAGAATTTCAATCGCACAACACAAAGATTTATCTAGGGAAAGCCTCAGCTGAAAACCTCGCTATCTATATATGCACAAGTCAAGAATATGAAAAAATACAATGCTTCTCTTTGGCTTGAGAGCTCTCTGCACTATATTTTACTGTCTCACTCTATCTTAGGCATGTTTTGGTTCAATGCTTAACCAAATTATTTCCTTTGTATTCCCTGCCTTTCTTGCATAATCCCTAGGGAAATTGAGCCCCTGTTAGTTAGGAAATTCCCAATTAATGATTGTGCAATACATCTAAGGCCTTATGCTAACCTCATGCATGACCTATACAAATTTCTAATTATACAGCTGACAATACACTTCCCTTTAACTCCGATATCGACTCGGTCTTCCTAAGAACTGACATGCAATAATTATTTATAGTGAATTATCAGTTATCTGATTGATAACTACATGTGAATTAAATCAAATTTAATTCAACTGGACCTCTCACTAGTTCCTCCGTCAGTTAGAACTAGATAAACTGATTTTAACTCAAATAATTAAGTTAAATAATTACAACTCAAAATGAATTGTAACTGGACCCCCTAAAACTTAGAGAGAACTCTACATGCCTCTAGTTTAACCCTCAACTTGAATTGACTGAGCTAACTAAGTCTTTCTGACTCAGTTAACTCATATAAGCTATCATGTGATGTGAATTACAATTTCATTCTAAGTTAATTAAGGGAAAATTAACCTATAAGCTTCTTCTTGTTGCGAGTTTCAACACTACCTTATGTTCAAAAGTCAACAGTGAAATACTAGTCTAGTAATCTTCCTTCTTTATGTTAAGACACTATCATAAGAATTATGCATTGCTTCTTCGACAAGGTGGTATCATAGCTTAGTTAGGGGGTGGCATGTTGTAGAAATACCAAGTGCAATAGATCTAGCTAATCTACCTCAGTCAGTTGATGGTTTGAAAATTTCAATCAAATAATTTTTTTAGCTTTGTTCTTAAAATTCTTTATGCAGTTTGTTTATAAACCTGCATGGATGAAGGAACAATAAATGTCTCAATATTTCTTTTTGAGGTTCTTTGTGTTGCCTTTTGTGTTACAAATATTAGCCTATGTTATCTATCTTTCACTTCAAAATTATGCTTTGGTAAGAATTAGATAGTGTTCAATGAAGATTGAGATTTTACTAGTTTTCTTGTGAGTATGCTACCATCTTTTCCAAACCGTAGGAGGATTGAATACTTCATACTCATTATTTTGAGTGTGATCCAAGGAATTAATATTGCAAATAATGTGAAAACGTGAACCCATAATACATTCAATCTAATCCTAGAAAATCTTTAAATTTTTCCATCATACTAATGATCAAACCAATTCACACTGAAGTATATTCATAGTGGCATATTTGGGTGCAAAAGGTATGTAAATCCATTATATTTATGGTTCATGCATGAGAATGCACTCGTGATTTATGCAAAATCAACATTAAAATGGAAATTGAACTTAGCTTTTCAAGACCTTAGTTGCTCATCTCCGTGATGAATTTGACCACTCTAGTTATCAACATATAATTTTTAAATGTTCAAGATAGAAGGGTATATGTCCTTGGAGTTCTATTAAGTCTAATTTAATGAGCAATGTTGACAAAATTCCTCCCACCTCTTTGAAGAAAAGGACTTGTGTTTAAGACAGATGGGGTGTCATTTCCTCTATGTTTGTTTAAAATTATTCTCTCATGAGGAATTATCATGTGCTTAAGTTGACATGCTCACATCACCCTCTCTCTTAACTCATTACATTTATATGTTTAATGCTATAAACTATTAGTTTGATTTCCAACAAGGAGTGAAAAGAACACAAATAAGGTTAGTTCAATAGGTTTCCTTGTCAAATATGTATATAAATATGAATAACTAATTAAAATATGGAAGAAACTCCAAAAATAGACAATAAAGGAAAAGATTAATTACTAACCTTGCAAGTGCAATCAAGTGGATATAAATCCATCAAATTAGGGTTGATACATTCCTTTATTTTTCAAGTTTCACTGGTGGCATAGATTGGGTCACAAGCCTAGTAGAGTCTATAATAGAGTCTATTTATTTTGAATCTAATACTTAATTAGTACTTTCAACAAAGTACTCATTAATATATAAGGAGTTCATTTTTATGAAAAATTGCTAAATCAAACACTATTTGATTCATTTATCAAGGACGAGCATGAAGAATCTATTCTAATAGCAGTGTGTTATAGTCTTGTAAATTGATACATAGTTTCATACACAATAATATAATCCCTATTGGGTGAAAATCAGTGGACAACCTAATTGTGTTGAGGTAATTGCAGTGTAACATTTATGATTGATCATTTTATTAAGCCATTGTTTATGAAGTAACTCTAGTGGATTGTTGACTCCCGATGGGGATGGCCAAAAGGTAAAACGATGGTCCTCAAGGTTCTCCCCCTCCACCATGCAGAATTCATGCTCACATTTATGAGCAAATTAATCATCAAGTACTCCCATGGGAAGAACACTCCAGACCATGGGAGCTCGCGGAGGCTTTGGCTCTGAATGAGCGGCGAAGTGGAAACTGGTCTGTATTAGTTTGGTATGATTTCGGCTTTCATACAAGTATTTTGGGCCCCAGAACATTCTCGTCCAAATATTTGGGTCCTGGCCTAGCCTCTGGCAAGAAGTTCCAACACCCTCGCTCAATTCATAATTGTTGGCTCCCGGTGGTATTCTCTGCTAACGTTGAGCAGGTATCTTAGTATTATTAGTTCTTCAAAGCTAGGTGGTCTATATTTTCCCCCCGAGCCATCCCTAGGAGTCTTGGGAAGGAGCCTATTCTGAATTCTGGTTATTGCATCTGTAAGTCTCCAAAGTGTCCCATTGTGTTTTTTTTTATTAGATATAGTTGTGGGATTCATAAGTTTGGCTCTTGCGGGTGGCCCGTTCCTAGTTCACCTTCATTAGCCTCCTATGTTTGGTGTTTGACCAAGGGGTCGTTCGTTTCTCCCTTACGTGCTCTTAGCTATCTAAATTGTTGTTACCCCGGGGTAGATCTTCCGTTGGTTTTATCTCACTCATTTGGGTGATAGTTGTTTGCATCAGGGGGTTAGTGGGCAGTTTGGTAGTGTCTTTTTTAGGAAGCCATTGGGATTTGGGGAGTCCCTCTCAGCCTATCCTGAAACCTTCCCTGGTGGGGTTTCTGCCATATCCAGGACCAACAGGTTGTATTTTTCTTCTGGTGTTTTTTCTCACCTGTCTTCTAGCAGGAGTTTGGAAGGGTACTCCAAGACCCTATCAGCCAACCCTTTTGAAGTGAAAACAATGGGTGTTTTCTGACTTGTCTTCTAGCAGGAGTTTGGAAGGGTACTCCAAGACCCTGTTAGCCAACCCTTTTGAAGTGAAAACAATGTCATGCCAAAGAGGGAGGCCTCGCCGTGGAGGTGGTCATCATTTCAACGCAGGCTGCCCAAATTATAGTCACATCTCATGTTCTGGAAACTCTACCAGCTTGGAATGTGAGGGTGAAGTGGCGCACTCTCTAGCTCGCTCTCCAGGTTGTATCATGGCTACAACATCCCTCGACTCCATAGCAGAGGAATTACGAGATATTCAAGTCAATATGGAAATTCATCATGATCACATGAATGAATATCGCAATGAATTAGTTGAATATATGAATGATATACAATTTAGTCATATTGGAATAAATAGATAGCCTCAGAACAAATTAACCTGGAAGCTCGGGTGGAACATATTGATTTTCATATGCATGATCGTTTTGGATATTTTGCAGCTCCCCCTAGTACTCCTTCCCCATCCCCTCCTTGATATGTTGTTGTCAACTTTTGTGATCTTTTGTCTCCCTTAAGAATTGTATGGCTACTAATCTTGGCATAAATAAATTATGTAAAGACTTACTTCAGGTCCCCAATTCCAACAAGTCTAGTCAGAATGAGGAAAAAGGACCATTGAGACATATTTTGTAATCATTGTTTTTCTGGAAATCTAATGAAATAATTGAACTATTGTTTTGACATTCTCTTCAACTAACCATATTAGTATGACTAGAAACTCCATTTATGATGAATATTTCATCATCAAAAAACTTCAATACGATGGTAGGATCTAATAATTCAAGTCTATCTTGTATATTTTGTTGGAAAACTATATGAAGCCTTTTGTCATGGTATTGATATTAGTGTATGTATTTGCTTATTTTCCATGATGTCATTGTTGGGTCTCGTAATTGTCACATTTTCATCATGTTTATCCTCACCATTTCTCACATTCCATCACCTCATTTAACCATTCATCATACCATTTCCATGGGTTCACCTCATTATTTTCCAATTTATTTATTTTTAATATTATAAGAGAATGTGTGATTAATTATTGGAAAATTGGCATATTTCACTAATATCTTAAATGTGGACGAGCTTTATAAATGTGTAGGATTTTTTGGAAGAATTATTCAAAATACTCTTGAATATTTCCTCCACTATTTCAATAATTCAAAGGATAATTGTTCAAGATTATTCTAAGGAGAAAATCATGGAGATTCCAAGGAAGAGATTATGGAGATTTCAAGGAGAAGATCATGGAAGATTCCAAGGAGAAGATCATGGAGATTTGGATAACATATCTTATCCAAGATTTGTGAGATATGAGTGAGGATTTAAAGGGATCATATTTTGTAATTATAGGGATATTGGTTGAGAGAAAAGTGGATTTGTAATTATGAGTTGTTTATCTTGTTTTCAAAGCACTCATGTATAAATAGGAGTGTTCTTTCTCCAAGTGAGGAGATGTAAGATAGAATGGAATAGAATAGAGTAGAGTAGAAGGAAGGAGATTCTTATTTTCTAAAGTTAATTTTCTGAAGCATATTGTGAAGTTTTTAAACTCTATTTTCATTCCTTTTTAATGAATAAATGCCTTGAAGATTTGATGCGTAGCTGACTGTTCGTATGAAGCTTTGAGACCACCTGTTTGTGGAGGGCCCCTGCAAACAGTAAAGGTTTTGCATTTTATGTTTTTAATGTAGTTTTCGTGTTTTCAATTTATCATTTGTTGAAGTTGTTTCCAAAATTCCATTTTGATATTTGATGTAGATGCTTTCATAAGTCTTCTTTTATCATTTTAAGTAGATTCGTCAATCTTTCATTTCGAATTGTCAAATTGCAGAAGATTCATAGTTTTACTTCTAGAGCAGCAGTGATTTATTTTAGAGTAGTTTTACAAGTTCATGAGTGATTTCTTTCAAGAGCTATAGTGATTTATTTACAAGTTTCATTGCCATAATATTTCATTTATCAATTATTTATAATTTAAATTTATTAATTTTGTTAGGAACATAGAAATAAAAACATCCTTAGAAGTAATCTCTAAAAATCCAATCATCACGCCAATAAACTAAATGAATAAAAGAGGCTTCTAGCATATATTGTGCACCACACTTCATCAGTTTACTAGCCCTAGTCTATAATTTATGTAATCAATTTAGGACACTAAATTGACCAAACAGTCATCCCATGCCAAGAGTGAAACAATATCTAGGAAATTTGGTAGGTTCTCCCTAGTAAATGTCAGTTCTTATTTTGGAGCTTCTATTTGACCTAAATGATTTATTAATGGGCATTAGACTTGTAAATCTATTCCAAAGTTGTAACTCTATGTTCTTTTCATGCAAGTTTGTAGTGAAGGATTTTGTATGGGTTTATGTAACTAGGCATTTACAAATATGTTTTGTTTGATGCCTAGAAATTACATTTTTGTTGCATTATAAAAATGTAGAATAAATCGATATTCATAGTCTTACAAATGTCTAGAATTTTAAAATTATTCTTGGTATTATAATTTTTTTATAAATAAATTGATTTGAATGGCCAAATTCATAGCCAACATTTGGCAATCTATGATCATTGTATAAATACAGAAGTAAAACTTTTGATGTTGAAACATGATGTTTTGTAGACTGCGAACTAATGAAAATATTATCATATTTTTTGTGTCCTTTTATTATTGGAATTTGAAGTAATGAAGTATACAACATCTTCTCCATTTTATTTTTTGAATGTCATTATTGTATTATGATCTCCAAATTCTACCATGAATAGAGTGTGGACTTTATTTTCCACCAGCTCCACTATTGAATCTATATATTGGTTGGATTGTGTATGTTTTAATAAGGGGGTATACTAACAAACAATGTTGTAACCATTAGCACCTTCAAAGGTGAATCAACATTTCTAGCAAAAAATGATTCCACATCACCGTTGGTTGATGATTGTAGTCAAAAGCCTTCAATTTCATTTCCTAATAATGAAATAAATTGTGAAAATACATTAAAGAGAAGTGAAATATCTCATTCTAGTGAAAATATAAAGGACACAACCATGCCTAGTTCCTTGGATTAAAGCATAAAATTTGTTAATTTGAATTTGATAGTCATCAAATTATGAAATACCTAATTGGAAAAAACATGGAAGAGGAATGTGAAATGCCTCAGCATTTTGTTAAATTGTAGCAAGAAAAGGATTCGTTTGACTTGTGCTTAGTCAAGTGAAGAAATTCAAATTTCCACTTCAACAGGATGAGTTTTCAAGCAGTTAGCAGGAGTGACATGGCCAAATCATCCATTTAAGTAAGTCAAGTTGAGTTTGTGGGCTACTACTAGAGTTGTGTGCAAGTTGGTGGCTAACATATAGTTGTCTAAAGGTGTTATCTTTAGTGAAAGTGAGTTATCTGATCTCTAGTCCAGAATAGAGTCAATATGAGTTCGGTTGAGTAGTTGTAACTATTGTTAACTCATTGAACTCTTATTTAACTAGTCAATTTACTAAAAATATCCCTAGTCATGCATGCAATTCGAATTTCCTAGTGAATTTAGAGGAAACGGCATAATGAAATCATTATTGTATACTAGTGAGTGTACATAGTTTGTGCATGCAGGTGATTTTATTCTTTTTGGATTTGCACAAGGAAACGAGAGCTTTCCTATTCTTTAGGAGCAATAATTGTGCAAGGAAATAGGAGGAAGTAGGAGGCCTGTTTTGGCTAAGTATCGGCCGTAACAGAGTGAGGAGGAAATCATAATTACAGTGCAAATTGAGTGTTAAGCATTGAAGCAATGATTGTAATTGATCATTGTTCTCATATGATATAATACAAACGTAGGAGGGGTTTTTCTCAGTGGGGTTCCCTTGTAAAAACTTTGTTCATTGTGATTGAATTATTGCATGTGTTTCTATTGCCAGTTTTCCTTCCGCAAAGTTTAGTAGAAGAAATTTGTGTCTTTTGATTTCAGTCTGATTTCTTTAGCAGCTGCAAATTTCAAGTCATTTCTACACATTTTGGCAATGCTTGAAGAGCTAAGAACTCAGATAAATCCCATGTAAAAACAAATGTAAGCTTTCTAACGTGTTTTTTATTTTCTCCATATACTTGTCTTTTATTATGATGTTAAATATTTTACATATAGGAAATTTTGAGACTATATAGGAATGCTTTGATGCTTTGTTTGTCTTGTCTTTTATTTATGAAATTATATAGAAATATGGTTTTAACCATATGGGTACATTACACTTTTCGCACCAAAATGGTTGCATGGCCTTTTGATCCTTGTTAAATGTTGTTCCTTGAGATGTTCTTAGCTAGGCACTAGGTTGTTTTTAAAATGATTAATTTGAATGAAATTTGTATTTTTTTTTTCAAGATTGTAAGACAATATGATTTCAGAGATTATTCACTAGGCTACTTTCCAACCAAAAAAAACATATACTTTTATTGATGAAGATAAATAAATATAAACAAGGGAGATATAAAACATTAAATTAACGTTTAAATCACTCTACGAGGAAGATGTATTAAATAAGAGATATCAAAAATTAGACAATATGTTTGACTATGAACGTATGAATTATGTTGCATACAATTTCACATGAAAGAAGATATGACAGACAAATTGAATCTCACAAAATATTATTTTCTTATGATGTTGTTGCAAACAATTTATAAAAGGAGGAAACAATACTCAAACCTCACTTTCTTCCAAAAAAAATTCATATAACTCATATTAACATATAGAAGAAAAAGAGTTTGATAAATAAGAAAAGTGTCTTACACAAAACAATTGAAATAGATTGCAGTTAGATGGAAATAGAATCTGTTTGGATTGATCCCAAAAAAAATATTTTTCATGGGTTTAATACAAATTCTTTTCAAAACAGGAAAAAAAATCACTTCTCTCAATTTTCTCTTTTTTATACAAAATAGTTACAACCGATATTAGTTGCAAAAGCAACTATTTAGGAACCAAATTACAAAATAAGGAAATTAGTCGAACAAATCCAATTGCATGTTTGCCACATGTGCTCCAGTCAAATGCATCTTATTGACAAGCTTCTAGAAGATTTATTATGCAAATTTACTAATGATTTTAATCCTCGCTAATTGGATAATTGTAAGATATCATCTTTATATAAGCAATGCCAAACTTTGTATATTTTTTATTGGTGGGAATAATGGAAAAAAAAGGGATTAACTTATCAACTATTATTTTCCCTTTCAAAACTCCAAGCATGTTTAAAATAAATTCCACTGTGTTCCTCTCTTTTACTAATAATTCTTTGTAAGCATATATTGATATCCAACTTTCATTCTAGTCCTAATAGGATGGCAAGCCCATTTCTTTCAAATTATTGAATCTATTAATAAAAGTTTCAACGTTTCTTTTAATCAATCTACATTTGTCCCATACATGTTGAACTAGATCTATTTTAGTTAAGACCTTACTAGTTTCTATTATGAATGAAGTCTTGTCTTGAATTACCAATGCATGTAACTCATCCCAAGTCCTAGAATTAATAAATTTGACAATTATCATTGGCCATATACAGTTATTATCCAATTCGTTTTGAATTTTCTAAATAGCATGTTGTGTATGATAAACTAGATTTGCTTAATCATTTATCAGTTTAAAGTAATTCCACAACTTTGTAATTTCAACAATAATTTCATTCCACAAAATACATCTTGCTTCAATTAAGGAACTTCTTCCCATTATTCATCTTCTCTATCTATTGTTGAAGCTTAGTTTTTAAATCTTGATCAACTTGAATAATTGCATTCCTTTCTGATATATGTTCTTTGAAAATATCGATTTCATCATTATTAACTATAATAATTCTTTTCAGATTCTCAACTGCAACGTCTTTCAATTTTAGATCAGACATAGTATTAGCTAGTTTTTTAGATGGATTTAGAGGGGTTATTGGTGATGATGAAGATATTGGACATACACATTTATTTCTTTGCTTTTTCATGGATTCCACTTGTTTTTCATAATTTTCCATTTGTTTGTTCAATTCAATTATTATTGCAAACAATTTATCATTTTCCTATTACATGGCATGTAGTTATGGTCTTTGTACATGATATAAATTGGGGATTTTAAATCTCTTTTTCAATGCTTTAATGTCAAGGTCATTTATTTGATCAAAGCATGTGTTGAAGCTGCATCCTTTGGATGTGATCCCAAGTTAAAAATCCACTACACCAACTCATATATTTTCAATTTCTTGGTTCTAGTAGAAATCTTCTCTTGTTTTAGTTGACTAGTGACCTTGGAGACCATATTTTCCACTTTGGATGTGTTTACCATAGTGTGTGTAAGATTTCTGAAGATAATTTCTTTTATGTGCTTGTGCAAGTCCATTTGATTTTCCAAATGTATTTTTTTTCAGCTCTACTATAAATTTCATAACTTTGTAATCCTCTATGGTTTTAATAATTTGTTCTTTTGGATCTATGATAGTGATGTTTAATTACCCCTTTTCATAGTCCAAGGCTAATAATAACCTTGGTTTTGATAAACTTGATCCTTGTGCCCAAAGTTGTGAATATGAATCCTACTTTATCTTCATATTCTTATTCTTGATCTAAAAAAGGTGGAATATATATTCCCTTGTTTCCCTGAAGTTGAAGGTGAAATTCCTACTTGATTTTCTTGATTTCTAGATGTTGATGATAAAAAAGCCCAACTAAAAGTAGGCTCACTTAATGTATTTTCCTTTGCAATTTGAACTGACATCTTTCCCTCTTCTTCCCCTTCCCTTATTTTTTCCCTTTTTTATGATTGTTTCTATTCCTTTGTTTCAAAAATATTTGAAAACTTTTTTCATGAGTTCTTTTCAATCTTTTTTCTCTTGTGGTGGAGGAGTGTCTAAAACAAGGGGTTGAGAATATTACCCTGCTTCTGAAGTTTGATTTGTAATCTAATGTTGTTTGGTTTCCCAAGTATATTTGTTGGATAATTTTTCAATGTCTCATTTTCTTACATGCATATAAGGGGCAAATCGTTATTTTGTGCTCTTTTTTTATATGATCATGTGAGGATCATATGGCCAGACTTCTCCTTGGGGAAATTTCATTTGTTTCATCATTTCCTCCACTTCCTGAAAGGCAACTCTGGTATTAACAATAAGTGGACCTAAATCTTTCTTTATCCTGAAGATGGCATGATGTTTATTGTAAAAAAGATGCAGTTTATACGAGCTTTGTCTCTTTCTAATGTATTCTAAAGAAAAAAGTCTCATAGGGAGAAAATTTGGAAGACGATATGGTGGTATTTCACAACCATATATTCTTAATTTTGTATATTCCTTGAACAAGAACCAATCCCCAATTCTGGTATCATGACTCAAATGTATAATTTTCTTTATCTTTGGAAAAATTATTCAAGTAGATTCTTTGTATATCATTAAATAGACAGTTGAAATAAACTTGTTGATAACTTTAGAAAAACTTGTATTATGTGTTCGTCTTCTGACAATAGAAGTCCAATGGATGACATAAACATAGTTCTCATTTCAATCTTGAATTTTTAGGTGCAAAAAAGAGAATATTACAACTTGACAAAAAAGAAACATATAGACTAAGCAAGATTGGTATTTGAAATACCTAGTTAGGTTGTAATGGCGTAATTGAAAATGTATGGCATCAACCAGGGATTGATTGAAATGAAACCCAATAAATGGCTTTTTAACATGGGAAAGGGAAGAAAATAAACATAATATTGTATCATCAATGTTTTGGTTATCATCATATCCTAAAGGACAACAAACCATAAACACAATTTGTTTTGACTCACGGAAAATATCGGTAGGGTATGGCGATGGAGTTTCTAGTATTGGGGCATCTAAGTGTAAAAATGTTTGTAATAAAATATTTCTTTCCTCTAAGGTTAATTATTGATAAGTCAGGCTTAAATTAATTTCATCCAAAGGTTTAGTTTCACTAGGTGTAACTATTTTGAGAATTTCGTAGATAGACTCGGGGTTATTAAAAAAAAAAAAAAAATCCATTCCTAGAAATTATAGTTTTCTTACTTGAGATATAGTTCTCAAAACACCAAGTTATGAATTCATGGAAATGGAAAGTTTAGGGAATGATAAACCTATCCAAATATGACTCCTATACTAGTGAAATAACTTGAAGATCTTTAAAATCTTGAAAATCCGACTCTCTTAATTTGTAGGGTCAAATTGACAATGGGTGTCCAAAACATCTCCCTCTCTATCAATTATACACGTTTCTTTGAAATTGATAGGCGATTCAAATGAATCATGGTTTAACTTATTCAAATTCATTTTGAAATGAACAAAGAGGAAATATCAGAAATTACCTAGAAAAGACAGTTTGACGCAGTGGCAGCACTGGATTTCAATGAACACCCAAAATGGATCTCTAAACAATCACCCTTTTATATATTGGAACCGAAGCCCTTTAATAAATTTAAAAAAATTATGTTCTCCTTCCGATCCGATATAACCCTTTTATAAAACATTCAAAACAGCGTTGAACACTATTTTCCAACAGATCATATATATATTGTCGCTACCTCATATCTGGTTGATCCGACGGTTCGAATTAATTCACAAATCGGTGATTTGCAATGTGCTACAAGGTTTGGCATTCACCACGCTCCGATGCGATATCACTACAACTTTCGCAACTCCAATGCGCTCCGCACTTCAATGTGCACCGATGTGATATCAATCGGTGATCACAAATCGCTGTGATTGATGTCACTACCAACTGTTGGCAGCTTTTAGAACTCCGATGTGAAGTTAATCGGAAATCGGCGATCGCTATGTTTCAATGTTTCCTCCCGTAGTCTCGGCGATATCTTCCGGACCCAAATTCACTTCAAACCTGAATTATATCATTTCGCGTATGTTTTATTGTTATATGTAATGATATGGAACGATTCTCCGGTGTGATGCGATATGAAATACATCCAATTCGATCCGATGGGTTTATCGGACCCGATAACTCATATAATCAACCAATATATCTTTTAATTCCGCTCCAAGGCTCCGAAAAGGGTTTATTTCATAATTTCTCTGTGTTGATGAATTTTACATTTGCGGACTTAAACTATGTCGATTTTGCCTTAATACAGCAATTCTTACAGATTAAAATAAAACACAGATCACAGCCCCTTCAAGCAATTCCAAAGGAAAACAAACGCATCAAATCTTATGGACTCGTCATACATCGATGGATATAACATTAAATTTATTCAGAATATAGAAAAGGACAGAGTCTTGGCATTTTCCCAATTACACAGGAAAATAACCACTGTTACACACAAAACACAGTCCACCACAACTCTGAGCTCTCGCTCCACTCAAAAAAAACCAACTCTTTCCTCTCGCCTTATCAACATCTTTATTATTAACTAATTCTTCTAACAACGCAATCTTCTATTTCTAGAAATCTAACAGCAATCCTCTATCTTTTATGTTTCGTGCACACCTATATTAACAAATCTTATCTTTAAATCTAAATAAGACAATCTCTTATTTATTACAATAACTAACTATTTGAGAAGTCCAATCTTCTCGGTAAAACTGATTTTGACCAAACAGTCAATGAATTTCACTCTGTTTAGCCACAACATGTGAACAAATCTTCACATTGCTAGCTAATTCCAATGCTCCTGCATCAGACTCCAGGGGAAGAAAATATTTTTCCTTCAAACTTTCGGGACTTACTCCATATTTCTGTAGTTCAGCTGTTGTTAACCAACTGGAATCTTCCATTGGCTGCTCTTTCCACTTGACTAGATACTGGAAATATGTCTTCCCTCGAGTTTTCTTGGATATTCTTTGATCCAAGATAGCCTCAACTTCTTTCTTGGATGCTTTTGGTACCTGTTCCTTCCAATCCACAGTTTGAACTTCATCACCTGTAGCTTCAGTCTGCAACTCGGTCTCTACCTCTCTGAATGGATATAAGTCTGCAACATTAAAAATGGGGGATATTCCGATCCCTTCCGGTAACTCGATCTCGTATGCATTGGCTGAAATTTTCCTCTTGATTTTACAAGGTCCTGTCTTCTTCATTTTCAGTTTTTTATAAGTTTTTGTAGGAAATCTTTCTTTCCTCAAATATGCCATGACTAAATCTCCTACTTGAAACTCTTTTTCTCTTCTTTTCAGATCTGCTCTCTGTTTGTATCTACTGCTGCTTTCCTGCAATTTACCTTTGACTTCTTCCTGTAGCCTCTGCATTTTTTCAATAAAATCTTCAGCACTTGCACTCCTGGCTTCCTGTTTTCCCAAGTCCCTAAGCTCATATACTCCTCTCGGATGCATTCCAAAGACAATCTGAAATGGACTCATTCCAGTGCTTCTATTTGGTGTATCATTGTAAGCGAATTCAGCTTGAGCTAATGCCAAATCCCACTATTTGGGATTCTGATGTACCAAACTTCTTAGTATATTTCCCAAGCTTCTATTCACTACTTCAGTTTGTCCATCTGTCTGAGGATGGTACGCTGAACTAAAACTGAGTTTAGTCCCCAGCTTCTTCCAAAGTGTCCTCCAGAAATTCCCTACAAATTTAGTATCTCGATCTGATACAATGCTTACAGGTAAACCATGCAATCTTACAATCTCTGAAAAGAATAAATTTGCTATGTGTGTTGCATCATTAGTTTTCTTGCAAGCAATAAAATGTGCCATTTTAGAAAATATATCTACTACAACATAAATAGAATCGTTTCCTCTTATTTTTTGGTAAACCCGGAACAAATTCCATACTGACTGCATCCCATGGTCGATCTGGTATGGGCAATGGCTGATATAGACCTGTATTCTGACTTCTTCCTTTGGTATATTGACATACCCTGCATTTCTCAACAAAATTTTTAACTTCAGTTTGCATTTTAGGCCAGTAATAAAAAGTATTCACTTGAGTGAAGGTTTTGTCTTGTCCAAAATGACCAGATAACCCTCCACTATGCTTCTCCTTAATTATGTTCTCCCTCATGGAACATTTAGGAATACATAATTTGTTGCTTTTAAATAACAGGCCTCCTTGAATAAGGTAGTCCATCCATTGACTTCTGTTATGGCTCACTGGATTTTGAACTGTTGTGTAGATGTCTTTAAAATCCTCATCATCCTTTTACATTTCTATCATTTCCTCAAAACCTACAACACGCACTTTAAATTCTTGCAAAAGAAAATTTACCCTGCTCAATGCATCTGCTACTTTATTAGACTTACCACTTTTATGCTTTATTACAAAAGTGAAACTTTGCAGAAATTCCACCCATTTGGCATGCTTCTGATTTAGCTTTGGCTGGTTATTAATAAACTGCAAAGCATGATTGTCTGAATATAAGATGAATTCCTTTGGCAGTAAGTAATGCCTCCACTTTTTCAATGCCTGCATAATAGCGTAAAATTCTTTGTCATAGGAAGAATATTTATTTTTCACGTCATTTAACTTCTTGCTGAAATATGCTATCGGTCTTTGCTCTTGGCTTAGTACCGCACCAACTGCTTCTCCACTTGCATCGGTTTCCACTTGAAAGACTTTATTGAAATTAGGCAATGCTAGAATTGGCTTTTCTGTTATCTTCTTTTTCAGCAGATTAAAGTTCCTGTCTGCTGCTTCTGTCCATCGAAATGGTTGGTTGACCTCCTTAATTGTCTCAAGGATTGACGCACAAACTTGACTAAACCCTTTTATAAACTTTCTGTAGAAACTATCAAGTCCATGGAAACTTCTCACCTCAAATACACTCTTGGGAGTAGGCCAGTTCCTGATTGCTTGTACCTTCTCCGGATCCATTTTCAAGCCTTCTTTGGAAATCACAAATCCTAAGTACACCAGCTCCTCTTTCATGAAACTACATTTCTTCAAATTGATTAGTAGTTTTTCTTTCTGTAGAGTTTTCAGGAATAACTTCAGATGTTCCAAATGCTCCTCTTTACTCTTGCTAAAAACTAGAATATCATCAAGGTAAACAACGAAAAATTTACCTATATATTCTTTCAAGACCTCATTCATTAGTCTCATAAATGTACTGGGTGCATTAGTGAGCCCAAAAGGCATCACTAACCACTCATACAGTCCACTATTTGTTTTGAAAGTCATTTTCCATTCATCGCCTTCCCGAATTCTGATCTGATGATACCCACTTTTCAAATCTATCTTAGTAAAGTACCTGGATCCACTTAAACAGTCCATTAGATCATCCATTCTGGGCAAAGGAAATATGTACCTAACTTTTATCTTGTTGATAGATCTGGAATCGATGCACATGCACCATTCTCCTCCCTTCTTTGGACTAAGTACCGTTGGCACAGCACACGGGCTCAGACTTTCTCAAATCAGCCCCTTGTTCATCAGTTCCTGTACTTGCCTTGCAATCTCTGCATTTTCCTGGGGAGTTAGTCTATACGCAGCTTTATTAGGTAGACTTGCTCCTGGTATTAAGTTGATATAGTGGCTCACACTTCTATTCGGTGGTAATTCATTCGGTAATTCATCAACGATGATATCCATAAAATTATTTAACACAGCTTGAATTTCTTCAGGAAAATCATTTAAATTTGTAGAGGTTAAGATTACCTGGGGCCTCCCTACGATAGCGAAATGAAACTCCTCGCTTTTATCGACCTCCTGTAGCATTTCTTTGCCACTTATCAACATAATACTATTTTCAGGCAGTCCTTTATCCACATCGTTCTTCACTGGCAACAACGTGTGTTTAATTTTGTCCTTCTCTATGGTATATGTGTTCCTTCTCCCATCGTGAATCGCTTTCCGGTCAAATTTCCATGGTCTCCCCAATAACACATGACATACATCCATGGGCATTATGTCACATAGGATCATGTCTTTGTATGTGTCGATCTGCATTTCCACATTACATTGCTCTGTCACGATAACTTGATGGCCCTTCTGTAGCCAAGACACTTTATAAGGTGCAGGATGCGCCGTCCTTGTTAACCCAAGCTTTTCCACCATCTCTGTGGACACAATATTTTCAGTACTCCCACTATCAATTATGATCTTACAGCACTTACCCTTTGATTTGCATGTAGTTCTGAACAAATTCTTCCTTTGCGCAGCTTCTCCAGTCTCCTTTTCTGTTGTAAGCAAATTTCTTCTAAGTAGCAGTGATTCACCTTCTTCAGGTGGTTCCTCTTTCTCCAAAAGTCGAGGTGGTTATGGCTCTGCCTCCATCACATTAGCAACCCTCTGGCTTGCTGATTTGTTATGAGGACAATCCCTTGACATGTGTCCCCATTCTCCACAGTATAACACCTAACATCTCTTCCTCGCCCTCTTCCTCTAGGTGTGAATCTTCCTCTACTAGATTCACCTGTGTGTGGTGATCTGCTACTTAAACTTCTTGTTTCATGTTGATGTTGTGTTCCTCTAGATCTAGCAGCTCCTCTACCTCTCGCTGAGCTCTTTCCTCTGTTCCTTTGACTCTGTTTTCTCAATATTTTCTCTTCTGCCTTCAGACTTGCTTGATAGGCATCCTCAACAATTTTTAGACTTAACAGGCTAATCTCATCTTGTATTTCATACCTTAGCCCATTTATATATCTAGCTATTTTCTCCAAATCATCTTCTACATGCCCTGTTCTGATACTCAATCTATAAAATTCTTCTGTGTACTCCTTAACAGACATTCCTTTCTGCTTCAGATTTTGTATTTGCTTAAAAGTATTCAAATGATAGTCGTTAGGCAAAAACTTGGCTTTCAGTTTACTTACCATTTTATCCCATTGCTTGATCTTAGATTTCCCTTTCCTCGTTCTTGATGTCTGTACCTCGTCCCACCAGATAGCTGCATGACCCTTCAATATAGTGACTGCAAACTTCACCCTCTTATTCTCCTCAACCTCTTCATAATCAAAGTACTGATCTATGGATCTGATCCAATCCATAAGCTCCTCCACATTCAGACTCCCTTCATACATAGGAATCTCCATCTTGGGTTTGCTTCCAACTTTTGCCAGCATCTTTATGAATTTGACATTTTCATTGTCCTTTTCTACTTCTTCCACATCTGCATCAGATTCTTCTGAAGAAATATCGGCACCATCATCAGGCGCTCTCCTTTGGGCTGTCTCCATTATCTCCATTCGTGCACGAAAATTCCGCACTTCTTCTAGCAGAATTGCATTTGGTTCTGGTCTTCCTCGACCAATTCCCCTTCTTGGTGGCATCTTCGCTGCAAATACCTTTTTCTTTTGCTTTGATACCAAAAATTGACGTAGCGGCAGCACTGGATTTCAATGAACACCCACAATGGATCTCTAAATAATCACCCTTTTATATATTGGAACTGAAGCCCTTTAATAAATTTAAAAAAAAATTGTTCTCCTTTTGATCCGATATAACCCTTTTATAAAACATTCAAAACAGCGTTGAACATTGTTTTCCAACAGATCATATATATATTGCCGCTACCTTAGATCTGGTTGATTCGACGGTTCGAATTAATTCGCAAATCGGTGATTTGCAATGTGCTACAAGGTTTGGCATTCACCACGCTCCGATGCGATATCACTACAACTTTTGCAACTCCAATGCGCTCCACACTCCAATGTGCACCGATGTGATATCAATCGGTGATCACAAATCCCTGTGATTGATGTCACTACCAACTGTTGGCAGCTTTTAGAACTCCGATGTGAAGTTAATCGGAAATCGGCGATCTCTATGTTTCAATGTTGCCTCCCGTAGTCTCGGTGATATCTTTCGGACCCGAATTCACTTCAAACCTTACTTATATCATTTCGCGTCCGTTTAATTTTTATATGTAATGATATGGACGATTCTCCGGTGCGATGCGATATGAAATACATCCAATTCAATCTGATGGGTTTATCGGACCCGATAACTCATATAATCAACCAATATATCTTTTAATTCCGCTCCAAGGCTCCGAAAAGGGTTTATTTCATAATTTCTCTGTGTTAATGACTTTTACATTTTCGAACTTAAACTATGTCGAGTTTGCCTTAATACATCAATTCTTACAAATTAAAATAAAACACAGATCACAGCCCCTTCAAGCAATTCTAAAGGAAAACAAACGCATCGAATCTTATGGACTCGTCATACATCGATGGATATAACATTAAATTTATTCAGAATATAGAAAAGGACAGAGTCTCGGCATTTTCCCAATTACACAGGAAAATAACCATTGTTACACACAAAACACAGTCCACCACAACTCTGAGCTCTCGCTCCACTAAAAAAAAACCATCTCTTTCCTCTTGCCTTGTCAACATCTTTATTATTAACTAATTCTTCTAACAACACAATCTTCTATTTCTAGAAATCTAACAGCAATCCTCTATCTTTTAGCTTTCGTGCACACCTAGATTAACAAATCTTATCTTTAAATCTAAATAAGAAAATCTCTTATTTATTACAATAACTAACTATTTGAGAAGTCCAATCTTCTCGGTAAAACTGATTTTGACCAAACAGTCAATGAATTTCACTCTGTTTAGCCACAACATGTGAAAAAATCTTCACATTGCTGGCCTATTCCGATGCTCCTGCATCACAGTTGAACTATGTTGATGGTGCCTTCAACAAACACAAACCCAATTTTGTTTCATTGGTGCTCTTTCAGGTGCTCTTTTTCTCTAATGGTTGTTCAATGAGATAATTATTCCTCTTTTTCCCTTCAAAACCATTGAAATAATTCTTGAACGCATGGTGTCTTTTTATTGGATGAAGGCACGTGAAAATTCATTTTTTTGATTTCCCGCTCTTTTCTATGTGACATCATGACTACATGGATCACATGTAGACTGACCCCTTATTTCCATGTATATTGGAACTTTTGATTTGTATTATCTATGAGTATGCCCTATCGATTTTTGGTTCCAATCCTACCCCACCCCCCGCTCCATTCATTAAATATCATGTATATTGGTGAGGGGGGAGGGATGGAATGATTTTGTGTCGTTGATTTGCAAACTATTTACACTACACCAATGCAAAGTTGTATGGCTTCATTTTGTTGGGAATAAGTGCCAAAAACACCTATTTTTTCATTTTCCATGATCTAGATTAGATCATTAAATTTTTTTCATCCATCTTGATTCTTTGAGACTCGAGAAAGTGGAGGAATCAACTCACAAGTCCATTTTTACTGGCAGGACCCAGTTTTGGAAAATTGG
Organism: Pinus albicaulis; assembly: GCA_034641835.2. Taxonomy (NCBI): domain Eukaryota; kingdom Viridiplantae; phylum Streptophyta; class Pinopsida; order Pinales; family Pinaceae; genus Pinus; species Pinus albicaulis. The sequence continues at coordinate 262,567,866 of CM076577.1, forward strand.
GGTTTGAAACCTTACAAGAGAATTTTGAGGCATCCAATGACATTTTTTGGGGGGGGAACTTCACTGATTTAGTGAAACATTTTTTTGTTATTATACACATAAAGACATTTCCAATGGCACACAAATCTCCTCCATTGGAGTTCGTATACAAAATTTATGTCACTCGGAAGTTGACCTTCCTGTTTTCACCACCATAATCCGAGAGGATGCCACATCAACCCAAATAACTCATGGAAATTGGGATATCCAAGTTATTATGACAAACAATACTCTATAAGATTCCATATTGTAACTTTGATTAAGATTTGAGGGAGTTAAACCTAACTGCTAGTAGGATATTGGGTTGTGTTATAACCGAACCACTAAGAGAAAAAGGGGTTCCATTCTTTTCGAGTATATTTGTTCCATGGAAAAATAGAGTAGCGAAGAGGGATAGGAAGAGAGAACACATATAGGATCTGTATATTGTAGTAGCCCATGGTCCACAAGCCTTACTTCTTTGTACTCGCAACTATTTAGAGAAAGAGAGAAAAAACGACCTCACCTTCCAATTGGGTTTTCTCCCAAAATGGTTTCCCAAGAAATATCTTGTGTCAAATGTGTTTGCGAGTTTTTATTTTTCCATTCTCTATTTTCTATATAAATTTTAAATTGCATGCATTTGCAATAAAAAATAATCTATAGATCCATAAATCTAAAGAGAAATAAACCCTAATAGTGTATATTTCATATTCTTAAATATATTTTTATTAGATTAGTTGTGATGAACTATCCAATGGGATATCCACAACAATTTACAGATCATTCTGAATTTATACCATAGACATAAAACCCAAAGTATAATAAAACTTGTAAATAAAATTGGCTTGTACACTAAAATTTTGAAAATATTTTTGTGCTACAACATTAACCACAAAATCTTATTTGGATTAGGGGCCCAATAACCCTCCCACCATTGAAATGGAAAGTGCCTTGGTTATGGCCTAGTTATACTAAGATGTTCTATTATTTTCTCTCACTTATCTAATCTAATATAAACTAACTAATGCAAAAATGTAAATGAATATGGGTTGAATTCATGAGCGAAATGTAGTAAATTCAATATGCAAGATGCAACTAACTAAATATTAATTAAAGGAGAAAAAGAACTAAGTCTATAAATGCATCTAATTACATGGAGAATACTCCACCATTATCAAATTTGAAACTAAATTAAAACCTCCCAACTCCCTTTAGAAGTAAAATGATTTGGTTGTTAAGAAAACTTTATTGTCACAAAAACATTTTGTAACTAAGGTAAGATGAAACATGATTAGTGTAATATTCCAAATTAGTAGTCAGCTAATTGATATATTTTTTTTTTCTAAATTTGACTAAATCTATTAATATAACAAAAATATTATAGTGAGGCACCAGCCTCAGCAGAACTTGCCCAGAGATGAGGCATTCTTACGCTAAAAAAATAGATGAAGTTTTTTTACCAGACATACTAGATAAAGACTGTTAACACATACCAGACATACCAAAACATGCCGCCCACGCAGGGGAAACCGGCCTTGGAACATTAACACATGACCAAAATTCAGAAGCGATTGACTAAATATCAGGAAGAACACAGAGTTAAACCCAGCCAAAAGACTGTAAAGAAAAAACCTGCAAATTCTTATCAGTTTAGGTGTCATGATAAGTGGAGAGAGGTTCTTCAACAACTAGGCACCCATAGGTGTCCATATCATTGTCCTCAGCCTGCTTGTCTTCTTTTTCGTTGAGGCAGCCTCTCTTGGAGCAGCCCTGGTTATCTTCATGTCTTGGGTCCAGGTTCTCACTAAAGCTAGGAAATTTCCTCTTCATAACTGCACTTTGAGGAGTGCCCTGCTTGTTGATAGTGCTTATCTCCTGACCATCACCTGTCTTCTCAGCGTCCGAACAAGGTGGTTCTTCCTTGAACTCGATAGTGATGGTAGCAATGACAATAGGCCTATTCAAATAGCAAGGAAAACGAAGTTGGGCGGTTTGGTAATGAGCTGGGATGTTGGCACGGGAGGCCGGGATATGGGTAGATCCCACCTCAAATTGAAAATGTCCAAGGTGCCCTCATCCTCGACCGCTTCTGGTTGCAGGATAGAGATCAGTGTAGTTATCAGAAGAGGGGGAGGAAGAGTCAGTGATGGACGTGGAGGGCTGGCCCGAGAATTGGCCACGACTGCTGCCTCTCCGGCAGCGCATTCGCTGGCGAAGGCGCGGCATGTTCCTCCGAGAAGAATGGAGCTTATGGACAACAGAAATATTGGAGGCAGAATGGGAAAGAGTTGTGGCAGTATCCGAGAACAGGGGCGTCTGAAGGGTATACGAGGGGCGAGCTATCAGAGCGGAGTAAGCCTCAGTATGCAAATCGAGCCACAGATTGTAGAGAGGGCTCTGTGAAATGTGAATACCGGGCTCAATTTTTAAACAAAAAACAATGGAACAGTGTCTCCCAGTGTTAGTTCGAGAGCTGGGCTCTGCAACAATAGGGGAGTAGCTGGATTGTAAAGGAGTCAGAGCAGAAATGAAATGGCTGGAGTACGCCATCCTTGGAATAGAAGCGGGCAAGTCTTGGCCTACATGTTGCATTTATGCAGGTGAACGGAGGACGGTAAGAGGAGTTAATAGCAGCGTCGCGTGATTTTGGGTGGCAGTGTGGTGAATCCACTCGCCATTCCAAAATAGATACAACGTACACATGGAATTAACCACCCGCATTCGGGGGATGGAGATCTTGGTGCACCATGAGAGTGTAATCTTGTATGAGTTTAAAATCATCAGAACTATTCAAAGGACCCTCAAAGAAAGGAAGATATTGATCAGTGCCTTTGTTAGCTAGTCGGTCTGCTACCTTATTAGCAATGCGCCTGATGTGCTTGAAGGAGATGGCTCTTGGAACTTTAAGCCAGCGTTCTAGTTGTTCCAATCTGCTCAGAAGTCTCCAACTTGAAGCCACTTTAGCTACTGTAGTGCCTAATTGGATGCGTATTGCGGCCTCTATTATAATCTGTGAATCTCATTCTACCTCCATAGGGAAGAAATTTTCTTTTTCTGTAATGCGAAGCCCCTGCCATAAGCCTTCTAGCTCTGCATAATTTTTTGAGTCTCTTCCTAGAGAGCCATAGTAAATGTAAAGAGTGTTGCCTACAGCAATTCTGAATATGCCTCCATATCTTGCTTTACCTGGGTTTCCCTTGGCCGCTCCATCAAAGTTCATTTTAAAGGTGTTATCTGTAGGAGGTATCCATAAGAGGGGAGAATCAGGATGGATTTAGGAATTCGGCTTGGGCAGAGATGTATGCTTGATGTTAAGGTTCCAGCTTTCTAAAATGAGTCGTTCAGGAAGGGAGGAATGCATGTCTGAGTCCTGCCAGTGATGGAGGGCTAAGGTTTCTTTCAAATTACGTTTTAGATTGGACCAAAGAATGTCAATAGGAGTGCTCTCATTTTTGAAGATCCTCTTGTTGTGTTCCTTCCAGACAGTCCAGTATATGAAGCCTGGGAGCAGGGCCCAGATAGAGTTGAGCAGGTGGCTTTGGAAAGGCTCGGAAGGCCAATACCGGATGGTATTGATTATGTCTCCTATGTTCCTTCATGTTCTTCTGTTGCATATTGCAGATTTCTCCCATAGTTGATCGGCCAATGGGCAGGTGTCCAAGAGGTGCGAGATTGTCTCAGTTTGAGAGATACATTTGGGGCATCGAGATGGGCCAATGAAACCTATTTTCTGAAGATTATCCTAAGTGAGAAGCCTATTTTTGCTAAGGAGCCAGAGGAAGGAGGAATTTTTTGGCCAAATTCTAGGATGCCATATATGATCCCATAGGCTATCCTTTTGAACCTGCACAAGGCAAAATAGCAGTTGGTAAGGTTCTTTTGTGGTGAAGCTTCCTCTAGGTGTATAACCCCATCTCAACTTGTCCACTTGATCTGATACTTTGATTCTCCTGAGATTGAGCTCATGGTCGATGTCCTCATATGTCTCCTCTTGCCAGTTTTCTTTCCAAATTCCTACTGGCAACCATTGTTGGAATACATATATAGATTGTTGTTGCCAAAACTGATTGACCTGATTGTGGGCAGATTGCTGAAGAGTTGTTTGCCACTTTGGCTTGTGAAATAGCGTAGCTATTTTAGCTAATTTTTTCCAAGAGTCCTCCCATAGTCTAGTTGTGGCTCCCGAGTGGATCTCCCAAAAACTATGTGCTTGAATGAAAGCACTGTGTTGTTTTGCTACATTCCAAATCAGCGATCCTGGGGTATCCGTGTTGATTCGAATGAGATCCTCTTGAGGTCTTCCTGGTACATATTCATCCTGCCATCAACGTGCCCAAGGTGTATGTGGCTTAGAGATCCAGTTCCACCAAATGCGAGCACCCATAGTGGTATTGCTATGCTAACGATCTCTTATACCTAGCCCTCCTGCTGATTTAGGGAGGTAGACATCGGTCCATTTTACAAGCGCCCATTTTTTGTTGAGGTCCGTAGATCCCCATAGAAAAATTATTTGTAAATTACGGATTTGTTTTAAGACCCATTTAGGTGCAGCCAAGATGGAGAAGAGGTACAATGGCATTTCCTGAAGAACAGATTTGATCAGAATGAGTCTGCTTGCAATGTTGAGCGATCTGTACATCCACGAGGAAAGTCTTGCTTCCAGCTTGTCTAGGAGGGCTCTCCAAGAGGTGTGTTTGATTTCCGAATCGATGAGAGGAGCCCCAAGATACTTGGAAGGAAGCACCGCTATCGAGAATCCTAGGATCCTTGCTATATTGCGTTGAGTGATGATGGGCGTGTTGAAGAAGAATATTTGGGATTTATCAACATTTATGGTGGTGCCAGAAGCATCAGAGAAGGTGTCTAATAGGGTTTTATAGGCAAGGGCTTCTTGGACTGAAGGATGGCCAAATAGCATATTGTCATCAACAAACTGTTGGTGTGTAGTGGGGGGACTATTATGCAAAGAGATGCCTTTTATGGAGTTGGTGGTGGCAGCATCATGAATGAGACAGTTGAGGCCTTCTGCCATGAGAACAAATAAGAAAGGGGATAGGGGATCGCCCTGACGGATTCCGCATGAGGGACGAAACTGTTGAGAGGGTGAGCCATTGAGGAGGATGGAAAAGCTAGGGGTAGAAATAAGGTACATAATCCATCTAGTCCAAGTGGCGTTGAATCCAAAGGCTAAGAGCATTTGATTAATGTAGTTCCAGCTTAATTTATCAAATTCTTTAGATAGATCTAACTTGAGGAGCATACCTGCTTTCTTGAGGTGCTTTAGAGAGTGGATAACCTCATGAGAAAGGATAATGCCATCCAGGATCTGGCGCCCTTCCACATAACCTGTCTGCTCCGGTGATATAAGTAAGGGGAGAAGAGGTTTGAGCCTGTTCGCAATGACTTTGGATATGAGTTTGTAGATGACATTACAAAGAGCGATGGACCTGTATTTATCCGGTGTGCTGGAATTCTCCTCCTTAGGTATTAGAGCCAGGAATGTCGTGTTAAGAGATGGGAGAATCTAGTGCATTGTGCGTGATTCTTCCACTAGAGCCCATACTTCCAATTTGATCTGCTCCCAGAATGAGTGAAAGAAATTGGCCATGAAGCCATCAGGACCAGGCGCTTTTCCATATTTGAGCTGGGCAATAGCCTACTCCACTTCATGGAGAGTGACAGGATTGAGAAGCATGGTATTGTGGTCATCATTTATAATTTTTGGTATGTGCTGCGTGATGGCCTGAATGGCTTGGTGCTTGTCGCCCTCAGGTTCTTGAAGTATATTCTAAAAATACTCTCTGAGTTTGTTTTCAATGTCTTCATGAATCTCTAAACGATATCCTTGACTGTTGTTGAGGAAAGCTATGTTGTTGTGCATTCTTCTTTGGATGGTGGATCTGTGGAAAAATTTGTATTTTTCTCCCCATCCTGTAGCCATTTGACTCTGGATTTCTAACGCCATAGTGTTTCCTCCTGTTGCCTGCGCTCTTCTATTTTGGAGAGGAGGTATTTTTCCTAACTGGCATACTCGTCTGTTCAACCTTCATAGATTATGCGTTGTTGCAGTGTGCTCATTTTTTGCTCTAACTCTTTCTGATGGGTGAAGATGTTGCCAAACTGAGTGCGGTTCCATGTTTTAAGTGTGTTCTTAAGATGCTTTAGCTTTTGTTGGAACTGGTACATCTTGGAGCCTGCTAGAGGTGTATAATTTTTCCAAGCATTAATGATGACTTCTTTGAAATCATAGTGATTGAACCAAAAGGATTCAAATCGGAACGGCATGTTGCAACAAGATCCAAGACGAGACCATTGCATTAGGATTGGCCAATGATCTGACCTTGCTAGAGGCATGATGGAGGTATGAAAGTCCCCTACCAACTGAATAGCATTGTCAGACTTTAGGAAGCGATCTAGTCGAGATGCAATATGCTGAGTTCCCCTTCGCTTATTGGTCCAAGTGTGTATTCCATTAGAGTTCGGAAGATCCATGAGTAGGTTGCTTTGTATGAATTCTTTGAAGCCAATACTATCCAACTCCAACTGATTTCTGCAACCAGTTTTTTCCTCCAGGGCGGTAACCATGTTGAAGTCTCCACCACAGATCCAAAGGGGAAAGCGTCTGGAAGAGTTGAGTTCTGTTAGAGTGGCTAGCAGTTCCATTTTTTTCTGGATTTCTTGCGGGAAATAAACATTAGTGATATTACCGTGAGTGTTGGAGCCCACTAGATGGAACGTGGTTTGTATGAAGTGATGCGAAGCATGAAAGTCATAAAGTGAGAGAACCTGAGGATTCCAGATTATTTACCCGCCCAAGATTTAGCCAAAATGTTTTCAAGAGCTTTGTTGTTGCATTTAGTTTCCTGAAGATAAACTATTGATGGTTTAACTTGTTGTACCATATTTTTTAGCATTCTGTGTTTTGAGGGATTGTTGAGCCCTCTCACATTCCAAGAAATGAGCTTCATGAGGAACCATGGGGTAGCGCCTTGTAGAATTTGGTCAGCTTGGGATACCTATCGAATTCCAGGAGCATTTCTCCAACAATGATAGTTCTTTGCAAATTTGTTTTACGCCCTCGTTTTTTTGTTTCTTTCAAAAAAAAATTTCCATCCCATAGACTACTCACCTGAATGCCTAGAGAGTTGCTTTGTTTTTCTCTGAAAAGTACAACTTCCAGACTATTAATTTGTCGAGTGGGTATATTGTCGTATGCTCTCTGGCGACAGGCTGTTTCTAGGGCCAGAATATCCAGATCCCCTAGATCTATGATTTTTGGTTCTTCATCCATGTGATTCGGCATATTTTGTTCTGCTTTGTCAGCATCTTGATGAGAAACGAGTGCCAGAGTGCCGTCGATCTCCATTTGTGAATAGTTGAGGACAATGGCTTTGTCTGGGTCGGAATAAGAGGAAGAGGCAAGAGAGACCATTTTGACTGATTCAGAAGTTGAGAGGTTAGGTTGAGAGATGGAGGTTTTCGAGGGCTGGTTAGAAACATAGGTTTGAGCTTGTTGGCCTTCCTGGGTATCCTGAGTGGCTAATACTTCGAAGTTGTTGCTCGTTTCTAGTTTGTTGGGAGCAATGGGGGTAACAGGGGTTTTCTTGGAATGTTTCTTTTTGTTGGTTACTTTAGTAAAGCCTTCTGCATCTTTCCCGTTCTCACAGGAGGGGGTTTTGGATGGTTGGTTCAGAGGGAAATCACAATATAAGTGTCCATGCTCATGACATTTTCTACAATGGAAGGGTACATGCTCATAATCAATGGTTTGAATCCATTCAAAGTCATCATGAAAAAGACTTACTGAATCCGTAAGAGCTTTGGCTAGGTGCATGTAAACACAGATCCTTGCATAAGAGGTGTATCATCTAAGTTTTGTTTCCTCTGCAACCTTTATAAATTCTCCCAATCCATTGCCTATGTCTTTTAAAGTCTCTTCATCCCAGTATTCTAGTGGTAATGAGTACATATGGATCCATACGGGAGCCCAGTTGAAGTCCTCCTTGTCCGGATTAAATCTTTCTATCCAGTCTCGTAGATACAAGCTTGCAGAGTTAAAGAAGTATGGACCGCCCTCGAAGATGTGATTCCTGTCCTCTAGGCAGTTGAAGATAGCTGTAAAAAATCCTTTGGGGCTGAGCTGCAGAGTCACTTTTCCCTTGGGCTTCCATTTGGAGATTATACAGCCTTGCAGTGCTTTTTCTGTCGGCCATAGTCCAATGAACTTGAGGATGAGGGCATGATCCTTCATGTAATGAATGTGGCCACTTATGCGATGACTGGGGAGGTTGATTTTAACTCGCTCTGCTACTTTAGGGATGAATGTGGCTGAGGAAGATTTTGGCAGAGTCGCAGAGGCTTCCTTATCAGTGTTGGTGTCCTTTGGGGCTTCATTACCTGTGATTGCATCATATGTATTGTCTTTTGTTGGGACTTGGTCAAAGTCGGAGAGCGGTTTTTCTCCTGAGTCTGTCATTTTGTCTGCAGCGGTAGTATAGATAGTGGATGGAGTATTGAGAGGAGGGGGGGAGATTCCCGCCCCTCCTGAGGGAGGAATCATTGAAAAAAAGTAAGAAGCGTTGCCTGGGGGTACTGCAATCTCCGTAGCAGAATCGCAGGTCATGCTGTGTCATTCCATTCACCAAGCCATGGAATCCTTAGCAATGGCGGCTTCTTCTCTACTAATTGATTTATTAATTTTGATTAATCTTGGCATTTCATAATTTTGGGCAGAAATAAAGTGGGTAGGGAACCCCCAAATAATAATTAAGCCAAATAGAGTCTTTTCCTAAAGTCCCTAAGGGAAAATTATGGCTTTAGTGGTGGGTTAGAATTGGCCTTTGGTGGCAGTGTAGAAGAGGCACGAAAAGGACAGCGTGGGATCGGCTGGAGAAAGGCAGCACATGATTGGACCAAGGAGATGCAGTGCAGGCCAAGGTGGTGCCCAAGGAATACGTTGGGCCTCAATGGACAAAAGGAAGAAGGAAAGGCTCATTTTGGTATGAATTCATCTTATTTTCTCTTGGTCATTTTGACTGAGCACGCTTGAGCTGAAGAGCCAAGTCTGCAGTGTTGTTTAGCACACGAGATCTTAAGGTGGAGATATCAACCTCTACCTCGGGGGAATTTGAGTCCCGCTCAAGAGAGGAGTCCCACATTTTGGTGAGATAATTACATAGCAGTAGACACAAGAAGAGAATAGCCCCTTCAGGACTACGTAGAGATAGAGTAGACTGCGCAGTCCAGTTTGGTGTGGGCGTCAGGAGTGTGGAAAGTAAAGGAGTTTCAATAGGAGATCTGGAGGGGAGGCTATCCACCTCCTACCAGGGATTTTGGTAGCATTTCGGAGGAAATTCCCAGTAATTTCGTTCACGGGTTCGATTTCCCTAACAAAGCAGCATTTATTGAGGAGAGTTCGATGTTCAATTCCCAGAATTTTCTAAGCACGGGAAGCAGCCTAACCAACAGTCCAAAGACAACCAACAACAACATTTTATGGGCTAGGAAACGCAGTGATTGATCCACGCAGAACTATTTACAGTAAGAGTTTTGCTTGGATTTGAGTTTCCCTTCAGGTTGCCTTGAGCACGCCTAGGTGCAATCCTTTCAGCACCACACTTGTACTCTTTTCTGGCAGATTAATAAAATGGCTCAGTACTAATTTTTGGTTCCAAATTATGTGTTTAATGGTGTGTTTATTTTTTCTATAGTTTTTAGTCTTTTTATCCTCTATTACTGTTAAATCCCAATTTGTGATATTACAGTGGCATCATACCTCATAGACTTCGCTCAGCATGTGGAGCACGCAGTCTAAGACACCATAAGATAGACATAACATTACCCATCAAAGGCAATAGAGGTGGAAAATATGGGAGAGTTAAGGAGAAAGGGGGAAGCAACATCTTGTAGCCTCTTAAAGGCCATGAATGATATAGCCAAAGGACATAATGGGATGTTGGAGGTGTTAGTGTTAGTATTTTCATACTTCCAACAGGGATCAAGACACATTTTGCATGTGCATCTTAGGTGTCCCACTCTAAAGAAATTTCAATCATTTCATTAGGTCATGATATAAAGTTGTTCCACTGGTGGTTGTCCTTGTCAAATGTCCCATTTTCCTTCACAAGTATATGCCTGTTGACCCTATTCCATGTCTTCATCATGTTGAAAATAAATCTGTTCTCATTCCACTTTTAGTCAAAGTCACTCATTGAGTCAATTTATTTCATTTCTCATTAGGTCACTAGGGTTTCATTAGGTAAAATCATTGCATTGTCTCATTTTCAATAAAGGGAAGCAGAAGGTGTGAAGGTGATCCAAAATAAACTCATGATTTGCTTCAGCCAGGTTTTCCATGTAAATTTACATTCCATCTTTATAATTTTTCATCTCAAAAATCACATTTTTGAGATAAAAACAGAGTTATTTGATTATTCCTAATTTTATGTAATTTTAATTCATTATATGTAATAAAACCCCAAAAAAACTGCTTATTCCAAGCTAAAGATATTTGATGAAGAAATACAAAGGCCATGTCAGTCATCTAAAGCATAAAAAAGTATTTTGAAAGGTTAATGAGAAGAAAGAAATGTGGGTCCTAAGCATTCAAAATCCAAAAGTCATTCAAAGTATAAAAGCACAATTACCAAAAATAAATCCTCATTTGTTCATGTGTCAAAGAGAAAACGTGATTTTGGAGCAAAGTAGTTTCGAACAAGGAAGAAACTACAAAATTGGCTGGCACTATGCATATGATTCTGGCGTTGCACATAGAGCATTTTTTCCAGTGCAAAATTACACAATGCTCCGCATAGAGAGAGGGCATTGCTCACATGGGTAAGGCGCTACGCACATTGCCAAAACCCTCCCAAACTTCTCCAAACACCTCAAGGTTTCTTCTTCATCTCCAAAACAAGTAAGCCCTTGTAACTCCCTCTTTCTCCATTTTATGCTTGTGTGTGAGTTTTATGTTGGCAAAAATTACAAAGAAACCCTAGTTTTTCTTTGTCACTCCCAAAATCCCCATCCTCCTCACAAATTTCCCAAAACCCCTTGTCCCAAATTCATTGTCCCTAGACCCTACCACATCACCCCATACTTCTAAAAAACACTAAAACTACCCCTACATCCTCCTCCCTAAGTCCCTTTACTCCTTTCCATTAAAATCCCAATTTCTAGGAATTTCACTATTTTTTCCTAGATTTTCCCCCTACCTTTGACTTGTAATTAAATTCTCATTTTCAACTCCCTTCATATTTTCACCTCCCATCACCTCAAAGGGTTTATTGACCCTTTTCATTATCTCTCTTAATTTTTGTGACCCTATCCCTATCCCCTAAAGTCCTCATTTCATCATTTCCTTCCCTGCTCCAATTCCCTTCACTCCCTTATTCACTCTCCATATCTTCCCTCTTCCCTAGGGTTTCCAAAGTGCCAAAGAAACAAGCATGGAGAGAGAGGACAGAGATTACAGAAAGGAGGAACATAGTGATGATGATTTTGAGGAAGATGAGATTGTATAGCAAAGAAGGCCACACAAGGGAGGCAGAATCATCATAGTAGAGTCAGCAAACCTTAGAGAGCTAGAGGCTTCACCTTTAGCTATGTCCTGTTTTAGATTTGTCGAGTGCCATGAGCTTTGTGAAAAGGTGGAAAGAGTTAAGCATCACCCTGAGTTTACTAGGCTTTTAATATTGAACCTCCATGATAACAGGGTAACACTCACAGGTGTAACTTTTTCCATTTCCACTTCTATTATTGCTGATGCTACAGGGATTCCAAATGTAGGGGAGAGATGGTACAAAGCACAGGACCTGGGTGATCACTATTTTGAGCCTTACCTCAAGACCAGGTACAAGAATGAAAAAAGAAAGTTTTTTTTCCTTTCAGTTTCCTCCTCAGCAAGTATGCACCGATGATGAAAATTATCATGAGATACTTCACTTGTGAGGGAAGATTCTCCATATTGTACACATATCATATCAGGATAATCATGCATTTCACTAGGGTGAGGATGTTGAACATCCCATATTTCTTGCTCTTTAACATTGAGAAGATGGCATACTTGGTGGCAAAGAAATAATATCATCGGCAGATGAACAACCTCTATCATCACTCCCTCATCAAACTCATTGTGCTTCATCATATCAATCTACTCAACATCTCTTGGGATACCTTAATTTCCAATGACATATTCACAAATCCCCAAATTCCTCCACTAATGCCACAAGAGAGAAGAGAGACATCTACTAGCCCTGCAACAACAAGGAAGCTTAAATTCAAACCACCCAGGCAAGTCAAAGAATGCAATGTAACATATCAAAGAGGGCTTAGAAAACTGTTTGTAGCAAAGAGGAAAATGCTTGCTCCACATGGTGTGGAAGGGGCCTTGCCTTCTTCATCAACACAGAGGAAAATGCTTGCTCCACATGGTGTGGAAGGGGCTTTGCCTTCTTCATCAACAAATCAGGTACACTAAGCATTGAAGGGAAAAGAGAAAATCATAGAGGTCAGCCATGGAGAAACAGATCAAGAGCATGAAGATGCCCGTGAGGTAGAGGCTGATTTTGAGCTAGTAGACCTTGAAGAGTTTGATGAAACTACCACATCAAGCATTGCCATAAAACAAGGAGGCATAGATCAGAGAGCTGCAAACCAATATTGGGAGGGCAAAATTCATCATCTCTTCCCTAAAGCAAGATAAAAAACAGTTGACAGACAAGCACACTCTTTTAGATATGAAGTTGCTATAGGAGAGGAGGGAAAACATGATTAATAAATAATCTATGGAAGATCTTGAGGAGGCTGAAAACATCAGGAAAAGGCCAAAGACAAGAAACCTCAAAAGAGCATTGGAGAAAGAAAATCAAGAAGCCCAAAGTCTAAGTTTTGACCAGCAGTTGGCAAAGGGGATTGAAGATAACAGAGAAGTGTGGCTTGAGAGAGTCAAAATTCACTTGGAGAAGCTGATAATGAAGGACAAAAGAGACAATCAGATGCTCAGGCACATGGCCCATCACTATTAGACACGGAACAAAATTTGCAATATCAAGGTCAAATAGATGAAGGATAAACTAAAAGAGATCCGGAAGGGAAAGAAAGGAGGTGAAAAACTCAAGAAACTTGTTGATGCCTCCTTAGCTCAACTTGACATGTGATTGTGGGCCTATCCCACAAAATTTGAACAATTTTGAAATTTTTTGGAAATTTTTGAGTTTTTAGGCAAATTTTGAAAAACACAGAAATTTTTGCTCTATGCACAGCGCCTTGGAACTGCGCACTCCTTTGGGGTATCTAGTGGACAAATGGAAGACATCAGTGGGTTCATAATTGTGAGGACATGCCCCCTGTACTTTTTCTAAGTATTTGGAGCAAAATTGGTCAGTAAAAAAGGCCAAAAACACCCAAAAAATCATGTTTCTGCCTCTTTTTCAGGTTGGCGCTGCACATAACAGCAGACTTGGAAGATTGAAATTTGGAGGGATCAAAGAAGCTCAAAATCAAAAAATACAAGAATATCTAGAAAGTAGACAGGACAAGATTTCTAATGAGCTATCATGAGCTCAATTTGGACACCGAGAAGTCAATCAAAAATTACCTGCAGGAAGACCTTTTTTTTCCTCCTTGGCATTGCGCATAGGACAAATTCTGCCTGTTTTGAAGTTTTCTCTATTTTTCACGTAATTTTTGAGTTTTACCTCACTAGTTGGGATTTTTATTGATGTAATTGATAAATATGAATGTAATTATGATGAGCATTAGTTTAATATAGGTAGACTCATTAGCTTGAGTCCTCTATAGGTCAAGTGAATCAGTTTCCTCTCTTTTAGAGGCAAGTTGTTGGGTCTTCCTAGTCTTCAGATTCTTTTTCAACATTTGGTGGAAACTGATCCTCATCTCATTGATTCGACTCCCTGAGGCTAGGGTGGGTTTTTTTGAGGTCTATATCTTCTTCTTATTTATCATTAGTAATGGTTGGACTTAGTTGGATGCTTGGCCTTTGAAGAGACACACTTTGTATCAATTCTGAGCAAGAATATTAATCAAATTTGCAGCTATTTTTATGGGATCCCTGTGGTATGGTGTTTAGTTTCAGTTTCTCCTTTTGTGCTCATATGTTAGAATGTTTTATTTATTTCATCCATCATTTCATTACTATTAAGTGAATGTTTTCGAGATTGATGAACAGAATCCATAATTTTTATGCTCTGTTTTCGGTAGACATTCACAGACTGTAATTTCTTCAGTTTAGAAAGAACCCATGATTTCACCATGCTCTTTCTATCTCCTTGCCTATCTTGATCATCCCACCCACTGAAATCCTAAAGTGATAAATCACTGTGCCTACCTTTTTCCCCATAGAACACCCTACAAATTTTGACCTAATTTCCTTTTCCCTAAACCGTTTTGCTCCTTTTGATCCAGCACAACCAAATCAAAACAATTAAAACTCTGAGCTACTATACCTAGCCTAATACTTTCATTATCCAGTCATATTGGTTGTGATCCTTACGAAGAGAGCCCTCTCCTTGCCTAGTAGGGCTAGCTACTTGGCTAAGCATGGTTTGTGGTTACCTTGGAATTTCCTTCTTAAGCCTGAGGTTCAATTTGAGTGCTAACATTTTGGCGTCGTTGCCAGGGAACGAGGTGACAGATATTCTCCGGGAAAGATTGCTCAAGTTTCAGGTCTGATTGTTGATGGTGAACAACAGTCGGACACATATGAAGGTTAAAACATTAACCTAGCAAATCCATTGTTCGAAATCCCGAGTTTCGAAATATTGATGGTGGCTCCACTGGCTAAATGAAGGGCTCAGATGTTGTTTATATTTATTCAAGGTATTCCTTTATCGAATTTTCTAATCTTCCTGGTTTTCCTTATCAATTGCCGAAAGATGCATATTTTTTGGGCAATGGCCCTATTTTTAACGGAGAATATCTGACTTTGACTCTTACACATGTAGCAAATTTTAAAAAAATTGTTGAACTTCTTAGAGTCAAACAAGAAGATGTCTTCATCAAATTGTTCTATGATTCATTTCAAGGGAAATGTAGACAATGGATTGAAAATTTGTCTGTCAGATCTATTAAGTAATTTGCAGAGTTGTGGCGTATCTTTCTGGAAACATGGATGGAGAAGGAAGAATTCGAAATAGAGGTGGCCTCTATTCAAGGATTTAGAGAACGGGAAGATGTGCACAGATGATGAGGTAGATGAGAACTTTTTTTGCAAGAGTTTGCCATCAAAATAAAAAAATATCTAGTTGAATTGGAGACCCAAATACAGTCCCGGGATCTGGCCTATCAAGTCCCATTCTTTGGGAACCTTTTCCAGTAGAAGGCATGAAAGGTAAGGCTGCCCTTGGATGTTTGCATTGACAGTTTGTAGCTGTAGATATGTATTGAGGAGTTGGGTCAACAGATAGAGTCTGGTTTCTATGATCCTGTTGCAAAATATATGGAATATATTTTCATTTTAAATGATAGACTAGATTGTCTTTTACAAAACCAGAGACATTGTGTGCATGTATGGTTGTCAGAATGCCCAATTGTGTTCTGGTTCAAGCACTGCCAAGCATCATTATTGTTACAATTTCTTGATTTGCTAATCTGGCATTACAGCATCACTTGATCTTGTAATTTTGCAAAAAAGTAGTGTAGATTTTTCCATAAATAAGCTGCCTAAGGTAGCATTTCAGTTTTTTGCATTAGTTTCAGTTTCCTAGTGTATATGTTGCAGGATGTGTGTATTTTTTGTTGGTATAAGTAGTTCAAGTTTGCAGTTGTTTCTGACCATATTTCCCAATGGTTAGGAACTTGGTCTACGATGTTCTTGACACCTCCAAGGAGATTCCATCCCCAATAAGGCCAATGTTAGTGTTAGTATTTGCATACTTCCACCAGGGATCAAAAGACATTTTGCATGTGTATCTTAGGTGTCCCACTCTAAAGAATTTTCAATCATTTCATTAGGTCATGATATAAAATTGTTCCACTGGTGGTTGTCCTTGTCAAATGTCCCATTTTCCTTCACAAGTATATGCTTGTTGACCCTCTTCCATGTCTTCATCAAGCTAAAAACAAATCTTCTCTCATTCCACTTTTATTCAAACTCACTCATTGAGTCAGTTTCTTTCATTTCTCATTAGGTCACTAGGGTTTCATTAGGTTAAATCATTGCATTGTCTCATTTTCAATAAAGGGCAGTAGAAGGTGTGAAGGTGATCTAGAATAAACTCATGATTTGCTTCATTCAGGTTTTCCACGTAAAGTTACATTCCATCTTTATAATATTTCATCTCAAAAATCACATTTTTGAGATAAAAACCGAGTTATTTGATTATTCCTAATTTTAAGTCATTATATGTAATAAAACCCTAAAAAAGCTGCTTATTCCTAGCTAAAGATATTTGATTAAGAAATACAAAGGCCATGTCAGTCATCCAAAGCATCAAAAGGTATTTTGAAAGGTTAATGAGAAGAAATAAATGTGGGTCCCAATTATTCAAAATCCAAAAGTCATTCAAAGTATAAAAGCCCATTTGCCAAAAAGAAATCCTCATTTGTCCATCTGTCAAAGAGAAAATGTGATTTTGGAGCAAAGGAGTTTCAAACAAGGAATAAATTGAAAAATTGGCTGGCACTGCACATAGAGCATTTTTTCCAGTGCAAAATTATACAGCGATGCACATAGAGAGAGGGCGTTGCTCACCTGGGTAAGGCACTGCGCACAGGGCCAAAACCCTCCCAAAATTCTCCAAACACCTCAAGTTTACTTCTTCATCTCCAAAAAAAGTAAGTGAGCCCTTGTAACTCCCTCTTTCTCCATTTTATGCTTGTGTGTGAGTTTTATGTTGGGAAAAAATTACAAAGAAACCCTAGTTTTTCTTTGTCACTCCCAAAATCCCCATCCCCTCACAAATTTCCCAAAACCCCTTGTACCAAATTCATTGTCCCTATTCCCTACCACATCACCCCATACTTCTAAAAAACACTAAAACTACCCCTACATCCTCATCCCTAAGTCCCTTTACTCTTTTCCATTAAAACCCCAATTTCTAGGAATTTCACTATTTTTTCCTAGATTTCCCCCCTACCTTTGACCTGTAATTAAATTCTCATTTTCATCTCCCTTCATATTTTCACCTCCCATCACCTCACAAGGTTTTTTAGCCATTTTCCCCATCATTTATAATTTTTGTGACCCTATCCCTATCCGCTAAGGCCCTCATTTCATCATTTCCTTCCCTGCTCCCATTCCCTTGACTCTCCCTTTCTTCCCTCTTCCCTAGGGTTTCCAAAGTGCCAAAGAAACAAGCTTGGAGAGAAAGGATAGAGATTATAGAGAGGAGGAACACAGTGATGATGAGTTTGAGGAAGATGAGATTGTACAGCAAAGAAGGCCACACAAGGGAGGCAAAATCATCAAAGTAGAACCAGCAAACCTTAGAGAGCTAGAAGCTTCACCTTTAGTTGTGTCCTGTTTCAAATATGTCGGGTGCTATGAGTTTTTTGAAAAGGTGGAAAGAGTTAAGCATTACCCTGAGTTGACTAGGCTTTTCATAATGAACCTCTATGATAACAGGGTAACTCTCGCAGGAGTAAATTTTTCCATTTCCACTTCTATTATTGTTGATGCTACAGGGATTCCAAATGTAGGGGAGAGATGGTACAAAGCACAGGACCTGGGTGATCACTATTTTGAGCCTTACCTCGAGACCAAGTACAAGAATGAAAAAATAAAGTTTTTCCTTTTCAATTTCCTCCTTAGCAAGTATGCACTGATGATGAAAATTATCATGAGATACTTCACTTGTGAGGGAAGGTTCTCCAGATTGTACACATATCATATCAGGTTGCTCATGCATTTCACTGGGGTGAGGATGCTAAACATTCCATATTTCTTGCTCTGGAACATTGAGAAGAGTTCATACTTGGTGGCAAAGAAATAATATCATCGGCAGATGAACAACCTCTATCATCACTCCCTCATCAAACTCATTGCGCTTCATCATCTCAATCTACTCATCATCTCTTGGGATACCTTCATTTCCAATGACATATTCACAAATCCCCAAATTCCTCCACTAATTCCACAAGAGAGAAGAAAGACATGTACTAGCCCTACAACAACAAGGAAGCATAAAGTCAAACCACCCAGGAAAGTCAAAGAAGGCAGTGTAACATATCAAAGAGGGCTTAGAAAACTGTTTGTGGAAGAGAGGCAGATGCTTGCTCCACATGGTGTGGAAGGGGCCTTGCCTTCTTCATTAGCACAGAGGCAAATTCTTGCTCCACATGGTGAGGAAGGGGCTTTTCCCTCTTCATCAACAAAGCAGGTACACCAGGCATTGAAAAGAAAAAAGAAAATCATAGAGGTCACCCATGGAGAAACAGATCAAGAGCATGAAGATGCCCATGAGGTAGAGGTTGATTTTGAGATAGTAGACCTTGAATATTTTGATGAAAATACCACATCAAGTATTTCCATCAAAGAAAAGGAGGCACAAATCAGAGAGCTGCAAACCAATCTTGGGAGGGCAAACTTCATCATCTCTTCCCTAGAGAAAGAAAACAAATAGTTGACAGACAAGAAAAATATTTTAGAGATGAAGTTTCTACAGGAGAGGAGGAAAAACATGATTAATCAAGAAGCTATGGAAGATCTTTAGGAGGCTGAAAACATCAGGAAAAAGCCAAAGACAAGAAACTTCAAAAGAGCATTAGAGAAAGAAAAGCAAGAAGCCCAAAATATGAGTTTTGACCAGCAGTTGGCAAAGGAGATTGAAGATAACAAATAATTGTGGCTTGAGAGAGTCCAAATTCACTTGGATAAGCTGTTAATGAAGGCCAATAGAGACAATTATATGCTCAGGCACATGGCCCATCACTATCAGACCCGGAACAAAATTTGCAATATCAAGGTCAAACAGATGAAGGATAAACTAAAAGAGATCTGGAAGGACAAGAAAGGAGGTGACAAACTAAAGATACTTGTTGATGCCTACTTAGCTCAACTTGACATGTGATTGTGCGCCTATCCCACAAACTTTGACCAATTTTGAAAATTTTTGGAAATTTTTTATTTTTTGGGCAAATTTTGAAAAACACAGAAATTTCTGCTCTATGCACAGTGCCTTGGCGCTACGCACTCCTTTGAGGCATCCAATGGAAAAATGGAAGACATAAATGGGTTCATAATGATGAGGACATTCCCCCTGTACTTTTTATAAGCATTTAGAGCAAACCTAGTCAGTAAAAAGGGCCAAAAAAAAAAAATCATGTTTCTACCTCTTTTTCAGGTTAGCGCTGCGCATAGGGGCAGTCTTTGGAGATTGCACTTTTGAGGGGTCAAATTAGCTCCAAATTAGAAAATATAAGAAGATCTAGAAATTATACAGGACAAGATTTCCAATGAGCTATCATGAGCTCAATTTTGACACCAGGAAGTCAGCTGAAAATGACCTGCAATAAGAACTATTATTTCCTCCTTGGCGTTGCACATAGGACAGATTCTGCTTGTTTTGAAGTTTTCTCTGTTTTTCACATAATTTTAGAGTTTTACCTCACTACTTGGGATTTTCACTTATGTAATTGATAAATATGAATGTAATTATGATGACTATTAGTTTACTATAGGTAGATTCATTAGCTTGAGTCCTTTAGAGGACAAGTGAATCAGTTTCCTCTCTTTCAGAGGCAAGTTGTTGGGTCTTCCTAGTCTTCAAATTCTTATTCAGCATTTGGTGGGAACTGATTCTCATCTCATGGATTCGACTCCCTGAGTTTGGGGTGAGTTTTTTTGAGGTCTATATCTTCTTCTTATTTCTCATTAGTAATGGTTGGACTTAGTTGGATGCTTGGCCTTTGAAGAGACACACTTTGTATCAGTTCTGAGCAGGAATATTGATCAAATTTGCAACTATTTTTATGGGATCCCTGTGGTATGGTCTTTAGTTTCAGTTTCTCCTTTTGTGCTCATATGTTAGAATTTTTTGTTTATTTCATCCATCATTTCATTACTATTAAGTGAATGTTTTCAAGTTTGATGAACATAATCCATACCTTTTATGCTCTGTTTTGGGTAGACATTCACAGACTGTAATTTCTTCAATTTAGAAAGAACCCATGATTTCACCATGCTCTTTCTAGCTCCTCACCTGTCTTGATCATCCCACCCATTGAAATCCTAAAGTGCTAAATCACTACGCCTACCTTTTTCCCCATATAACACGCTGCAAATTTTGACCTATTTTCCTTTTCCCTAAATTGTTTTGCTCCTTCTAATCCAGCACAACCAAATCAAAACAATCAAAACTTTGAGCTACTATACCTAGCCTAATACTTTCATTATCCAGTCATATTGGTTGTGATCCTTATGGAGAGAGCCCTCTCCTTTCCTAGTAGGGCTAGCTACTTGGGTAAGCGTGGTTTGTGGTTACCTTGGAATTGCCTTCTTCAGCCTAAGGTTCAATCCGAGTGCTAACATTTTAGTGTCGTTGCCAGGGAACAAGGTGACAGATCTTCTCCAGCAAAGATTGTTCAAGTCGCAGATCTAATTGCTGATGGTGAACAATGGTCAGACACATATGAAGGCTGAAACATTCACCTAGTGACTCCATCGTTCGAAATCCCGAGTTTCGAAATATTGATGGTGGCTCCACTGGCTAAATGAAGGGCCCAGATGTCGTTTCTATTTGTTCAAGGTATTCATGTATTGACTTTTCTAATCTTCTTGGTTTTCCTTATCAATTACCGAAAGATGCATATTTTTTGAGAAATGGCCCTATATTTAACAGAGAAGATCTAAATTTGACTCTTAAACATGTAGCAAATTTTTAAAAAATTGTTGAACTTCTTAGAGTCAAACAAGAAGATGTCTTCATCAGATTGTTCTATGATTCATTTCAAGGGAAATGTAGACAATGGATTGAAAATTTGTTTATCAGATCTATTAAGTCATTTGCAGATTTGTGGCGTATCTTTCAGGAAACATGGATGGAGAAGGAAGAATTCGAAATAGAGGCGGCATCTATTCAAGGATTTAGAGAATGGGAAGATATGTGCACAAATGATGAGGTACATGAGAAATTTTCTTCATCTCTTTCTTCTTATTTGAAGTCCTGTTGATGTAGCCATGAAATTAACCTCAATTTTTTGCAAGATTTTGCCATCAAAATCGAAAAAAATCTAGCTGAATTGGAGACCCAACTACAGTCCCTGGATCTGGACTGTCAAATCCCATTCTTTGGGAACCTTTTCCACCAGAAGGAAACAAAGGTAAGGTTTCCCTTGGATGTTTTCATTGACAGTTTGCAACTAGAGGCATGTATTGAGGATTTGGGGCAGCAGACAGAGTCTGGTTTCTATGGTCGCGTTGCAACATATATGGAATATTTTTTCAGTTTAAATGATAGACCATATTGTCTTTTACAAAGCCAGAGGCATTGCGTGCATGTATGGCTGTCAGAATGCCCAATTGTGTTATGGCTCAAGCACTTCTAATCAACATTATTGTTACAGTTGCTTGATTGGATAATCTGGCATTACAACATCACTTAATCTAGTAATTTTGCAGCAAAGTAGTGTAGATTTGTACATAAATACGCTGCCTAAGGATGCATTTCGGTTTTTTGGATTTGTTTCAGTTTCCTAGTGTATAGGTTGCAGTATGTGTGTATTTTTGGTTGGTATAAGTAGTTCAGGTTTGCAGCTATTTTTGACCGTATTGCCCAATGGTTAGGCACTTGGTATATGGTGTTCTTGTCACCTCTAAGGACCTGCCATCCCCAAGAAGGCCAATGTTAGTGTTAGTATTTGCATACTTACATCAGGGATCAAAACACATTTTGCATGTGCATCTTAGGTGTCCCACTCTAAATAATTTTCAATCATTTCATTAGGTCATGAAATAAAATTGTTCCACTGGTGGTTGTCCTTGTCAAATGTCCCATTTTCCTTCAAAAGTATATGCTTGTTGACCCTCTTCCATGTCTTCATCATGCTGAAAACAAATCTGCTCTCATTCCACTTTTATTCAAAGTCACTCATTGAGTCAGTTTCTTTCATTTCTCATTAGGTCACTAGGGTTTCATTAGGTCAAATCATTGCATTGTCTCATTTTCAATAAAGGGCAACAGAAGGTGTGAAGGTGATCCAGAATAAACTCATGATTTGCTTCAGTCAGGTTTTCCATGTAAAGTTACATTCCATCTTTATAAGCTTTCATCTCAAAAATCACATTTTTGAGATAAAAACAGATTTATTTGATTATTCCTAATTTTAAGTCATTATATGTAATAAAACCCTAAAGAAGCTGCTTATTCCTAGCTAAAGATATTTGATGAAGAAATACAAAGGCCATGTCAGTTAGCCAAAGCATCAAAAAGTGTTTTGAAAGGTTAATGAGAAGAAATAAGTGTGGGTCCCAATCATTCAAAATCCAAAAGTCATTCAAAGTATAAAAGCCCATTTTCCAAAAAGAAATCCTCATTTGTTCATGTGTCAAAGAGAAAACGCGATTTTGGAGCAAAGGAGTTTCGAACAAGGAAGAAACTGCAAAATTGGTTGGTGTTGTGCATAGGAGTCTGGTGCTGCACATAGAGCTTTGGCGCTGCGCATAGAGCATTTTTTCCAGTGCAAAATTACATAGCACTACGCATAGAGAGAGGGCGCTGCTCACCTGGGTAACGTGCTGCGCACAGGGCCAAAACCCTCCCAAACTTCTCCAAACACCTCAAGGTTGCTTCTTCATCTCCAAAAAAAGTAAGTAAGCCCTTGTAACTCCCTCTTTCTCCATTTTATGCTTGTGTGGGAGATTTATGTTGTCAAAAATTACAAAGAAACCGTAGTTTTTCTTTGTCACTACCAAAATCCCTATCCCTCTCACAAATTTTCCAAAACCCCTTGTCCCAAATTCATTGTCCCTAGACCCTACCACATCACCCCATACTTCTAAAAAACACTAAAACTACCCCTACATCCTCATCCCTAA
Organism: Pinus albicaulis; assembly: GCA_034641835.2. Lineage (NCBI taxonomy): Eukaryota > Viridiplantae > Streptophyta > Pinopsida > Pinales > Pinaceae > Pinus > Pinus albicaulis. The sequence goes on from CM076577.1 coordinate 262,590,880, forward strand.
GTTCCTTTACTCTTTTCCATTGAAACCCCAATTTCTAGGAACTTCACTATTTTTTCCTAGATTTCTCCCCTACCTTTGACCTGTAATTAAATTCTCATCTTCATCTCCCTTCATATTTTCACCTCCCATTACCTCAGAAGGTTTCTTAACCCTTTTTTCCATCTCCCTTAATTTTTGTGACCCTATCCCTATCCCCTAAAGCCCTCATTTCATCATTTCCTTCCCTGCTCCCATTCCCTTCACTCCCTTATTCACTCTCCCTTTCTTCCCTCTTCCCTAGGGTTTCCAAACTGCCAAAGAAACAAGCATGGAGAGAGAGGACAGAGATTACAGGGAGGAGGAACACAGTGATGATGAGTTTGAGAAATATGAGATTGCACAACAAAGAAGGCCACACAAGGGAGGTAGAATCATCAGAGTAGAGCCAGCAAATCTTAGAGAGCTAGAGGCTTCACCTTTAGTTGTGTCCTGTTTCAGATTTTTCGGGTGTTATGAGTTTTTTGAAAAGGTGGAAAGAGTTAAGCATCACCTTGAGTTGACTAGGTTTTTCATACTGAACCTCCATGATAACAGGGTAACTCTCGCAAGTGTAACTTTTGCCATTTCCACTTCTATTATTGTTGATGCTACAAGGATTCCAAATGTAGGGGGGAGATGGTACAAAGCACAAGACTTGGGTGATCACTATTTTGAGCCTTACCTCAAGAACAGTTACAAGAATGAAAACAAAAATTTTTTCCCTTTCAGTTTCCTCCTTAGCAAGTATGCACTGATGATGAAAATTATCATGAGATACTTCACTTGTGAGGGCATATTCTCTAGATTGTACACATATAATATCAGGCTGCTCATGCATTTCACTAGGGTAAGGATGCTGAACATCCCATATTTCTTGCTCCGGAACATTGAGAAGATGACATACTTAGTGGCAAAGAAAGAATCTCATCAGCAAATGAACATCCTCTATCATCACTCCCTCATCAAACTCATTGTGCTTCATCATCTCAATCTACTCAACAGCTCTTGGGATACCTTCATTTCCAATGACATATTCACAAATCCCCAAATTCCTCCACTAATGCCACAAGATAGAAGAGAAAGATCTAATAGCCCTGCAACAACAAGGAAGCATAGATTCAAACCACCTAGGCAAGTCAAAGAATGTAGTGTAACATATCAAAGAGCACCTAGAAAACTGTTTGCAGCAGACAGGAAAACGTTTGCTCCACATGGTGTAGAAGGTACATAGGAAAATGCTTGCTCCACATGGTGTGGAAGGGGATTTTCCTTCTTCATCAACAAAGCAGGTACACCAAGCATTGAAGGGAAAAGAGAAAATCAAAGAGGTCAGCCATGGAGAAATAGATCAAGAGCATGAAGATGCCCGTGAGGTAGAGGCTGATTTTGAGCTAGTAGACCTTGAAGAGTTTGATGACACTACCACATCAAGCATTGACATCAAAGAAAATGAGGCACATATCAAAGAGCAGCAAACCAATGTTGGGAGGGCAAAATTCATCATCTCTTCCCTAGAGCAAGAGAACAAACAGTTGATAGACAAGCAAACTCTTTTAGAGATGAAGTTGTTGTAGGAGAGGAGGCAAAACATGATTAATCAAGTAGCTATGGAAGATATTGAGGAGGCTGAAAACATCAGGAAAAGGCAAAATACAAGAAACCTCAAAAGAGCATTGGAGAAAGAAAAGCAAGAAGCCCAAAGTCTGAGTTTTGACTAGTTGTTGGCAAAGGAGATTGAAGATAACAGAGAAGTGTGGCTTGAGAGAGTCAGCATTCACTTGGAGAAGCTGCTAATGAAGGCAAATAGAAACAATCAGATTCTCAGGGACATGGCCCATCGCTATCAGACCCGGAACAAAATTTGCAATATCAAGGTCAAACAAATGAAGGATAAATTGAAGGAGGTCCGGAAGGGCAAGAAAGGAGGTCAAAAACTCAAGATACTTTTTGTTTCCTCCTTAGCTCAACTTTACATGTGATTGTGGGCCTATCCCACAAACTTTGAACAATTTTGAAAAAATTTGGAAATTTTTTAGTTTTTGGGCAAATTTTGAAAAACACAGAAACTTATGCTTTATGTGCAACACCTTGGTGATGCGCACTCTTTTGGGGCATCAAATGGACAAATGGAAGACATAAATTGGTTCATAATGATGAGGACATGACCCCTGTACTTTTTCTAAGCATTGGGAGAAAATATGGTCAGTAAAAAGGGTCAAAAACACCCAAAAAATCATGTTTCTGCCTCTTTTTCAGGTTGGTGCTACACAGAGGTAGTCTTGGGAGATTGCACTTTTGAGGGGTCAAAACAGCTCCAAATCAGAAACTACAAGAAGATATGGAAATTATATAGGACAGGATTTCTAATGAGCTATCATGAGCTCAATTTGGACACCGGGAAGTCAGTAAAAAATGACCTGCAAGAAGACCTATTTTTTCCCCCTTGGCGCTGCGCATAGGACACATTCTGCCTATTTTGAAGTTTTCCCTGTTTTTCACGTAATTTTTGAGTTTTACCTCACTAATTGGGATTTTCACTGATGTAATTGATAAAGATGAATGTAATTATGATGAGGATTAGTTTACTATAGGTAGATTCATTAGCTTGAGTCCTTTAGAGGTCAAGTGAATCAGTTTCCTCTCTTTTAGAGGCAAGTTGTTGGGTCTTCCTAATCTTCATATTCTTGTTCAGCATTTGGTGGAAACTGATCCTCATCTCATGGATTCAACTCCCTGAGGCTGGGGTGATTTTTTTTGAGGTCTATATCTTCTTCTTCTTTCTCATTAGTAATGGTTGGACTCAATTGGATGCTTGGCTTTTGAAAAGACACACTTTGTATCAGTTCTGAGTAAAAATATTAATCAAATTTGCAGCTATTTTTATGGGATCCCTGTGGTATGGTGTTTATTTTCAGTTTCTCCTAAGTGAATGCTATTAAGTGAATGTTTTCAAGTTTGATGAACAAAATCCATAATTTTTATGCTATGTTTTGGGTAGGCATTCACAGACTGTAATTTCTTCAGTTTAGAAAGAACCCATGATTTCACCATGCTCTTTCTAGCTCCTCACCTATCTTGATCATCCACCCATTGAAATCCTAAAGTGCTAAATCACTGTGCCTACCTTGCCCCATAGAACACCTTGCAAATTTTGACCTAATTTCCTTTGCCCTAAGCTGTTTTGCTCCTTCTGATCCAGCACAACCAAATCAAAAAAATCAAAACTCTGAGCTACTATACCTAGCCTAATACTTTCATTATCCAGTCATATTGGTTGTGATCCTTACAGAGAGAGCCCTCTCCTTGCCTAATAGGGATAGCTACTTGGCTAAGCGTGGTTTGTGGTTACCTTGGAATTGCCTTCTTCAACATGAGGTTCAATCCGAGTGCTAACAAGAGGGAATCAAGCAACAGAATAGGGATAAGAGCATCCATCATGAGTTCCTAATTAGGGAGACTTCAGGGTTCTCACAATAGTGTGACCATCCTTCATGATCCACTCACCCAGCAACCTTCATTATGCCAACTACGACCATGTTACCTACATTTTTACCTCCAGTACCGACTGAGAGAGGTAGCTGGCAGAATGATCAGATACCCATGGGAGATTATTTTCGAGAATGGCAGCCCATGGGGGGAAAATGCAGAGCATATTTGTCCTACAGATATGACTTCCATCTCAAACAGGATGAGAAAGGCATGAATAGTGGGGGGTCTAGCATAGAAGGCTCAGAGTTGCAGTGTACCATTGGGAGGATACCTTTTCCCACGTATGATGGATCCAACAAGTGCACAATACGAGCTCGGGTGGAAAATTTGGATACCTATTTCCATATTAACCGGATTACAAAGGGGGAAGCCATCAAAATGGCTACCTCTCCCTTGAAGGATGAGGGCACACATGATTGTGGGGAGTTCGTAGATACACCTAGTGTGACGCAAGAGTCACCTTGTTGGAGACTCCTTTGACCTTTCTCATTGACATATTAGAGGAGAGAGTGGAGCATACACCCATAGGGTCATCCATTAATGAAGTGCCAAGGGATACCGTGGCATTAGATGATGGTCGCCCACATTAGTTCTAGGTAGACCTTATTACATGGAAGAATAAGGCCACGACAATGCGAGAGGTTGTCCTGCAACAAAACGAGAGTTTGGAGGTCATGAGATTAGTTTATGTCGAGTCAGCATGCAAACTGACTCATGTTGGGGGGCGATTGGATTCCCTAATGGTCCAACTAGAGTGCACATTAGGGCATCAGGGCAACCCTCTTCAGACATACATATATGGGGCTTATAGCATTAGTAGGTTGCCTCTACACAGTGGGGAGGGAAAGGCAGAGTTACCTTGATAGATTTTGGATGTTGACCAGGATGGTGAGATGAGGCGACATGAGTTGTGCAAGGTGCAACACTCACACGATGGAGGGCTTGTTCTATGTGCGGGGACTCTTTCATTTGATTCCTCTCGTGGGGTTGGATGGCGAGATATTTTGAGTCGGTACCTGGTAGAGTGGGATGGACTCATGGAGATGATAGTAGTTTGGAGTAAATCACAGTGGGGGCTTTCAGACATCGATGGCACTGGAGGCCCAAGTTGGCATTTGGATCCAGGTGGGGCATCCTATCTGATATTAGATATGCGAGATGGCTATGGAATTGATTAGGTAGTCAATCTAGCGACTAAGCACATGCATTCCTTAGGGAATTTCCAGTCAGAACTAGTGTCCAAGTAGTTTTTGAGCAAACTCCATGGGTTGTATTGCCATGTTTTTTTTGTATGGGGTCACAAGATGATTACCATTCCCTAGCAGGAGCTGGTGGGAGGAGGTGGCATGAATAGGCCAACGGACCAGGCATTGTATGGAGCAGATGTTCTCCCATTATGGTATTTGGCACATAAGCCACCAAAGATCGACACAGTAGAGATATCCCCTCTAGTAGGTGTGGCGTTGGGCCGCTTAGGTTTACATAGGTAGCTGAGGAGGTGTAGATCACATCATGGTGGATGCACTAGTAGGATGATGGGAACATGGGCATATATGGGATTCCCTATGATACATGGGGGCAGGGCCTTGAGCATTGGTAACCAATGGTGCATGGAGTTGTGCCACGGAGTTCATCACTTTACAAAGGAGTGTAGGGGTGCATACTTGTGTGCAACCAAACATGATGATACACCATAGGTTGATCGAGTGTTGTCGCTAGAGAGATCTCCTAACGAGTGCATCATGCACACCATTGGGTTTGGCACACTCATATTTGGAGCACGAGTTGATCACAGGGTTGACCGTGAGATTCCATTTATCACTCCCCAGCATTGCACACTGACACAGGAGACCTAGATATCATCTCTTGATTCTCTCATTATGAGCCATAGGTCACAGGAGGATCATTTGGGACAGTTAGACGGGTCACGGTACATTGGGAGAGAGGTTGTTGAGTTGTGGCATATGGTCAGGACGCGAGTTGTTGGATGCATCCTTGGGGGTAGTCTGATCTTCTACAGAGGTATCACTTGCACCACCTTTGAGCCCACACTCAGGGAGATGCCTGACCCCCTTCTGGTGAGACAACTTGAGGTGTCACAAGAGCCTGAGGGACAATGGATATTAGACTTTGTCTACAAGAGGGCACCTAGACTCTAAGCAGTGTCCAGGTGTACCCTCAATAATTGGGATAGCAGATTTCACTGCGCGGTCTAGAAAGAGCAGGGAAGACTTCCTTGCATGGGACAAACTCTTGATACTTGCGGTCAACCCATGGGTTACCTACAGGGGACGGAGATGAGGGCGATATGGGTTCTAGCAGGTAGCAGTGATATGCAGCATGATTCCGCGAGGAGTCAGAGTTATGAGCTCCTAGTATGGTTGGGGGATCTAGGGATCCATTTGGCTGGTGGATCACTCTATTGTGTGATCAAAAGGGTCATGATAGAGGGTAATCCATTTCACCTTGGGTTTAACCTATGGGGGACCACTGAAACCACCACTTCTTGGCGAGGAAAATTTATCTTGTTGTTACTCAAGGTTAAGATTGACAGCGAAGGGGTAGATATTGGCATCATGGAAATGCCCGGGCAGGATGAGCTTGGGTCTCACAAACCTTCCACCACTAGGCCTCAGGGGAGGAGGATACAATATGCACATGGCGGGAAGTATGGCATAATCAGAGTAGCGCAGTGTCAGCATGCTAGCACCACTCTGATTTTGGCAAGGGACCTGATCACCACCTCTCTTCACAACTTAATACCCCTTAGGGATGAGCTGCCTAATATAGGGGGAGATCATGGAGATCTTCCATTGGGCTTTAGCGAGTCACCCATGGCGTGTGGCAAGGACTGCACCTTCATCGTAGTTGATCGATTGATGAAGTATGCACCTTTTTGTGCTATCTTATCTCAGTACACAACCTCACAGGTGGTCGAGTTATTTTTCAGAGATATTTTTTGGCTACATGGTCTTCCAAATACCATATTCAGTGACCGGGACAACTAATTTATGGGAGGATTTTGGCAGGAGTTGTTCCGACTGGTGGGCACAGAGCTCACACCGAGCACGAGCTACCATCCACAGACCGATGGGCAGACAGAGATAGTGAACAAGTGGTTGGAGGGCCACTTGCAGAACTATGTTACAGGGCAGCAGATTTCCTGGCTGCTTTGGCTACACTTGGGGGAGTAATGCTACAACACCACTTTCCATATGTCTATTGGCATGTCCCCTTTTCATGTTTTGTATGGTTATGTTGCATTAACATTTTTTTATGTTATGTTCGAGGAAAGTAAGGCCCCCAGGGCCAAAGAATGGATCCAAGAGAGTCAGGACTGTTGAGAATTTGAAGGGTTGTAGGTTAATACAAATTCTCTTCTTGATAATTACTTATGACCTTACTTGTGATGCTTATGTCTTCTTCTTCTTTTAGTTTAGTTAATCTTTCATCAAGTCACACTACAAGGAAAAGACCCTCTAGCGGAGGTTATAAAGGAGGTTTTTAGTGTTATAAAGTTGCCCAAAACTGTCAAAAAAACATTTGCTACAACATCTGTTTATGGTTACGGAGGTTTTGGCGGAGCTTTTAACGGAAATTCAACACAACTAAAAAAAAATGGGCAGTCGGAGGTTATTATGGATGTTTTTTCATTGATGCGCTACTCTGGATTTAACGCACCGGTGCGTACATGAAGACGACGCCCTGGGGCTATCTCAGTCGAACGAACGCATTGGGATGTTTAGGTGTAAAGTTGCATCGGACGTAGTGTTGGTCATACAACGCACGGGGCTGTTCTAATTGGTATTGGGATTTGTGCGATGCTCGTACGTTGTATCAATGCACCAGTGCGTATACCTTTATGATGCACTGGTGCGTCGTATCACAGAAAGGCACCGAGATTTATAATTTGTATCAGTATTCGTGCGGTGCCCATTAATCGTAAAAATGCACCGGTGCTTATAGATACATAAACGCCCCGGTACACAGTATCACACAAACGCACCGATATTTATAACTGGTATCGGTATTTGTACAATGCCCATGGATCGTACAACGGCACCGGTGCGTATAGACACATAAACGCACTGGTCGAAACTTACTGACACGCACCGGTTTTCATTTTGTTTTTTTTAGAAACATCGACTTGTGATAGTCCAATTATCGTGATTGTTTTAAATTCATTATTCATCAAAATTCGACACATCTTATAACAATATTCATATTAATTATATTTTATTAACGCATTTGAATGTGTTGTTTGGGTTAGTTTGTTATATCATATCAGAATTATTGTGGTTTTTTAAAATTCATTATTCATCAAAATTCGACACATATATATCTTATAACAATATTCATATGAATTAAATTTTTATTAGTGCATTTGAGAACGACAATGGAGAACACAATAGAATAAATTAAAACATATTTTATGATTATATATATATATATATATATATGAATAAGACAGTATTTATCATACAGAATGGGACAGTTATTTGTATCTCTTTGTCTTTCAATTGGGACACTATGTCCATTACATTAAACAAAATATATGATTTCACAGACGTATTTCAAAAAATAAAATGCCTTGCTTTGATATCCAAACATAGTGATCATCATTCTTCGCTTGAACTGTTGTCATTGCTAGAGCTACTTCCATGACTTGGGTTATTTTCAAGAATGTCTTGTTCACGGCGTTGATTGTTTTCTTCTTCTTCATCTTCCATCTACAAACATAAAAATAAACTGAAATGAGTGTATATACATTGGTGAGAATAACGAAAATTGCAATATTAAATAATATACATCAATGTAAATCAAAAATAAAAATGACTTACCATAGCAACAATTAACTCATAAACTATACACAGTGTTTCAAAACCTTGTACTATGTCATCTTTCAAAATTTCATCTGTTGGCGCAGTTCCATACTTTGTTTCCTACAAATTTTATACCCCATAACAAATCATATATTTAGTATAAAAGATGTTTTTGTTCTATTAATTATAGACGGAGCTAAGTAAAAAAAGATTGATAGATGCTTAAAAATTCCACAATTAAATTCTCATATGCCAACATATACTCACAACCCATATTTAACCCAATTTCAATTAATTCGTCTGATGGTTCTTCTTTGTATATTAGCACCTAGTTGAAGACATTCAATGATGATTTTTGTAAAACAACTTAAAAAATACAAAAATGAAATCTAATTAAGTTGTTATAAGGAAGTAACAATTACTCACAAACTTAGAGATCAACCCTTTTCTTCCTTGTCATCCTGTTTTATGTGTTGAATGGGTTCCATTTTCTTTTCTTTTCTGCAAGAAAATTCTTGAAAATTAATACTTAATGCTAAATTGTTTATTTATTGTACCTAATGATCGAAAAATTCAATGATTACATATTACATTTGAAGCACGTTGTTGTTGAGATGGCTCCTCTTGTGATGCAATTTTGTCCATTTCTTTGACCATCTCCTTGTACACCTTTTTGGACATTCCTACTGGCATATTTATAATATCATCTCGTTCATTTTTTGAGATTTTCATAATCTTCCTGAAAATGTAACATGATAATAAAATATTTAATTTTTATATTGATATATGAAAAGTAAATATAAAAAAAGTGATATTTATAAATAATTCTAGACAAACATTTAAAGGAATATTACTTTTTCATTTCTTTTCTTTTTTCTGTACGTTTTTGCTATTAAAAGTCTGACATGTCTCATTGATCAATTCTCTGGAAACCCTTCCTGTAGTTTAGATAAAATTTGGTTCTTGGAATCATTGAATTAATTTTTGTATTGTAAGTGGAAAGAATGTCTACACATTCGTTCCAATAGATCCATAAAACTTTTGTAAAAGTTTTTCCCTATTTCGTTAGCTTCCAGCACCACTCTAGATGAGCTAAGGAGCAATTCATTTTCATTTGCATGTTCTATTTTTCTTTTCTTTTCTTAGAACAACGTTATTTTTCTGAGTTGTTGGTCCCTGTATAACATTAAACAGATGTGAATTAGTAGACTATTTGACACATGTTATCTAATAATTTTAAGTATATTATTAATGATAATCAAAAAAAGAAACTCATATTGGATCGATAGTATTTTTTTATTCACCTGATTCATCCTTTTGCAATTTTTCCATTAATTTTTTACGCTCTTCTGGTCCTAGATTAGAAATAATCATATCGAGCTTCGTCATTTTGTGGCTCTACATGATACACAGTAAACAATACATATTAGTTAAACTTACATATAGTTGAAAAATAATATTTTTTATAAAGAATTTACAAAGAACTTGTCTTTTTTGCTTTTCTTGATGTGTTAACAGTATCTTTGTTACTTGATCTCTTGTTAGTCATTTCTTTATCAATCTGAAACCTGTACCATATCATTCATTAATATATTTATAAATAAATTCTCAACTTTTCAGGTAGAAAATAAATCTCAAGACACCGGTGCGCCTTTCATGAGGTACGCATCGCAGCCGGTGCGTGGGGATATTAAAAATGCACCGCAAAACAGTATAATAGACCGCACGGTGCGTTGGGTATTATAAACGCATCGCACAAATAGTTTAATATACCATACGGTGCATGGGGTATTATAAACACACCGCAAAAATGGTGTAATACATTGTACGATGTTATCCTCATTAAATGGAGCACCGGTGCTCTATTTCAGATATGGCACACAGATTTAGAAAAAATGTTTTCAATCTTTTTACTACACAGTATTTGTGCGGTGTGCTGTATAATACAACGCACCAGTGCGATAGCATACGTAGGGCACACCGGTAGAGAAAAATCCATTTTTTCCAAAAATTCACACAATGGCCGAATGGATTGGGATCTGACTATACAAGTTGTCCCGTGGGTTGGCCATCAATCTAAAATGAAAAACCCTAATTCTTAAACCATATAAATAGGGAGAAGAAAGGGAAAAAACAAAAAAAATGAAGGGTTTAGGGTAAAAATGGATAAAAATGCAGAAATAAAATAAAATAAAATAAAATAAAATAATAAATAAATAAAAATAAAATAAAATAAATAAATAAATAAAAATAAAAATAAAAATAAAATAAATAAATAAATATAATCACGCGATGGTTTGAAATTATATGATACAGGGTTTGAATCACCAGAGATTTGGTTTCTGATTATCTGAATACTTTTGTTCGAACGTATTTAGCTACTCCATAGTGCCCTCGTGCTCTCTTGCTCCAGGTCCGTCTCCTACAAATATCTGGCTGAAAATTTTAGCAAAAGTAGTGAAATAATGAAAAGTGTTTAGTATTTAAAGAATTATTTTATGAAATTAGATTTTCGAAAATATTTTGCTACTCATTTTTCAAATTGCCGCTTTTTTTTACTTAAAGAAAATAGAGTTGTGTTTTTTTTATTTGTGTTTATTCGTTACTGATGCGGAAGAGTTGTAAAGCACCGGTGCGTCTTTGTAATACGATGCACTGGTGCGTGATATGATGATAAACGCACCAGACTGTATAAATTTCTTTTTTTTGTATGTAAGATCATAATAAAAAAATGATAATTCTAAAGCACATGTATTTATTTTCATTATTTTCTAAACTTTATTATGTTACAAAAATTTGTATTATTTTAGATTTGTTATTTTATAATTATTTGCAAATTTACAAATTTAAATATTTTAATAAAATCATTTCACATTAATACAATTAAAATTTTCACATTAATAGAATTAAAATTTTACAAATATTTTACATACAATTACAATTACAATTACAAGTACAATTTTACATTAATTTCAAATACATGAATTACAATTATAATTACAATTACAATTTTAATTTTACATACAATTACATTTACAATTTTACATAGAATTACATTTACAATTACAAGTAGAATTACAATTTTAAAAATATTTTACATACAATTCAATTAAAATTACAAATACAATTACAATTTTAGAATTTTACATACAGTTAGAATTACAATTACAATTTTACAATTTTTCATATCTACAATTACAATCATTTCACAATAAATTAAATATTACAATTACAATTAAAATTTTACATTAATAAATATTTTACATACAATTACAGTTAAAATTACAATTAGTACAAATACAGATACAATTTTACAATTTTACATACAGTTAAAATTTCAATTTCAATTACAATCACGACATAATATTTAATAAATATCATGGTCATTTAATATTAAAATAATTAATAAACATCATCACGATCATGATAACCATCGTACAAACATCATATTCGACTAAAAAACACATTCAAACATAAAATTAACATTATATATTAACATCATCACAACACAAACATCAAATATATATCTCATGTCAAATTACTCATGTTATCACATATATACATCTATCTGCAAGCTAAACATTAAATGAACATATCTAACATGACCTAACAATATGCACCACATCATGATGATCACCAACATGTAAATTAAGTACAACTGCAACATGAACATAAAATACATGGACCATATATATATAACTGAATAATGTTAAAAATATACAACTGTAATATAAATGTCATGGATCAGCTGGTGGTAGTATAACAATATCAATAGCAGTACAAGTGGAGGCCTACTCAGTAAAGGGTGCAGCCTCTACAGTCGATGGTCGAGTCTGCTCATGATCATGATCACTAATACTGATGGATGCATCAACTAGTGGCAGTACAACATCAATATAAGCAGTGGTAGTGGAGGCCTGCTCAGTCAATAGTGTAGCCTCGACGGTCGATGGTCCAGGCGCCTGCTCATGATCATGACTAATACTGATGGATGTTGTAGGTTGCTTACTAGACGTGGCCAATGGCCCGGCCTCATCTCCATAATGGCTACTGCTAGATGCTGCTAGTGGAGCCTCATGCTCATCAGGTGTGGTGCGAGGTGAATGATCATGAGATGCATACGAGTCACTGCTCGCGGACTGTCCATCACGTGGCGCGGCTCGACTACGCCTATAGCTACAGACAGTCCTCCTCAGTCGCGTAACAACTATCATAGCTCCTACGACATGCCACATCAGGTCGTACATGTCACGCGGCATGCCTCTCCACATCCGTAACAGCCTATCATCGGCATGTATGTCTCTATAATGAGCGATCCTGATGCCCGCATCAACAATCAATGCACAGAGTTGGTTGCCCAACTCCATCCTATATCTAGTCTCAGGTCGACCGCACCTAGCAAAAGGCGGTACCGGTGCACCATGAGCAGGAGCATGTCTCTCTGCTGCATCGGCCTCATCCTGATCATGATCATCCTCGACATCGACCATGTCTTGATCGTCATCAGGATCCACACCTGGATCATGTGGTGGATCCGACATCTCCTCGCCATCAAAAGAGCCAATGTCTGCAAAATATATACAAGTACACAACAATAATTAGACAATTTCATTACATAATTTAATAAAAACAAGTTAAAGAACATGTTAGAATAAATATAAATAAAACAGTAATATTACCTCTATCATCTGGCGACTCATCATTTGTGAAGAGGATGTTGGGACACCCTTGCCAATCTAATCCAGCATAAGGACATGAGACCATAATGAATGGATGTAGCCCATCAAAACTGGCTAGTAAGTCCAGTGCATCATGCGATATCCTAGCTGGAAACATAGTGTCTCCCCTTTTGGGCATCATCTGCCCCCACATGTGCATCCGGGCCTCGAACATCGGCCTACGAGGCTATCAAACAGAACTAGGTATCATCTCTTGAAACCTCTCAAAAAATAAACAAAACAACTCTGAAGCAGAAGGGAAGTTGACCCTCCCTTGTGCATGAGCACGACATCTATCTAAGGTTGTACAAAACTGCCGCAAAAAAATAGCAGACCACCTAACAAGTCGTGGCTTTTGTACTAAAGAATCAACATAATATAAAAGCGAGCAACTAATGCATTGCCCGTCATTGGTGTTGTGCGAAATGGTCGAAATGATAAGTGAGAGGCATTACTCGTCCTGTCTACCAAATGAATCTATACGTAACTGACCTCTAGGTACCTGAAACTCTGAAGGAGACAGTACATGTGCTCCAATGTATCTCTAGGAGTAAACTAATTGACTCCCTGCTACACAACCATCTGGAACGTCTGGGAATGAGGGTAAATCCACCCGTCTCCTCGATAGTCCTGTAATAAAATAAATATCCTCCTCAGTGGGTGTGTACCACTGGTTAGGACCAACTTGGAAAGCCTGTCGGTGGGCATTCCACCTGCGGATAAGATATCTCAAAAAAACACTATGGGCCTTTATGGAAGTAACCTCCTCATAGAATTTGAGGAGGCACACCTGCCTAAGGATCCCCTGGGTATCTGTTGTAATAGGGCGAGGATATGCATCTCTCTCCCTCTCTCGGGCCTCCCATTGGCGAATCATGTCATATTGTTTAGCCTGTTGCTGTTGTTGTTCCTCCTCTTCTCTCTGAATCATTGACATATTAAATAAATTTTTTTTTATTAAAACAGACATGTATTTAGGAATATATATATATAGAACAAAAAACAAACAAACCAGTCGATGCGCCACAAAAACAGTCACGCACCTGTGGCGCTGCGGCTTAAGTTTATAGCGCACCGGTGTCGGTGCCCCTAATGAAATACAACGCACCGGCCTCAGTGCAGCTGTCTATTTTTCAAGCACCGTTGACTATATCTAAGTTCAGAATAGCGGTGCGCTGACTGAAATATACGCCCCGGAGCGTATAGTCGTGTCAGCGCACCGACTTCATGACAATTACATAGTTGACGGTCTGGTCTTTTACTAAGCCGCACCGTTGACCCTCTCAGAATGCAGAATGCAGTGCGCTGACATACACCGGGGCAGATAATTCTGTCAACGCACCGCATTGGGATTCCAATGGTCAATGGTGCACCTGGCTAAATGAGTGCACCACATTTTATTTTATTTTTAATTTAAAATTCTGTGGAAAACCTTTCGGATTCGCCCCAGAAACGGTGCGGATACCATTAGCACCAGCGGTGGTGCGACCTGTAAATTTTACAGGCATCACCGCTATCCGATGCAAGCAGAATAGCTCAGGCGCACCGCACAACAATTTTTTTATTTTTTTTTAATGGTTATTTTTAAGGTTATTTCAAATTCTAATTCGCTAAAAGGATTAATTATGGAAAAATTAGAAAAATACCTGTACATTTCGCTGTTGAGGAGGCATATTGGCTATAAAATTTGCAAAATAAAATTTGACCACTATTTTTCAAAATGCAAGTTGGAGATTGGTGGCCAATGTAGAGCACCAGTGTGTGCAATGAGTGCAATGAGAGCACCGATGTCAGAGGCGGCTCAGAAGGGGAAATGGCACCAGTGCTTGAGAGCTCTAGAGCACTCAGGAAAGTGAAAAATGCGGGTTTTTTGCCGTAATTTTTTTTAAATTATTATTTAACCCTGTTCCAGTGCGCGGGGTTTAATAGGCACACTGGCATGCTTACTTAAAACCGCACCAGGTGGTGTCAGATTTGGCGCGTTGTTAATAATGCACCGGGGCAGTTCCGTAACACCGCACCAGGATGTTTCAATTTTGTGCGATGTTTTGATGATGCACCAGGGCGGAATATTCGTAAAGCACCGGTGTGGAATATTCTTAAAGCACCGGTTTTTTGGCCTTAATTTTTTTTTATTTAACGCTATTCCAGTGCGTGAGTTTTATAAGCGCACCGGTGCTCTTGGATAAGAACACACCGACACGTTTATGTTTTGGCATGATGTTTTATGATGCAACGACGCAGAAGAGTACTAAAGCATTGGTGTGTGACTGTAATAGGATGCCCCGGGCGGGTGTGTACGTTGTGCACGTTGTCCAGTGTGCCAATGTTTTGTGTGCACCAGTGCGTTCTATGGTAGAGCACGTACCAGTAATTGAGAGCTTAGGAGCACTGGAAAAATGAAAAATCTAGGTTTTTTGCCGTAATTTTTTATTTTTTTAAACCCTTTACCGATGCGTGTGGTTTATAGGCACACCGATTATGTTTCTTACAAACGCACTAGTCGGTTTGTGTTTTGGCGCGTTGTTTAATGATGCACCGGTGCAGTTTCTTTCTACCGCACAGGGTGGTTTCGATTTTGGCTCAGTGTTTTATAATGCACCAATGCAGAAGAGTTGTGACGCATCGGTGCTATAAAATAATACGATGCACCGGGCAGCTGTGTACGGAGTGCACGATGTCTGGTGTGCCAATTTTTTTGTGCGCACCGGTGCTTTCGGTATTCCAAAGCACCGAGGCGACGTTTAATGATAATCGCACCGAGCGGAAAACATCCACAAAACCCTCCACCCGCCAACCTCCTCTAATAACCTCCACAAGAAACGGATGTATGGGGTATTTTTCTGTGGGGTTCCTCAAAAACATCCGCTAGAGGGTCTTTTCCTTGTAGTGTCAATTATCAAAATGCACAAGACAAAAAATTTAGGCTCCTAGAGCCAAGGAAAAAACCTCTCCCTCTTGGAGAGAAAAAACGGCAAAGAATTCTTCTTATAGATCTTTAAATTACAAGTACCATGACCCAGACTTAGACCCTTAACCTAGATGTGTTTCCAAGACCTTGATCTTCACTTTGCAAATGCTTGTAGTTGAATTGCTTGAACATTAAGAAGGTAAATCATAGATTTACATTCCTCACTATTGTTACCTCTTCTCCTTATGATGATTGTATTATCTCCAATAAACTCTTTCTTCAGAATAAACAACCCTAAACTAACACTTTCCTGCACTTGTCCACAAATTAGCTTCAGTCATCTGTACACAATTTCCTTTCCTGTTGTTTAGTCTGCATGACATTGTTGAGTCTCAAAAGTGTCTTCCATATTCATACATATTTCCATTATGTCATAACCATTTAGCTCTTATTTCATAGCCATTTGACTTAAAACCCTACATCAAGTAACCATTTTCATAAATATATGGGTTAGGATCTTTGTTTTCCAAAGTTATTTATTTTATGTATTTTAAGTGAATTTATGATTAGAAACTAGAAAATTAACATAGTTTCATATATCTATATATGTGTTATGAGTTTTGTGACATGTGTAGGTCAAAAGGAGACTTCTAGAAGACCCTTATGTGGCACTCTCAGGCCAAATTCGAATTTGGTTGGAGAAGATTATGGGATCAAGAGGATATGTGTCTCACTTCCTTGTTGTATTGAAACTCTAAGAGGATATGTGTCTCATTTCTTAGTTGTGTTGAAACTTTAGAAAGACATGTGTCTTATCATTTCCTATTTTGATTGTAACTCTAGAGATGGAGGGAGAGATTCATGGACTCCCATTAATGAGATGACTCCTCATATTTTGTATAAATAGGAGAAACTTTCTCCTATCACAGGTAATGAAGAAATAATGAGAAAGTAATGAGGAAATAGATTTGTAACAAAGCTTAAGATGGAATGGGATGTAGATTTGTGAAGTTTTTCAATAAAGAAGTTCTTTGATAGTGTTTTGATTACAATTTTAAGGAGCTGAAGAAGGATTACACCAAATTGGTAGTAGAGGGCCCCTGCTATCCAAGGAGACTTTTACATGTTTTCTAGATAAGTTGCTTTCAATTCTTGCTTACGTACTACTTAGGTTATCAAATCATGCTTTAGCATACTATTTTTCATGGCAATTTCATTTTCACATAGTTTTTATAATGACTAATGACATGGAATCAATATTGTTCTGCTGTTAATTTATTTTTTTTCTTAGTTTTTTGTTTAATTCCAGTATTGCTTTGTTTATTTCAGTCTTGCACATTTGCTTCAGTAGTTAGATTTAGATATATTAAATTGCTCATGTCATTTTCAGTTACCTCCAAAAGCCACAGCTGGACTGATGGTGAGGGATTGAAGTATGAGTGTGTAGTTTGATATTAGTTTACTTTCTGCAAGTTAGATATATTAAATTGCTCGTCATTTTCAGTTACCTCCGAAAGCCACAGCTGGACTGATGGTGAGGGATTGAAGTATGAGTGTGTAGTTTGATATTAGTTTACTTTCTGCAAGTTAGATATATTAAATTGCTCATGTCATTTTCAGTTACCTCCGAAAGCCATAGCTGGACTAATGGCGAGGGATTGAAGTATGAGTGTATAGTTTGATATTAGTTTACTTTTCTGCAAGTTAGATATATTAAATTGCTCATGTCATTTTCAGTTACCTCCGAAAGCCATAGCTGGACTAATGGTGAGGGATTGAAGTATGAGTGTGTAGTTTGATATTAGTTTTTTTTTCTGCAAATTAGATATCAGATTGCTCAAGTTATTTATGATTACCTCCGAAAGCCATAGCTAGACTAATGGTGAGGGGTCAGAATATGAGTTGATGTAATTTGATTTTAGTTTTACTTTACTTGAAATCTTTTCTTTGAGTACAGTTTCTTTTGTGTTTAGACGGCAGCAAGGATAATGAGTTTCATGATCAATAGTTCACTGTTTGCTTGATTAGAATAGTGATGCAATTTTCATTTCCTTTTAGGAATTATTTTTGTCATTGTGTGTTTTAAAATTCTTTTGAAGTTTGGAAAACCATTAGAAGGACATCACTGTCTTGAATATTTGTCTTCATACTTGTCTTTTAGAATTTCATAAAAATCCAAAAACGACAAAAAGTAAGAGATAGGTTATCTTGCACATATAGTGCGCCACACTTCGTCAGCTTACGAATCCCTGGTTGATAATTTATGTTAGCAATTTAGGACACACTAAATTGACCAAACATTTTGGCGTCATTGCCGGGGAAGTGTAACTAGGTAGCCTTATTTCTTACATCTAAAAAAATTAATAATTCTTGAGTATGCTCTCCTCCTGCACTTTGTGTGATCTGGAGGATCAGAAAAAGGATTGTTATGTAAAAAAATTTAATAATTCTTGAGTATGCTCTCCTCTTGCACTTTGTGTGATCTGGAGGATCAGAAAAAGAATTGTTATGTGAAAAAGAAAAAAAAATGAGACAATAAAACTTCATCATTTCAATTGATTCAACAATTTAAAAAAAAAAAAAAAATATTTGTTTTCATGAAAAACTTTGATTTCAATAAATTGTTTTGTTTAATGAATATATATGTGTATTTTTAATTTTTTTAAAATATAACATACATAATTTTATTAAACAAATCAATTAAAAATAAAAAATAAAAATAAAAATAAAAAAATAAAAAAATAAAAATTGTTTTGTTACTAAAATATATATGTATATTTTTATTTTTGAAAATATATATATAATTTTAATAACAAATCATTTAAAAAAAAAATTCAATAAATTGTTTTGTTTAGTAAATTACATATGTATATTTTTAATTTTTCAAAATTTAACATGTGTAATTTTATTAACAAAACAAATAAATAAATAAATCATTTTGCTTAGTAAAATATATATGTGTATTTTTAATTTTTAAAAATATAACATATAGTTTTATTAACAAGAACAAATTAAAAAAAAAAAAAAACAACAACAACAACAAAACAAAACAAAAACAAATCAATAAACAAAATGAGATGGCCATTGTAAAACGAAACCAAAGAAGCAGATCCAACCTTTGCAATTGTTAAAACAAAATTTGCAATGTTGTCCAGCACTCTACAAACCTGATGAAAACCGGAAGAGTCCCTTCAAAAAGATCCCCGTTCCAAAACTGCTGCTCACGGTTCGTTTGTAAACAAAACGAAACAGCCCACTGCCTTTCACGGCCATTTACCTCTTTGGAGTTATGTCACATTGGGAAATCAAGATTACTAAACCATGAGCAGACAGCTGGTTTTTCTGCTGCTTCAAACTTGAAGATAACGCAAACAATACCTGGCATCGCTTGGTATGAAACCACAGCAGCACAATAAGAAACAACAAACTAATCCGTTAAAAAAAAACATGAGTATCAAGCGGAGGTTAGTTGCCTTTTGGATTTGATAGTACACAGCTTGTACAACCCCAAGGAAGTATTCCTCCGTGAGTTAGTCAGTAATGCTAGTGATGCACTGGATAAATTGCGCTTCTTAAGCATGGCAGATTCAAGACAAACAGAAAAACGCAAAACAGAGAAAAACGATTTTGTTACAGCATCTCCAGAAACGCAACTGTTTTTAACACGTCAATTTTAAACGCATTTTCTGAACGATTTAGGATGAATTTTGAAAAACCGAGACATGGGTTTTTTCGCCAACGTGGTCAATTAGATAACCCAAAAACCGTTTTAAGAAATTCGTGGCGGTCTGGGAGAATTTCTCGGTTCTTTGAAGGCCATTTTTGCCTGCCGCGTGAGGAAAAACGGTTTTCTGTTTGCACAGTGAAGAGTTTGAACGGCACTTTGCTTGATTTCAGCCATAATTCGGTTTCCTGATCTCCAGGCAGAAGAATCCAAGTTGAATACAAATTCTTAATGTGGCATTCAATCCACATTCCACTCATTTTTGAATTCAAATTGACTTCGTCTACTTTCTGAAATGTTGGATTTCATTAATTCTTCTTCCTTGCATTGTTTGAACGGCTGACACTTCTGACTAGTTAATAAAAAATGTTGAACATAAATTGCTGATAAAGGATGCACAAATATTGAAACATTTGTAACAACAACAGCAAATGCAGTAGCATTCTTCATTACAGCCAAGTCATATGCATCAGCTCCCAACTTCTTTGGATCTTGATTTGTAGCAACTAGAATTATTGGAGTTCGCTTGTATACAATAAGAGAATGGCATTCTTGTTTTTAGTTTTTATTTTTAATTTTCTTATTTAATAAATTGTTTTGTTTAAATTATATATGTATATATTTTTTTTTAAATGTAACATATATAATATTAAAAAAAAAAAAATTGTATTTTTCAATTTTGTTATTTTAATTAAAAAAAAAAAAATTGCATTTCTCTTTTTCAATTTTGTTATAATAAAAAATTTATAAAAAAATAAAATAAAAAAATTTGCATTTCTCTTTTTCAATTTTGTTTTGATTAAAAAAAAAAAAAAAAAAAATTGAATCAATGAAATGAATAAGTTATTTGCTCGTTTTTCTGAAGGTATTGATTAATTTTGGACTGATGATGAAAGATGAATGGCTAACTTTTTATTCAAGATTTTTAGCTACAGAAACCGTCGACATTCTGCAGCTAAAATCCAATTCCGCAGCTGTTCTCCAATTCCGCAGCTAAAGTCCAATTCCGCAGTTGTTCTCCAATTCCGCCGCTGAAAAACCTCATTGTTCAAATCAGCCTAACTTTCTCATACAAAATCAGATTTTGATGATTTAAGTATCGTTGGAAAGGTTTCAACAAGATCTATACAATGAGAAATTCATCATTACAGTTTGAAATGGCAAATAATGAAATAAATTGCTGAAAAGAAGCTACATTCAACTTGAGGCACTAATTCCAAAACAGGTATAAATTCTTTTGATTTTTCCTTTGAGAACTTGTTTCATTAATATAAATTCTTAGTTTTGTGTGTAAATATCATAACTAGAGAGATTGATCACCTCTCTCCCTTTGATAATCTTACATTTCATTGCAGAAGAAGTATTAGTTTTTTTTTGCAGGTTCCAAGAGGAAGGAAAAATGACTACAAGAGAATGGTGTCTCTCTAAGAGACCAATTTGTTTCATAAGAGGATGATCAGCAACAAAAAGGAGGAAATATGCTGATGCAAAATCAGATCCAAACACTTGAAAAACTTTCAGATATTATTGTCTCCATCACATCCATACCTCATAATAAACCATTCACCTTATTTCACTTCATATTTTCCATTTACATTCACATCCACTTTCCATTTCTTTTTGTCCATTCATAACCACAAATAAAAGCAAGAGGCTTATTCACATGCTTATTGCCCATTGCCATTTCTCATTCACATGTTTATTGCCCATTTTCCATTTCTACTCTCCATTGCCATCTTCCATTTTCATTTTCCATTTCTTGTCATTTTCATTCCGCAAATAAGCCCTGCTTCAATGCAAATTATTGAGTCCATAGTTCTTTGAGTCTAAGTTCTTTGTAAAAACACCTTGAGGCTTGCATGCCTTAATGGCAAGTTCTCATGCTGACAAACAATGGGAATACATTAATGTCCCTTGTTCGTCAGATCTTCTAGGCGACTCGACATCAGCAAAATCATTCGTACCTAGCAAGATGTGTTTGGGCATCTTGACTCTCATTGTCATCAATGGTGAGAGTTCTCGTGTTGACTAGTGGCATCCATTAATGGCCACTAAGTCAACAATTTCCTACTATGTTCGACATCAGAACATTTTTTCACATAGTAGGAATTATGCCAATGAGTTTTGAAGACATGAAGACTATTATTTTCAGCATTTTGGAGTAGATTCAGCAAGTTTTAGTAGAAGCAATAAAAAGTCATCTCATCTCTTTATCCATGACTCCTCTTGTTCAGCCACTTGAAGAAGAATATGATCAGAATTTTGCAGCTACCACACATACACAACTCATCCACATTTAAGGTAAGTGAAGGTATGTTGTTTTCTAATTTTTAGTCATGTAATTCATTAGAATGTTAAAATTGTAACTTTGGAAAAATTCCTCACTCCCTTTTTCACATTGTCATATCTTTAGTTGGGGGGAAGGGACATCATTTCATATCCACATGTCATACATTATCACACATTTTCATTTCATTTCCACCCACATATACTTTCCAACCAACTATTGTTGCAACATGATCCAAAAGATTATATGCCTTGCAAATGATCAATTCATTGATGAAGTAATTGATTCTAAATGTTTTCATGAACTTTGATGCAACAAAGAAAATAAAGCATTGTTACACAAGAACCAATGCTCCAAAAAAAAAAAAAAATGGTTGTCACACAAGAACCAACCATTGAAAAAAAAAAAAATGTGTTGCAATCAAATGTATTATACTTTGCCAAAAAAGGGAAAATATCAAGAAGCAAAGTTTGGAATGAATCTATATGAGTCAAAACTCATAAAAGATCAACTCATGGACAAATGAATCATTGCAATAGTTGCATGAGGACATGCAACAACTTCAGTTGGGGGGTATGTTGAGTCTCAAAAATGTTCTCCATATTCATACATATTTCCATTATGTCATAACCATTTAGCTCTTATTTCATAACCATTTGACCCAAAACCCTACATCAAGTAACCATTTTCATAAATATATGGGTTAGGATCCTTGTTTTCCAAAGTTATTTATTTTATGTATTTTAAGTGAATTTATGATTAGAAACTAGAAAATTAACATAGTTTCACATATCTATATATGTGTTATGAGTTTTGTGACATGTGTAGGTCAAAAGGAGACTTCTAGAAGACCCTTATGTGGCACTCTAAGGCCAAATTCGAATTTGCTTGGAGAAGATTATGGGATCAAGAGGATATGTGTCTCACTTCCTTGTTGTATTGAAACTCTAAGAGGATATGTGTCTCATTCCTCAAGTTGTGTTGAAACTCTAGAAAGACATGTGTCTTATCATTTCCTATTTTGATTGTAACACTAGAGATGGAGGGAGAGATTCATGGACTCCCATTAATGAGATGACTCCTCATATTTTGTATAAATAGGAGAAGTTTTCTCCTATCATAGGTAATGAGGAAGTAATGAGGAAGTAAAGAAAAAGTAGTAGAGAAGTCTTTTGTAACAAAGTTCAAGATGGAATGGGATGTAGATTTGTGAGTTCTTTTTAATAGAGAAATTCAGTTCTTTGATGCTGTTTTGATTACAATTTTAAGGAGCTAAAGAAGGATTACACCAAATTGGTAGCAGAGGGCCCTTGCTATTCAAGGAGGTTTTGCATGTTTTCTAGATAAGTTGCTTTCAATTTTGTTTTGTCATATTTCCTTACTTAGATTGCTTTCTGAAATTATAGCTTTTAGCATAATTTTTCATGGCAGCCCGGGCATTTGCACATCTTTTTATGACTAATGACATGGAATCAATATTGTCCTTCTGCTGATTTTTTTTTCTTAGTTTTTGTTTAATTCCAGCACTATTTGTTTATTTCAGTTTTGTACATTTGCTTTATTAGTTAGATTAGATATTAAATTGCTCATGTCATTTTCAGTTACCTCCGAAAGCCATAGCTGGACTAATGGTGAGGGATTGAAGTATGAGTGTGTAGTTTGATATTAGTTTACTTTTCTACAAGTTAGATATATTAAATTGCTCATGTCATTTTCAGTTACCTCCGAAAGCCATAGCTGGACTAATGGTGAGGGATTGAAGTATGAGTGTGTAGTTTGGTATTAGTTTACTTTCTGCAAGTTAGAAATATTAAATTGCTCATGTCATTTTCAGTTACCTCCGAAAGCCATAGCTGGACTAATGGTGAGGGATTGAAGTATGAGTGTGTAGTTTGATATTAGTTTACTTTCTGCAAGTTAGAAATATTAAATTGCTCATGTCATTTTCAATTACCTCCGAAAGCCATAGCTGGACTAATGGTGAGGGATTGAAGTATGAGTGTGTAGTTTGATATTAGTTTCTTTTTCTGCAAATTAGATATCATATTGCTCAAGTTGTTTATGATTACCTCCGAAAGCCATAGCTAGACTAATGGTGAGGGGTCAGAATATGAGTTGATGTAATTTGATTTTAGTTTTACTTTACTTGCAATATTTTCTTTGAGTATAGTTTCTTTTGTGTTTAGACAGCAGCAAGGATAATGAGTTTCATGATCAATAGTTAACTGTTTGCTTGATTAGAATAGTGATGCAATTTTCATTTCCTTTTAGGAATTAATTTTGTCATTGTGTGTTTTAAAATTCTTTTGAAGTTTGGAAAACCATTAGAAGGACATCATTGTCTTGAATATTTGTCTCCATACTTGTCTTTTAGAATTTCATAGAAATCCAAAAACGACAAAAAGTAAGAGATAGGTTATCTTGCACATATAGTGCGCCACACTTCGTCAGCTTACGAATCCCTGGTTGATAATTTATGTTAGCAATTTAGGACACACTAAATTGACCAAACAGACATGTTGTCTCTTTGTTCACTTATGACCGCATTCCACTTCAGTCCTGCACTGCACTTTGCAATAACCTTCTACACTTCGCATTAACCTTCAAACCTGCACTTCACATAAAATCTTCAAACCCGCACTTCGCATAAACTCACAGAACTTGTCCTAGTATATATCCGCACTTATGTTCTTCGTTTATCTGCACTACCTCTGCTATAGCTTCACATGTATCTGCATTCTAAACTCAGATAAATCTCTTCATCTTCCTGAAGCTTAACTTGCAATTATTTCTAAGAAATTTATGTATTTTACTGCAGTGATATCCGCAATTCTTTTACTAAGATCTGTCTACAGTGTGACCTGGATATGTCTGCACTTAGTTCTGTATTATTTGTATTTATTGCTTCCACACAAAAAACCAGCAAAATACCTCAGTTTTTGTCCACAATATCACAGAGGAACATGCATTTTGTTGAGTGTTGTCCATGAGGCTTGTCCATCCAAATGATCCACAAACTGGGCTTATATATAGTGATTTTTTCTCACCTTTTAGGCCGACCATCAAATATGGTTTAGGCCGACTTCACCATAACATGTAGGCCGACATGACTTGTATTTTCTTCCACTTTCCAAGAGATGTTACTTCAGTAGCATAGCAGATTGTCTTCACTTGATTTCAACATTATATGAGGGTTGTCAAGGTCTTCGGAGCACAAACTAAATCCTTCATGAATATGACACCTAATTGTATTTATTCCTAGAAGACATAAACCTAATAGACATCAAGAAGAATTCTATCTACATAATAAAATCTTGCTCATGAAACCCATGAGGAAAGTATACCAAAAATATAGTTTATTATCATTGACATATTCTATACATAAATACATAATTACATAGTCACCATGAAGACCGACCTAGTTACACTTTTCAACACTCCCTCTTAACTAGGGAGGTATTCATATAGGTACATGGTTACTTTCAAACTGAAGAATCTCATAAGAAGAATCGGATTGGTAATCGCATATGTATAGCATCATATCAACCAGCATTGTCCTAGTGCAAGGCTCACAACAACCCCATCTTTCCAACGAGACAATGTGCTGGCACGCCAAGGAGATACGTGACTTATAGACCACGTCACTGCCTCAAGGCACATACTCCACCTGTGTGTTCCTAAAAGTAATTTCTCCCTGACTATTCTTCTCTTGGGTAGCTAGCCCTCAAAGAATATCGGTCCCCGACTACTCTTATCTTGAATGCCCTAATACATTCTCAAAGAGTATCGAATGCTAGATGATTACCCAATCCTCCATTCTGTCTTCCCAAGTGAAGACCAGAATGATGTGTCTATCTCTCCCTCTCAACCAGGGAGGACCTATTCCACAAGGGAATGTACTCATTCCTATAAAAGGAATGTACCTAAGCTCATTCTTAGGAATTACCAAGTTTCTTCCAAGTAAGAAACTCATCATCAGGCTCCCTCTTAACCATGGACCTCCAACAGCAATGGTGAGACACCCAGCTGCTCATGAAGAATTCATGTCCTCGATGTCATGGATTTCGATATTGGGGAATCTCCAACTTTTAGCTTCATAGGGCATAGATCATCCATCACTTTCATCCTGATTCATGTCAACTATCAGAAAGTGATTCATCAGAATTCCTTTATCTAGACCATTGTTATGACATGTTTCTTTCCTTTGAATCATCTCCAAGGATCATACATCATTTCTCATGATTAGCAGCCCTGCACAAATTTCATCCAGATAAACATATTCATATGAACCTTTTAGAACAAAAGTTACCTTACTGACGATCTTTCACAATGATATCTTCTTGTAGGCATAGACATCCTTCATACAGATTGACACATCTTCTAATGATCTGTTTTTTCAAGGGTCTTATTGTTTACCAGACTTGTGTCAGAGTCTACATATCCTCCCAGGAGATCTCCTAGTCACATCTTCTTGGCTTCCGGATGATAACTACCTCTTGAAATGGTTGCATTTCATGATATTTTCCTTTTTGCACATTCTCCATTCCCAGGAACTTACAACCTTTCTAGTTTCTCATTCATATACAACCACCCCATATTCCATGAGGACATGTTATGTTGGTTTCACCTATCCATGCACTGAGAGATACTCCTCCATAGATCATACTTCTAAATACAAAATTTCATTACCTGCAACCATATGACATGACTTCAAAGCATCCAATGTTAACATATAAATATATACACATCTCATACCTTTTACCCTTGAGTCATCCTGTAGCAATTTCTCAAGAATGAAGAACTTCATTCTCTTGGCCTGCTCCATCAATATGTCATCACATCCCAGAAATCTGTTTCCATGATGACCCTTGCTCTTGATGACTGCTTTCCATTAGTAATGTTATTAGAGAGGTTTTCCTGGAGCTGATTCACCAAGAGCTCCTACCATGATTTCATCAGGATGCTACTCTGTTTTCTATCGTATAACCAACATAAATCACTTAAAGGAGAAAATGATCTCAATCGTAGTGGATATCTCTTGCTTCTTCTTTCTTATCAGGCTCTTTCCTCATTTCGGAGACATGGGCTTCTTTTCTATTTCTCTTGTCCTTTTTCAGATTGAGGAAAATTTCTATTTTAATGCCTAAGTTCATCATATCCAAGGCATCGTGCTTTTTCCACATTTCTTCTTTTACTCTGAGGACCAAAACTTACTAAATCTTCCTTTCTTCCTGGACATGGCTGTAAAGGCTTGATTCCTTCACTTGATCCTGTAACAACTTTGGCTTTTAATCTTGTTTCCTCTATTTACATAAAGACCCTAAATCTTGGAATGGTGTGACTTCTATCTTTCCGTATAATTGTGAAGTGAAATTTCCCCATTCTTCTCATAGAGCTTTTATCACCACTGTAGTCTCCTCCTAGATCCTGCAGTTGATTAGAGAGATTGCTTCTCCTGCAGTACTCATAGAGAATAGCTCCACTAATTTCTTATATATACTCCTTTTGATGATTTTAGATTTGGTACATTAGAGATGATAGAGTCTTTTATGGATTCTATAAGAATCTTTTAGGCTCTTATATCTCCCTTCATGAATTTGGCATGACATCATTGTCCTTGTCTTCTATGGAAAGTTTGAAAACCCCAAACAGTTTGTTTCTTTCTTTTCAAATGAGACATTTTAATAGATTCATATAAAGTCATGGATATACTTACTTGAGTAGATTCTTTTCTTCTTCTCTCAGCTTGTTTACTTTGAAGATGGTTGAAGCTTCCTTTGAATGGTGATTGATGAGGATATTCTGCTGCTTCCTTGAAAGATCAAGGATGATAGGCAACTTGCCTTGAAGCTTTTGATGGCCATACTTTGAAGTAACAATGATCTACTGGCACATTTAAGATGGTTCTATAATACTGTCTTATTTCTTTCACTGTGGAAGACTGACCTTTCTTCTAATCAAATCCTTGCTTCGATGCCATCCATGAAATATGATCCTTGAGTGTCTTTATGCCCTTTCTAGTAACTTAGCTCTGATACCATGTTGAGAATTTGGAGGGTTGTAGGTTAATACAAATTATCTTCTTGATAATTACTTGTGATACTTATGTCTTCTTCTTCTTTTAGTTTAGTTAATCTTTCATCAAGTCAATTATCAAAATGCACAAGACACAAAATTTAGGCTCCTAGAGCTAGGGCAAAACCTCTCCCTCTTGGAGATGAAAACCCGCAAAGAATTCTTCTTATAGATCTTCAAATGAAAAGTACCATGACCCAGAATTAGACCCTTAGCCTAGATGTGCTTCCAAGACCTTGATCTTCACTTTGAAGATGCTTGTAGATGAATTGCTTGAATAGTAGGAAGGTAAATCATACTCACTATTATTGCCTCTTCTCCATATGATGATTGTCTTATCTCCAATAAACTCTTTCTTCATATCAACAACCCTGAACTAACACTTTCCTGCACTTGTCCACAAATTAGCTTCAGTCATCTGTAAACAATTTCCTTTCCTATTATTTAGTATGCATGACATGTTGTCTCTTTGTTCACTTATGACCGCATTCCACTTTAGTCCTGCACTGCACTTCGCATAAAATATTTAGGCCTGCGCTTCGCATAAACTCACATAACTTGTCCTAATATATATCCGCACTTATGTTCTTCCTTTACTTGCACTATCTCTGTTGCAGGTTCACATGTATCCGCATTATAAACTCAGATAAATCCACTCATCTTCCTGAAGCTTAACTCGCAATTATTTCTGAGAAAGTTATGTATTTTACTGCAATGATATCTGCAATACTTTTACTGAGATTTGTCCGCGGTGTGACCTGGATATGTCCACACTTAGTTCTATATTATTCGTACTTATTTCTTCCACAAAACAACCAACAAACTACCTCAGGGTTTTTTATTCTCACCTTTTATGCCGACCATCAAATATGGTTTTGGCCAACTTCACCATAACATGTAGGCCGACATGACTTGTAGTTTCTTCCACTTTCCAGGGGGTGTTACTTCAGCAGCGTAGCAGATTGTCTTCACTTGATTTCAACATTATATGAGGGTTGTCAAGGTATTTGGAGCACAAACTAAATCCTTCATGAATATGACACCTAATTGCATTAATTCCTAGAAGATATAAACCTAATAGACATCAAGAAGAAGTCTATCTACATAATAAAATCTTGCTGATGAAATCCATGAGGCAAATATACCAAAAATACATTTTATTATCATTGAATTCTTCTATACATAAATACATAATTACATATTCAACATGAAGATTGACCTAGTTACACTTTTCAAAAAGGACATCCTCAGGGCTCTTAAGGATAACTTGATTAGCATGGTAGTGAAGTAGTACCTGATCAGATGGAGGAACCTCCAGGATGAGGATGCCACTTAGGAGGGGGAATAGATTCGTTAGCACCCATCTTTACAGTTTTTTAAGGACATGAAACATTTTGGCGGGGAGGATTTTAATATTCCAAATTAGAGGTCAGCTAATTGGAATATAAATTTTGATTAATTTTGGTGTTTCCTAATGTTGGGCGGAAATAAAGTGGGTAGGGAACCCCCAAATAATAATTAACCAAATAAAGTATTTTCCTAAAGTCCCTAAGGGAAAATTTCGGCTTTAGTGGTGGGGTCAAATTGGCTTTAGGTGGTAGCGTAGAAGAGGCATGAAAAGGACAGTGTGGGATTGGCTGGAGAAAGGTAGCACGTGATTGGCCCAAGGAGAGGCAGTGCAGGCCAAGGTGGGGCCCAAGGAATACGTTGGGCCTCAATGGATAAAAGGAAGAAGGAAAGGCTCATTTTGGTATGCATTCATCTTATTTTCTCTTGGTCATTTTGACTGAGTGCGCTTGAGCCAGAGAGCCAAGTCTACAGTGTTGTTTAGCACACAAGATCTTCAAGCGGAGATCTCAACCTCTACCTTGGGGGACTATGATTGCCCGCTCAGGAGAGAAGTCCTGCATTATGGTGAGAGAATTATACAGCATCAACCACAGGAATAGCGTAGCCCCTTTAAGACTGCGTAGAGGCATAGTATACTGCGTAGTGATTGCGCAATCCAGTTTGGTGTGGGTGTCAGGAGTGTGGAGAGTAGAGGAGTTTCAGTAGGAGATTTGGAGGGGAGGATAGCCACCTCCTACCAGGGATTCTGGTAGCATTCCAAAGGCATTTCCTAGCAGTTTCATTTAGAGGTTCGATTTACCCAATAGAGCAATGTGCCAAGCCCAAAGGAGCCAATTTATGGGGTCGAGCTTTCAACAAACCCTTCGTGGGTTTTTGTGGGTTTATTGAGTAGAGTCTGGTGTTCAATTCCCTGAAATTTCTAAGCACGAGAGGCAGCTGTTGAGCCTCAAGATTGTGCTTTATTTCATCTTACTTTACCTCATTTTCCTTTGTCCATTGCTATCCCAGACCCAATTGATCAATGAATTTAGTTAAAATTACTTTTAGAATGATTAACATGATTGACTTGCTAAGTTTTGTGATTTTTGTCATTGTAATGCATTTTGACCGGAACTAGCTGCAGAATGCAGACATTCTGTAGCTAACCGGCAATTCTGCAGCTGTCTTCATGTTCAGGCATGTTCCAGGTGGCCTCTCAAGAAAAACCACATATGGGTATATTCCACGTCATGTCTACATTGTTCGTTGCTCACCATGAAGGAAAAACCGAATTTTGGATATGGTTTTGGTACGTGGGAACTCATTAAGGAAGCAGATTTCTAATAGGATTGTCTTAGTCCAGATGTCCTTTTCCTTTTTACGTTTCCACTTTAAGAGTCCTAGTATGTTTTCGATAAGGAAAGACAATGATCCTGAAATTGTTGCAAGTCTTGTTATGTACATTTGTTATAAAAACACTTGGGAAATCGAGAGCTAGGCTAGATTTTGCTCTAGATTTTGCTTAGATTTTGTGCTACATTTCTGAAGACGCAGATTGCTCTGTTCAAGTTATTTCTCCTTTAATGAAGAAGACAGTATTATTTTGAAAGCGTTGATTTGATTTGGAGTTAGATTCTGTCTGGTGGTAGAGGGCCCCTGCCTCCTGCACGGTTTTACTTGCATAATTTAGATAAGTATCTTAGTTGCCTTTACGTTTTTGAAGTTTGAATTCGTAGTTGTTTTCATTAGCCACTATAGTTATACTCGTTCTAAAAAATCTTCCAAAAGATCATGATAATGAATGGGAAATGGCTATAGTGTTGTAGGATTTAATTGTAATTTCTTTTGTTCACCATCACAGTTATACTTATTCTAAGCACTCTTCCAAAAGAAGAAACTCTTCCAAAAAATCCTTATGATGTCTTAAGCATGACTGTGATCCTGAACGTTTCAGTTGTGTGTTTGCACTAAGTACCATAGTTGTTCTTGCTCTTAAAACGCTCTTCCAAAATATCATAATGATGGGTAGGAGATAGCTATGATATCTTAGTTTTTAATTGCTTTCAGTTTTTATGTTTGCATTTGAAATGAATTGTACAGTTAGGATTGTTATAAGAAACTCTTCCAAAATACCAATCATGATGGACAAAACAGACTGTATAATTCCATAGAATAATGCATGATAGGTTAGTTAGGATACTCCGGAGTCTAATTGCATTCAACTCATGCTCTGTTATTTTGTTTTGAGTTTGATAATGACTTGTTAGTTCAGCACTGTTTTAGACTAGTGACATCTTAAGTTCAGTTTTAGCTTAACTCATTTCATTTGCACTCCACATTTAGTTGTCATCCACTGCATATCAGATTACTTCAGTTGTTAAACTTAACAAAACAACCTTCATTATTTACAAACCTCTTCTTGTTCCAAATCTATAATTGATTCATAACCATATGAACAGAAGACAGTATCATTTCAAGGCCTGAAGTACTTTTGCAACTTCCTTTATCATCTCACAAACAAACTTTTCCTCAAAAGACTATTCTAAAAATCTATAACCTTGGAGTGAAGTGTAGTGGTATCAAACTAAGTTGCAGAATAGGGTTAGGAACTAGTCTTAGAATAGAGATCTTATGATGATACCAATATTTTCCTCCAAATATGTTTCAACAAATCTTTAAACATGGATAAAATGTTGCATCATTATGTTGTCATTTAACCTGCTGAGTTTAGGGGAGAATTTCCGTATACTTAGCCGACTATTTCTCGTTTCCTCTCAAAATACCTGATGAAAGAATTGACAAGTTGAGTTTTATGTTGAATCATTTGCTTAAAAGTCATTATCAAGCCTAGTATTATGCTTAGTCTTAGTTTTGATTTGATTTTGTTTTAGTATTTACATTGCATTTATCATTTGTCATCAACCAATTAGCTTCATTCTATTTTCAACCGTAGCTTCTTTCCATTAGCTTTTTAGACATTTTCCTCAGAACATAAAATCACCAAAGACCAAAACATCATAAAACACTAAACACAACGCATTAAGAGACAAACACCTAGGCACATACAGTGCACTTCACTTCAGCAGTTTACCAACCCTGGTTGACAATTAAATGAACTCAATTTAGGAGACTAGGTTGAGACCAAACATTTTGGCGCCGTTGCCGGGGAAGTGAAAACTAGGTAACCTTTGTTTCTTAGCATCCAAAAAAAATTATATGCGTAGAGAGAGAGATTCAAGGGGAAGATTCATAAGCAGCAGAAGCAGAAGTTTGATTTCTAGAACACCACTTGTTTCATCTAGATCCAGAGCTAGTACACCTTCAACTCAGACCCACATTCCATCCTTTACTGATCCTGGACTTCTAGAAGACCTAAAATCAGATATCTCATTAGAGAAACCTTCCACTTCATCCACTGAACCTGCCTTAGAAGAAGATCTAAAGACTCCTGGTAGGGACACAAACCTTTCCACTTCCACAGGAGAGTCAACTATGGCAGAAGAAGGAGGAGGAGGAGTCTTCAATGGAGAACACACACTATTTGGAGGTAGAAGTAGAGGTAGAGGAGAAAGAGGTAGAGGTGCAGATGGAGGAAGAGGTAGAAGAGAAATAGGAAGCTCTTTTGGGTTCCCTATAATTGATGAAGAAACCAATACAACCATGAAAAACATTTCACCCTCTGTCCTTCCAAACTTCTATGGACTTAAAACTGAAGATCCCGAAACCTTCCTATTTGAATTCGAAGTTCTGTGTAGAACTTATGACTACTTACAAGATGCTCAAAAACTGAAATTATTCCCTTCAACCTTGAAAGGAGCAGCATTGAAGTGGTTTATGAGTCTGATCAGCAGTTCTATTAGAACATGGGAAGACATGAAACAAGCATTTCTAGAGAGGTATTTGGATTATTGTATGCCGGTTAATCATAAGGAAGAAGTTTTCAAGATGTTACAAAAAGAAGATGAAAATTTGGAAGATTTGTTGGAGAGATTTAATTACAACATCAAAAGGGAAAAAATGGAAAACCTAGATCAAGACACCTTAAAAGCTCTTTTGTTGAAAACAATTAGGGATGAATGGTTGGATATCCTTAACATGATGGGAAAAGGGGATATATCACAGCTCACATTACCTGAAATATCCGAGTTATGTATCAACCTTTCAAGAGGGAAATCTAAAACTGTCAAAGGTCCAAGAGATCCTGCTCTTGCAAGGGCAAGTAAGTCTGCTTCTGGGACAGTAAGTAGATCAGAAATAGGACACATGCTTGATGATTTTAAATCTGACATCTTAAGGAGTCTTAGTGAACAAATAGACACCCTCAAGATACAAAACAAGCAAAAGGCTGAATCTGATGCCTTGGCAATCTTTTGTCCCAAATGTAGGAAGAAACATGCCTTGAGAGAGTGCCCTTTGGATGTAAAAGTTGTAGAAACCTGTGTTATTTGTTCTGAGAAACATGAGACCAAGAATTGTCCTTCTCTTTCTGGTCTCAAGGCTGTTTTTCAAGAAGAAACTCCTACAGATTCCACAGAATCTCTTAACTTTGTATCTAGAAGACCTTGGCAGGGATCTCAGACACAGGGATTTCATGATCAAATGTATAATCAACCTCCACCTTGGAATTTTTGGCAGCAACCTTGGCCCCAATTTCAAAATCAATCTCAAGCTTGGGCACAAGGATCACAAGGTCCCTATGGAAGATACTCTCCATATTATCAGTATCCACCATCCTATCCACCATATCCACATTTTTATCCTCAAAATCCTCAACAAAATTTTCCTCAAAATCTTCAATAAAATTTTCAACAAAATCCTCAACAACATCATCAGAACCAACCACATCAAAATCAACCACTTTCATTACCATTCCCTCAAAAATCAAATCAATTGCCCGCTCAACCCATACCAAACCCCAATAATAAGAACCCTCAGAATACATACATGATAGAAGGCCAACAGTTTCCAACTTATTTAATTACTCCTCTAGACCTTAGTGATGTTCAACTTAGGTCTGGAAGGATACTTGAAAAGAGGAAGCCTTTTGTGATCATACAAGAACAAGATAACTCTGAGGAAGACTCTCTACGGGTGAATAAAAGTCTTGAGGAAGACACATCCTTTCAAGACCCAAACACTTAAAAATTAAAGCAAAAAGATCCAATAAATTCAACTCCTGTATTAGAGCAACCATCTACATCTACTTCTATACCTCCCTTTTCGGAAAGACTACAAATTGATAGAGGTGTAGAAAAACAAATCATGGTGCCTAATTATGATTTCCTAGATGAGCTGAGAAATGTTTGCATTAAAATTCCATTATTACAAGCCATCAAGGAAATTCCAATTTTAGCCAAAACAATAAAGGAGTTGAGTATGAAGAAAACAAGAAAAAGAATAAGAGAAACAAAGAAAATTCAACTGGCAAGAAAAATAGCAGACATTATGATGGGCAAGATTACTATTCCAAAGTATCTTGACCCAGGAAATCCAGTTGTCAAAATTCACATCAATGGAATTGAAATTCAAAACACACTCATTGATTTAGGAGCAGCAATAAATATCATGAGTAGACAAATCATGGACAAACTGAAACTTCCCAATCTTCTCTTTACACCCACACTATTACAATTAGCAGATAGATCTGTGATCAAACCAGATGGGGTAATAGAAAACATTCCAGTGTCCCTAGATTCTTGGGAGTACCCTGTGGATTTCATGATCCTAAATCCTAAGAATAATCTAGGAGGCCATCCTGTTATATTAGGAAGACCTTGGTTGGCTACAGCTGATGCTTTTATTAGTTGTAGGTCCGGTGATATGTATATTTCTGATGGTAGTTCAACAAAGAAATTCACTTTATATCCTCCAACTAGGACAATTACAGATCTAGATGACACTCAATGGATAGAGGATGAAGAATATTTACAACCACTCTTCACAATTTCAGAAATTAGTGAAGATAATCAAATTCTGAATACTCTAGAAAACTTTGAATCCTCTCTAGAACACAAACATGAATCATTTCAAGAGGGATCCAATATTGAGTTTTTGTCATCAAGGCAAATGTCTCTTCATTCTATGGACAAATTTGGCAGCTCTACAAGTGAGATTTTCCCAGGCAAAACTTTGAACATAAACAAGAACCTAGAAAAATCTCAACAAGAAGAGTTAGTCAAAGTATTACAGAGACATTCTTCTGCATATGCATGGGAATACACTGACATGAAAGGGATAAGTTTCAAGACTTGTACTCATCACATCTATATAGAGGCAAATTGCAAACCAATCAGACAGCCTCAAAGACGGATGAATCCAAATCTTAGGGAAATTGTCAAGGAAGAACTGCAAAAATTATTAAATGTTAATTTCATCTATCCCATTTCAGATAGTCAGTGGGTTTCTCCTTTGGTGATTGTGCCTAAGAAAAATGGAAAATGGAGGGTG
The DNA here is from genome assembly GCA_034641835.2 of Pinus albicaulis. Lineage (NCBI taxonomy): Eukaryota > Viridiplantae > Streptophyta > Pinopsida > Pinales > Pinaceae > Pinus > Pinus albicaulis. Next base: position 262,626,701 of record CM076577.1, read on the forward strand.
TGTGTTGACTACCGAGAACTGAATAAAGCTACTCTTAAAGACCATTTTCCCTTACCTTTCATAGATCAAGTGTTAGATACATTAGCTGGCAAAAAGTACTTTTCATTCTTAGATGGGTTTAGTGGTTACAATCAAATCCAAGTAGCACTTGAAGATCAAGACAAAACCACATTTACCTGTCCTTGGGGTACCTATGCTTACCGAGTATTGCCATTTGGATTATGTAATGCACCTGCAACATTCCAAATGGCAGTATTAGGAATTTTTTCAGATTTAATACATGATTGTGTAGAGGTGTACATGGATGATTTCATAGTTTATGGAAACACTTTTGAAGAAGCTTTAGAAAACTTGGAAAAAGTTTTAAAGAGATGTCAGGAAGCAAATCTTTCACTTAGTCATGAAAAATGTTTTATGATGTTTACTGAAGGTATTGTTTTAGGGCATCACATTTCAGGAGATGGGATTAGAGTTGATGAGTCTAAAGTTGAAGTCATCTCTAACTTATCTATTCCAAGTTGTCAAAGAGATGTTAGAAGTTTTCTAGGATTTACAGGATATTATCGGAGATTTATAGAAAAATTCACCAAAATAGCATCTCCACTCTTCAAATTACTCACCAAAGATTGTGAATTCAAATGGACTTCTGATTGCCAGTTAGCTTTTGAAACCCCGAAAACCAAAATTTCTGAAGCACCTATATTAAGGGGACCTAACTGGAAGTTACCTTTTCATATCTCGACAGATGCTTCCGATACAGCTCTAGGAGCAGTATTGGGACAAAAAGATTTGATTCCCTATGCCATCTATTATATCAGTAAAAATTTGACTCCCGCAGAGTTAAACTATACTGTAACTGAAAAAGAGTTTTTAGCTGTTGTTCATGCCATTAACAAATTTAGACACTATATAACAAGCTATGAAACTTTTTTTCACACTGATCATTCTGCAATTAGATATTTAATGAATAAATCAATTACTAATGGCAGAGTTATAAGATGGTTTTTATTATTGCAAGAATTCAACATTACTATTCTAGATAGGCCTGGAAAACAAAACACTGTGGCTGATTTCCTGTCTAGAATTCAAAATATCAAAGATGACACTCCGGTTGAAGATCAATTTCCCGATGAATATCTTTTTGCAATCTCTACTCAAACTCCATGGTTTGCTGATATTGCCAATTATTTAGTTTAAGGAAAATTTCCTTCAATTATGAATGCAAGGGATAAAAGAAAAATCATTAATGATAGTGCAAGATATTCATGGGTCGCTAATGAGTTGTACAAGACAGGTCCAGATTTGATCATTAGGAGGTGTGTTCGTGAAGATGAGATGCCTGAGATTCTCAAGGCATGTCATGATGAACCTTGTGGCGGACACTTTGCAGATAAGAGGACAGCCTATAAGATCCTTAATTTAGGATATTATTGGCCATCCTTGTTTAAAGATGCTAAAGAGTACGTCAAAAGGTGTGACAGTTGCCAAAGGGTAGGGAAACCTTCTCCTTCAGGTGAGATGCCATTACAACCTCAGGTACATATTGAACCTTTTGAAAAATGGGCTTTGGATTTTGTAGGACCTATTAGTCCTCCATCAAGACAAAAGAGATATATATTAGTTTGCACTGATTATGTTACTAAATGGGTAGAATCCAAGCCATTACTTGTTGCTAATGAAGCATCTGTAGTTACTTTTCTTTTTGAGGATATTTTTACTCGTTTTGGTGTCCCAAGGGAAATTGTTACAGATCAAGGAGTTCAATTTACATCAAGGCTAGTGGAGCAAATGATGGAGAAGTACAAAATCAGACATAGAACATCTACTCCTTATCATCCACAAGCAAATGGTCAAGTGGAATCCACTAATAAAGTCATTCAAGGAATCCTAACAAAGACTGTTCATCTACATAGAAGAGATTGGGTAGATAGGCTTCCTGAAGCCTTGTGGGCCTATAGAACTACATGGAGAAACACAACAAGCCATACTCCTTATGAGCTTGTTTATGGAAAGCAAGTTTTGTTTCCTATAGAGTTCCAAATTCAAACATTCAAGATGGCAGTTCAGCTAGGACTTGATCTAACGGAGGCACAAAAGCATAGACTGGAGAAAATTAATGAATTGGATGAGATCAGACAAGATGCAGTTCAGAAAACAAGTCTAGTCCAACAACAAAGGGCTAGATGGCATGACAAGTACATCAAAGAGAAGAAATTCAAAGAAGGTGACTAGGCTCTCTTGTTTGATTCAAAATTCAAGGATTTTCAAGGTAAATTTCAAACACATTGGCTTGGGCCATATGAAATTGTTGAAATTTTTGACAATGGAGCAGTAAAAATCAAGACAATAGATGAAGAAGAGGTCACTTTTCTTGTGAATGGTCATAGATTGAAGCTATATCACAAACCACTCTCAAGAGAAGAATTTGTCAAGAAGTTCCAGGAAAATAGTGATGTGAAGTTAATGAAGAAGAATCTTTCTTCTTCATCAACTTGATTGAATTTTCTGAAGCATTTCTTTTGAAAAATAATAATAATAATAATAATAATAAAAGAAGAAAAAGAAAAAAAGAAGAAGGTATAAACATGAAAACCAATCATTGATTGGCATGTTTATATAGAAAAGATAGGGTGAAAATCAGAGTCTTTCTGACACTCTAACTTTTCCCATTTTGTTTTTGCAAGCAGCTGTTACAAAATCATAAGTTCAGATCCATTGTACTTATGATCCATCTCATTTCATTTCATTCCATTCACTTATCCATCCATACTCCATTTCATTCATTCATTCATACTCTACTTCATTCCATATTTCATTCATCTCATTCCATACTCCATCCACCTCATTTCTATGTCAAAATTTAAAGTTTGATGTCTTGCTACAAATGAATAATACATGTCATGGATTGCAAGCCATTTCTTATATTCTTCCACTCCATTTCATTGAATTCATTCCATTTCATCATCCACTTCATACATATCATAACTCATCATCCATCTTCATTCATGCCATATACCATTTCACTTATATTCCAAACCACTCCATTCCATGATTAAAATGCTCTACAGGTACATTCTGCAGCTAAACAGACATTCTGCAGCTGATCAGACTTTCCGCAGCCAGACAGTCATTCCGCAGCTACAAATCCTGAAGGCACCAATCAGCAGACATTTGAATTGCAACAAAATGATCCAGTGTATCCATGAATAAGAAGAATCAAGAAAGATTATGAAGACTCTTCAAAAGGGGAACAAAGAAGACAAAGACCACAAAAAGTAAATGAAAGTAGAGGTAACAATTTTTCATTATAATGGAATTTCATAAAGTTTAGCATAGTTTTAGTTATGAATCATTCGAAAAATTTGTTTTGATTATTTTTATTGATCATGTCCAATATACCCTCCACAAACTTTGGATTAAAATCTCTCATTTCAAATTCTATACCCGACATCATTTAAGCGGTTAAAAAGGCTGAAGTGTTTGAATTCCTCACGTCACCCAACCAAATCATTCAATGACGATTTTCTTTTCCATTGTAAAAATATCCGTTGTCTTTTCACTCATTAATTCATTTTCTCCACCTCACTCCATTAACTCATTCCGTAACTACTTCCATCACTCCATTCTATAGCCAGCCCTTCATTCCGCAAAACAGAGATATCCCTATCACCATGAGCAGAGATTGAGCATTGTCACTGTAAACACAGAGGTATAGCAGTGTAGAATTTGAAGTCATTTGTCACCGAGAGACAGAGGTATAGCGGTGTGGAATTTGAAGCATTTATCACCGAGAGACAAAGATATATCAGTGTAGAATTTGAAGCCATTGTCACTGTTAACCAGAGGCATATCAGTCCGAAGTTTCACTGTCAACCAGAGGCATATCAGTCCAAAGTTTGAAGCCATTGTCACTGTCAACCAGAGGCATATCAGTCCGAAGTTTGAAGCCATTATCACTGAGAACCAGAGGTATATCAATTCAAAGGTGAAAGTTATTGTTTCCGTGGGCAGAAAAAGTATTGATTTGAACATTGAAGAAGCAATTATGGGCCTTATTGTAAGAACCGAACCAATGGGTACAAAATACCTGGAAGGATACCCTCAATGTAAAGAAATGTTGCAACAGGTAGGATGGCTACAATTTCTTGAAAAATTTAATGGCTTCCACAAAGAAGTCACTAAAACATTTGCAAGGTCATTTAGAGGAGCTGAGGTTGAAGTGGGAGATGTTAAATTCACTGTCACTGAGGTTTTCATTGCAGAAGCTACAGGGTTGCTTAGAAATGGAGAGAGATGGTTCAAAAAAAGAGAATTCCATAATGAATCCTGGACGCAAATTCTAAAATCACCAGGTATGGATGTCACTGTGTTTAAGAAGGGAATTCCAAGTTCTGCATTGAAAAATAAATGGAGAAACATACTACTTATTCTGCAAAAATTTATTACATTTGAAGGTAGATATGGCACATTTTATGTTTACCACATTAGACTGATAATGCATTTTCTGGAGGAAGAGTTAAACCTACCCTATTTCTTGCTTCAAAGTTTGAAAAAGATGGCTTCTTGTCTTCAAAGAAGGGTTCAATTCTTAGAGACAACTCTATACCATCATGGCTTGGTTAAGATTTTAATTGAACACCATTTAGCCAAAACAAATGATACTTGGGATAATTTCTTGATAAGAAATCATTTTGAAGAGCCAAAAGAGCCCTCACCTGAACAACAGCCTACAAGGAGAAGCAGAAAATGGAGAGCTTCTAAAATTGAAATTGAAAAAACAGTCCAGGAAAGCAGTGAGGAAATAATCTCAGAGAAGTTGACTCAAATTAAGAGACAACTTAAGAAAGAGAAGGTAATCAGAAAATCTGCCATAGAAAGAGGAGAGGGATCTTCCCAGCCAAGAAGAAGCCATAGACTAAAGGGGAAACTAAGGAAAACTCAGATCAAACAAACAGGGGTGATAAATATAGAAGATGAGGAAACATATATTGAAGAAGATGTTGAAGAGGATTTTAATGAAGGAACCCCTGAAATTGACCCTGCTCAGTAAGAAGTTTATGACTATGTTGAAACTTTGGAAAGAAAAGCTTCAGAGAGTAGAGAGAGAACCCCTAGTTCTCCACTGTCCGAAATAGATGTGTTAAGAAGGGATAGGTATGAGCTGGAAATACTTAATAGACACATCAAAAATGAGAATGATATTCTGAAGGAACAAGTCAAACTCAAAACCGATATGAACTCAACCTTATCTCTACATATGGACAAAGTGGAAAAGGCTAATGAAAAGTTGAAAAAGAAGAATAAGAAGCTAATCAGGGCACTTATCAACTTAAGGTTCAAACTTGTCATCAGAAAACCCAGAAGATCTCTAGCTTCCAGGCAAAGGAGAAGGAGAGGATTATATGTTCTTGCAGAAGTCTTTGAGTTTATGGAATAAGTTGCATGAGGACATGCAAGAAGTCAGCAGTGGGGGTATGTTGAGCCTCAAGATTGTGCTTTCTTTCATCTTACTTTACCTCATTTTCCTTTGTCCATTGTTATCCCAGACCTAATTGATCAATGAATTTAGTTAAAATTACTTTTAGAATGATTAACATGACTGACTTGCTAAGTTTTGTGATTTTTGTCATTGTAATGCATTTTGACCGGAACTAGCTGCAGAATGCAGACATTCCGTAGCTAACCGGCAATTCTGCAGCTGTCTTCACGTTTGGGTATGTTCCAGGTGGCCTCTCAAGAAAAACCGCATATGGGTATATTCCACATCATGTCTACATTGTTCGTTGCTCACCATGAAGGAAGAAACGAATTCTGGATATGGTTTTGGTACGTGGGAACACATTTAAGAAGGAAAACTTCTAGTAGGACTGTCTTAGTCCAGATGTCCTTTTCCCTTTTACGCAGCCACTTCAAGAGTCCTAATGTGATTTCGATAAGGAAAGACAATGATCCTGGAATTGTTGCAAGTCTTGTTATGTAAATTTGTTATAAAAACACTTGGGAAATCGAGAGCTAGGCTAGATTTTGTTCTAGATTTTGCTTAGATTCTGTGCTACATTTCTGAAGACGCAGATTGCTCTGTTCAAGTTATTTCTCCTTTAATGAAGCAGACAGTATTATTTTGAAAGCGTTGATTTGATTTGGAGTTAGATTCCGTCTGGTGGTAGAGGGCCCCTGCCTCCTGCACGGTTTTACTTGCGTAATTTAGATAAGTATCTTAGTTGCCTTTACGTTTTTGAAGTTTGAATTCGTAGTTGTTTTCATTAGCCACTATAGTTATACTCGTTCTAAAAACTCTTCCAAAAGAAGAAGCTCTTCCAAAAGATCATGATAATGAATGAGAAATGGCTATAGTGTTGTAGGATTTAATTGTAATTTCTTTTGTTCACCATCACAGTTATACTTATTCTAAGCATTCTTCCAAAAGAAGAAACTCTTCCAAAAAATCCTTATGATGTCTTAAGCATGATTGTGATCCTGAACGTTTCAGTTGTGTGTTTGCACTAAGTACCATAGCTGTTCTTGCTCTTAAAACACTCTTCCAAAATATCATAATGATGGGTAGGAGATAGCTATGATATCTTAGTTTTTAATTGCTTTCAGTGTTTATGTTTGCATTTGCACTGAATTGTACAGTTAGGATTGTTCTAAGAAACTCTTCCAAAATAGCAATCATGATGGACAAAACAGACTGTATAATTCCATAGAATAATGCATGATAGCTTAGTTAGGATACTCCAGAGTCTAATTGCATTCAACTCATGCTCTGTTATTTTGTTTTGAGTTTGATAATGACTTGTTAGTTCAGCACTGTTTTAGACTAGTGACATCTTAAGTTCAGTTTTAGCTTAACTCATTGCATTTGCACTCCACATTTAGTTGTCATCCACTGCATATTAGATTACTTCAGTTGTTAAATTTAACAAAACAGCCTTCATTATTTACAAACCTCTTCTTGTTCCAAATCTATAATTGATTCACAACCATAAGAACAGAAGACAGTATCATTTCAAGGCCTGAAGTACTTTTGCAACTTTTTACTACTTCATGAACAGAACCTTTCCTCAAAAGACTACTTTAAAAAGAATCTATAACTCTTGGGCAAGGTTTAGTGATGATTAACTAAGTTGCAGAATAGAGTTAGGAACTAGTCTTAAAGTAGAGATCTTATGATGGTATCAATGTTTTACTCCAATTATGCTTCAACAAATCTCTAATCATGGATAAAATGTTGCATCATTATAAGTTAGTTGTTTAACTGTTTAGTTAGGAGAATTTGCATACTTAGCTGACCATTTCTCAAGCTCTCTCTCAAAATACCTTTGATGAAAGAATTGGACAAGTTGAGTTTATGTTTTGAATCATTTGCTTAAAAGTCATTATCAAGCCTAGTATTCTGCTTAGTCTTAGTTTTGATTTGATTTTGTTTCAGTATTTACATTGCATTTATCATTTGTCATCAACCAATTAGGCTTCATTCTATTTTCAACCAATAGCTTCTTTCCATTAGCTTTTTAGACATTTTCCTTGTGAACATAAAAACCACCAAAAGACCAAAAACATCATAAATCATCACAAAAGACCAAAAACATCATAAAACACTAAACACAACGTATTAAGAGACAAACACCCAGGCACATACGGTGCACTTCACTTCAGCAGTTTACCAACCCTGGTTGACAATTAAATGAACTCAATTTAGGAGACTAGGTTGAGACCAAACAACAGCCTAACCAACAATCTGAAGACATCCAACATCAACATTTTCTGGGATAGGAAACGCAGTGACTGAGCCACGCAGAGCTACTTACAGCAGGAATTTTTCTTAGATTTGAGTTTCCCTTTAGCCCGCCTTGAGCAGGCCCAAGTGCAATCCTTTTAGCACCACACTTGTACTCTTTTCCAACATATTAATAAAATACCTCAACACTGATTTTTGGTTCCAAATTCTGTGTTTAATGGTGTATTTATTTTTGTTTTAGTTTTTCGTCTATTTTGTTCTATATTACTTTTAAATCCCAATTTGGGATATTACAATTAGACATATAATAATAGAGGGAATAATACACCAGCTAAAGCACATGCATAGTTAGAGATTTTGAGCAATTAACAATAGTCCACAAGTTACCAATAAGTTTCTTATTTCATATTAGATGTTAGAAATCATATGATATGCAAACATAAACAAAATATCAAGAGAATATCCCACAAGTTGGAATGCTTGTGTCCACAAGCACTAAGAGAACTAGGAAAGGAGAGAATAATCCACAACCAAACAATTTTGGAAAAGTATAAACACATTAGTTAAAAATGTATATTTCTTAAAATGCAAAGGTAGTTTCACCTACCCTGGGCTACTCTTGAACTTTTGTAGCTCTAACTTAATAAAAATTTCATCTTATTCTCACTTTGACCATTCATATCAATTGTAAGATCAAATATTATATAAAATTAAGAAATTACTATATTGTTCACACAAGTGAGATGTATCAAGGACCTACTCCTCTCTCAGTAATATACACTCATATCACTCAAATTTCCACTTCCTCATTCTTGTTTTCATATTTCTAGCACTTTAATCTCAAGAATTACGTGAATTTGCATTTTACTAGAAATTACATTGTCTTTGGAGTCATTGCTTGGGTATAAGTAATATTCATCATCATCCTCACTTCATTCCTCTCTAGGCATAAGTTGTGCTTGAGAGATGACCATTTTATTTCATCAAGAAATACATTTTGCATTGTTTTCTTTTGTTCATAATGCCTTCTTACTTCTCATACTTATGTGAAATAACATTAACACTTGGATCTTGCTTCTAATCTCCTTCACCTCCACTGTGAATTTTTTTACTTCATTCAATTCTATGTATATGGAAATGTTTGTAAACATAAGATAATAGCATAAATTCTTCTTGGACTATGATATTCATGAGAAGAGGATAATACATCACGTTGGAAACCTTCATAACTTAAATGAACCATAACAAAAAAACAATCACAATTAGTTAACAAGGAAAATAATGGCTCTTGTGAATAAAATAGGATTAAAATGATGAAAACAAAATCGATGAACAAGAGAAGCACAAGATTGCTTGCCCCTAGAAACCTCTACAACCCCTTACTAATGAACAATGATGCATTGAATTTTTTTTTTCACTCATCATGTGAGAAGCATTACTAAATTCATCAATTAAAATTTTCTTGTCAATTAGCATTATTTTTAACAAATTCTTGTCAACAAGCTAGTAACCAAGGCACCCATGGAATGTAAGTCATATTACAATTTATGTTGGGGTAAACAAGTATGTTGAAAGGGATTGCAAACTTAGTTTTGATTTGTAAGTATTGAACAATGGTTCTATAGTCTTCAACTGGCCTATTTAACAAACTATCATATGTTAAATGAAATTCCTATCAATTTTCAATAAAGGTAGCAAACATCAATTAGCAACCAAGTATGTTTTGAAACTAGTTGACTTGTATGTAAATGAGTATGAGTATATAATTCCACACTCAAAATGTGCCCAACTATCTCCTAGTGCTATGTATCAACTTTAGAAAACTCGTTTTCTTGTATAACTCAATAAGTGAAGTCAACAATTAAAAATAAACTTGTAAATCACCATGTAAAACAACATTAGATTATATTAATCATTAAAGAGCATATACGAGCACAAGAAATATATATATAAGATATATGGGAAATTTCTTGGACCATGTACTTGTGTAGGAAGAGTAAACACTACATAAACAACCTAGAAGGGCAAACATATCTCATAGCTAGTTGATATGTTTCTATCCAATTCAATTTTTCCCTAATTGCATTTCTAAGCTTATGTGGCTCGATGGGGCTTCCCTTGAGGTAAAATGTATTGGATACCTTCTTGACTATTTGTTATAGTTACCTGGTGCTATGTTTTTCCTTAGCTATATTTTTTATTTTACCTGTAGCACAATGGAACTTTCACTAGGAAAAAAAAATGGGTTCTTATGTTGCTTCTTAGTTGTAGTTTCCCTAGTGTTTTACTTTTGTTGTAGTTGTTTTTTGTTTGAAAGAGCCTATTGGGGCTTCCTTAATGCAAAATGCATAAATTTCCTCCTTTCCACGCTATTTTGTTTAACAATAGTTTGTAGATAATTATATTAATAAAAGAATAATGACAAATGTACATAGCATAGATGCAACTAAAAGAAGATTTGTATAGTGTTAAATAATTATTAAAATAGATAAAGAAACAACAATCTAAAGAAACACCTTACAATATAGAGTCTATAATATTTGACAATGATTCTACAAGTCTTGAAAAACATTGGAATTAATGAGGGTCAATTTTGGTACTAGTTGCATCGACTGCTTCTTGTTCAATCTCAAGTGCCTTCAAATTTTTGTAGAAATTTTAATACAATTGTGTATTGCCTGGATTCTCCTGATATAACAATTATATGCCACTGTTAAATACATAATCATTCTACTAAAATCTTTGCGGAAATTTAATCGCCAATTACAAACACATGAAGAAAGATCAATCACACATAACATAAATGTTTTTACTGGGAAAGCATAAAGCTAAAAACCCCACTATCATATATTATGTATATATCATGGATAATGAAACAATATCATACAAAACTCTAATCCAAGAGCTCTCAGTACAATATACAATCGTCTCACACTATCATACAAAAATTGGCATATTCGTGCACTAATTTACTGCCTCCTGACAGCCCGCCTCCACTGTGCAATCCCTGCTGATCACAATCCTTGAATGAATTCGATCTTGCCTTGCCTTGACTGTGCAATCCTCGTTGGCATCTCCAATGTGTGTTTGGTTGCAAGTGTGCACCCACTAATGTCACAACTGATAGTCAAATTGTCCCTTTCACCTATCTCTCAGCTGTGTCTCCACTAGATCTAACATGCATATAGTTAACAGAAGTAAATGCATGTGAGATCACTCCATGTGAATTAATTTAATATTTAATTCACTGATCTCTCACTAGTGTATCTTTAGTTACAACGAGCACAACTGAGTTTAACTCACTTAACTGAGTTAAACTACTTTACAACTCACATAACTACACATCCAACTCTGTTATAGCTTTGTATCACTCAGTTACAACGAATTCGACTTGCATGTCCCACCAACCAACCTTAGAACTCATAATTCCTTCAGTCAATTGGTTTCCCACATCAGTTAACTGAAATCAAGTGCTTCAAGAGAATAGATTATTATTTTTGTCTAATTATTATTAAGAGATAATAATAATCGACATAAATTCTATTATTAGACATGTGATCTACGAACAGGCTTCGCACATGCATTCCAAAAATAGAACCCCATCCATATATAGAATTTGCTCAACCATCTATAAATAGACTCCCGCTATAAATAGAATTTCTTACCATTCTAAAAATAGACATACACCTAAAAATAGCCTACGGGCCCCACCTAGTGTAGGTGCTTAATTTTCACTAGGATCATCATCTTGTTGGATCTCAACAATTATAGTCTAGAAACCAAATAACTAAATGATTAGTTTTCCCAATGCCATAATTTGTTGAAAAGGTAGGATTTCAAAACCCGAACTAGAACCTAGGAGAGAGACTTTGAAATTTTCCTCGTTGCACCACACATTCACTTTCTACTACCTTTAGGATTTTTCATTTTTGTATGAGAAAACCTATGGTCACTTCCAAATGTATCGAGGAATTATAGTCCTTAATGTGAATTTTTCAAGCCAAACCCTTGATTTCGTTAAAATTGGTTTCAATCAACCCTTCTTGCCATTAAAGCATTATGTGAAGTTCTAAAGTTCCTGACTTTCCATTGTAAATATGAAGAGTAGTAAACCACCAATTGAAAGAGATACACATGGAGGTTGAGAGAGAACTTGCTTGACAAAAGGAGGGGGGCACTAAACTAGGAAGAAGCATGAATCATCAAATAAAAAGAGAAAAAATACCAATCTACATGGACTCCAACCAATTAATCAAGCATGCTTCCTTTCCCTAGCAAATCTCAAACAAAAATGGTTTCCCAAAATCATGATTACATCATAGATGCCCACATTTTCAATCCACCTTAAAAATGACGAATCCCTAAAATCCATTACATGGGGATTAATCCCACTGGTATCTCATGGGACTTAGGTGAATGTTGTATAATGAGAGGTGAAGCATGTCGCATGTGTGCAATAAAGGAGGTATCATATCATTCCAATGGAAGTTTCACCCTGTGCACCAACCAAGTTCCCTAAGAGTAAATGATTCATTTATTTAGCAAAACTAGGGTATATTTTAATGATACACCTTGGTATTGATGATGATAACACACATTTTTCTTGTGTACTTTTCTTTGCGAATGAATCCACCTTAACATTGTTCCCCTTTAGTGCATGATATAATTTAACAATAGGAAAGGAATGCAAGATGTGCTTGAGTCTATCAAGGATTAAGCCTAGGGTTTAGTTGAGAGATCTAGCCACTATCATATGTTTGACGATATTCATAGAGTCCCCTACTATAGTTAACTTCTATATGCTAAGAGTGCTTGCTAGTTTATTCTTTGTAGAAGGGTGTAATCATTGACATGGTTATTAGAAGTGGTTCTTGGACTCCAAGGATAAATATAATCCAATGTTCCTTTGGGGTTAGTGAAAACCCCACTCACACTTGCTACACCAATCCTCGACACACTATTGCACTAACCACATTGTTGTGTTTTCTCTTCTAGTGAATTTTACACTTATTGTAGGGTTTGGTGAGGCCCTTAAAAGAAAAATGCATTATTATATGCTTTTCTTCATCATTTCCCTTGCTAATGTAACCCCTAATGCATTTTTTGCTTACTACAATATTTGACGAGGCTTCTAAACGTAAGACACATCATTGGATGCCTTTCCCTATTGTTTAAATCTTCATTGAGTGTGTTTTGGCCTTGGGAAGCAAACCACATTTCTGCTTGTTTCAAATCATAGACATAGTTACTATGAAAATTTCTGAATCTAAGTTACAAAAATCCTACTGCAAAAATCTGATTTACATTACCTACTTGTTTTCATTAATTCAACAAGTTATTTTCTGAATGTTTCAGGAAAATATTAATGTAATTACGTTGCAACCTACACAACTATATAGATCAAGTACTACAAAATAAATGAGACAATCACACAAAGGACACACTTATTTTTGGACTAACGCCCCTGGAAAAACCCAATGCGGGAAAACTGACGCAATAGATATGAGGGTTTTATTATTAAGAATATTTTTGAATACAATCTAGAGTGCCAAATTCGACCCACCCAATAGAGAAAATCCCTGCAGAAGTACCACTTTCCGGAGACATATATATTGGCTGATCCAATAGCTGAATGAAGAAACCTCACATGTGACTACGTTGTCCCTAGTGTTGCACAGTGATGGTTGCAGCAAGATCTATGTTGATACTGCGTCACCTCTTCCAGGATTTGTGTCACCCTCCTCATGAGCCTTCTTGGCTCAAAAATTGATCTGCTGAATTTATGCCCAATCTGCCTCACAGAAACCCTAGTGTGGCCTCTTCATTGAATGTGTCACCCTTTTGGCTCTACGTCACCCTTGTGGCCCTGCATCACCCTCTCTAGTGTTGCGATGTCTCTCCTGGTGTTGCTCTACCTCTCTGTAATTGTATTCTCAGCCTTGGATTGAAGTCCCACTGCCAAACTGCCCCTCTCTGCACTGCAAGCTCACTCCGAAATTCTCAGCAAACCACGCCCCAAAATTTTGACTTTGCTCAAGTGCTGCTCTCTATGTGTATTCTACAACTGACCCTCAAGCATTCCTTTATAATTTTCCTGTTGATGAATGAACGACCGTGATCTAATATCTAATCGAAAACTAAGATTAGAAAATACTTGATCTTTGTCACTTAGAACATTCTCACCCATATTTAAATTAATTCACTTTAATTATTTAAATTCCCTAAGTTTTAACTTAGGCTCCATTTAAAATAATTAATTATTTGAATAACTTAAGCTCCGGGAGGAATTTCTCTAAACGATTTATGGGTCTTGGAGATCTCGTGTGTTCTAGTGTGTCCACAAAATTTCGGAGCTAGAGCACATCTGATGCTACCCAAAAATAAACACTCCCTCTTAGTGAGGAATGTACTCTAGCAATACTTCACACCAGAAGCATCACCCTGATCCATGACATCGACCCTATGCACTGCTTGATGCTTGGTTGTTTCCCCTCATCAATTGCATTGCTACTATCTGTATTGTTGCCCATGTCACTACCACTGACACTGCTACATCTGTACTGCAGCTCCATCTCAAATGTTGTAACATGCTACCCATAGCACTGCCACTACGAATTGTTGCACTGCAACTCAGTTGCTGAGAGTTAAGCAACTGAAAAACCTCACAAACACTGACATATTGGTCAGTCTGGACGCACCTCGATGCTGGAACTACCTCTACTGCTAATCTGCGCTGACCCTTTGATGATGATGCTACTTCTATGCATTGCGTAAGCATTGCTATGCACTGCGCTGCACCTCCATGCACTACGTTGTTGCTTCTACGCTGTTGCTGCCTCTACTCTATGTTTATTCAGACTTCGACACTCTAGCTTTGCCACTATCACTCCATCATCTCTCGCACCAACTGACACCTGTCATTCTGCTACTGTCATTAAGGGCTCCCGTAGTCGTATGTGATCCAAGAGATTGGGCACCTCAAGGATCTTTCCCCTTCCTCTCATACTCCTCCACCTGGGTTTGGAGACCATTTCAAGCCTAGTCCCTAGTTGGGGCCCTTCCTCTCTGTGCAAGTTGTACTATATAACTTGCACTTCCTCCGGTAACTGCTTCCGGCAACTGGAATTCGAAATGCTGCCCAGATCCCTGTCGAGCTACAAATATATGGAAACTCAAAACTGGAGAAGGAAATGATCTCACCAAAATGTCAAATGCCTCCTCTCTCCTCTGGGAAACTGCTGACTAACTCTATGAACTCCCTGCCGAAGTAAGTGGATCCGCTCTCGGCTACTGCTACTTTGCAGTGAGAAAACGAATTCCTTGGCTCATAATTCTCTGAGGAAGACATTCCCTCTGTGTCATGCAACCCACTGGTTGCCATCCCTGCCAAACAACTAAATGTCGAACAAGTTCCTTTCTCCCTCTTTTGCTTTTGCCCCAAAAAAACTTGGATTTGGATTTCTTTGGCACTAGAAATCCTCTAAGGAACAAGCTCCCTCTGAATCTTGATTTCCTTCATGGAAATCCTTCTGCCAACAAATTTCACAACACTCCTCTCTGATCTCTCTTTGCTATTGCTCAACGCTAGATCTAGATGTCTTGGCAAGAAATATTCTGAGGAATTGATTCCCTCTACTTTTCCACTGCCCCACTAGACACTGTTCTGCACCAACATAAACAATGCCCCACCAGCAACTCCAGAAGAAAATCGAGCTGCACCTCTAGCCACGGCAACCGAAAATATCTTGGCTTATAAAACTTTGTGCTAGCCCAACAATTGTTGCGCTGCCTCCTGCAGCTACAACGTCACCCTCGCTGGCTAATGCATGCTCTACGTGGGCCTCTTTGGTGATTGTGTCACCCTTCCTCTTCCTCTTTCTGGTTCAGTGCTGTCACTCGGGACAACTGCCTTCCTACAAAAAAATTTTCTTTGTCCTTTCACTGATGGCTTCAACTCTGCTTGATCTGCAACAACTCTCATACCATGTGAAAATTTCTGAATCTAAGTTACAAAAATCCTACTGCAGAAATCTGATTTACATTACCTACTTGTTTTCATTAATTTAACAAGTTATTTTTTGAATGCTTTAGGAAAATATTAATGTAAATACACTGCAACCTACACAAATATACAGATCAAGTATTGCAAAATAAACGAGACAACCACACAAAGGATACACTTATTTTTGGACTAATGTCCCCAGAAAAACCCAATGCGGGAAAACCGGTGCAACATATATGAGGGTTTTATTATTAAACAGGTTTCTGAATACAATCTAGGGTGCCAAATCCGGCTCACCCAATAGAGAAAATCCTGGCAAAAGTACCACTATCCGGAGATAGATATATTGGTTGATCCAACAGCTAAATGAAGAAACCCCAGAGGTGACTGCGTTGTCCCCAGTGCTGTGCAGCGATGGTTGTAGCAAGCTCTGCACTAAGACTGTGTCACCTCCTCCAGGAGTTGAGTCACCCTCCTCGTGAGCCTTCTCGACTCAGAAATCAATCTGCTGATTTCTGCCCGATCTGACCCACAGAAACCCCAACACAACCTCTTTAGTGACTGCATCACCCTTCTGGCTCTGCGTCACCCTTATGGGCCTATGTCACCCTCTTTGGTGCTGCGCTATCTCTCCTAATGTTGCTCTGCCTCTCTGCAATTGTATTCTTGGCCTTGACTGAAGTCCCATTGCCGAAATGCCCCTATCTGCACTACAAGTTTACTCTGAAATTATCAGCAAACCACGCCCCAGAATTTCGACTTTGCTCAAGTGCTACTCTCCGTGTGTATTATCTCACTGACCCTCAAGCCTTCCTTTATACTTTTCCTATTGATGAATCAATGACCATGATATAATATCTAATCGATGTCTAAGATTAGAAAAGACTTGATCTTCGTCACTTAGAACATTCTCACCCATATTTAAATTAATTCACTTTAATTATTTAAATTCCCTAAGTTTTAACTTAGGCTCCATTTAAAATAATTAATTATTTGAATAACTTAAGCTTTGGGTGGAATTTCTCCAAACGATTTTTGGGTCTTGGAGATCTCATGTGTTCTAGCCTCTCCACAAAATTTCGGAGCTAGAGCATATCCGATGCTACCCAACAATGAACATTTACACATTGAGAGTGTTTTGGCTTTGGGAGGAACAACACATTACTACTTAACTTTGCAAGTTTTTGTAACTTTTCATTAAATGGATTTTGACCTTGGAAAGAAAAACACATCACTTGCTTCCCTAGTGTTTTACTACAAAATTACTAAGTGTCTTTGTGCCTTGTAAAACTCTTTTTTTTTTGTCCAGTGAAAAATATTCATTGAATGTTGCACCATCAACGGGGAAGCTTTATATCATTGCATTGCTTCCTAGACTATCCTTCATAAAGATGCAAAGTTTAGACATGGATTTTCAGGCTTTATTGGATCAATGACACTCATGTATGATCTCTTTAGTGTCAAACCATGATTTGCAATTCAAAGATTGACTTCCAAGATGCTTTCCCTTTACAGATGTTTATTTAGAGCTTGTGCCAATGCCACAACAATAATACATTCCTGATTTCTTTGCCTGCACTAGAAGGATGTAACAAGATCCTTTGTTCTCTTATTTGCTTTACATAACTGCATGCTTTGTTATGAAAACCAACACTATGTTCAACAAGAAAAATCATTAATGGTTGAAACAATTTTTTTGTCACGTCCTTCTAAAACTTTAATTTCCTTATTTATTAACTTACCCCATGCTCATCATTGTCCTTTATCATTTGCATTAGCTAAGCACATTTCATAGTAGTAGTCATCTTAGTGCCTTGATTGCTTAAGCATGGATTCATGGTATCTCACAAGCATTTATTGATTTAATTTGAAGATAGGCATATTTAAGCAACATCAATGACTGCTTTTAAAACTAGTGGGTTGATTGATATTTATGTATAAGAGTTGATTTAAAACCTCTACTTACAATGCAATGATTTCGATATGCCATGACTGATCTATGCATTTGAGGCATAATTATGTATACTCTTAATGTTTCATATAGACAAATCACTCACAATTTATCATCAAATATTGATTGATCATCATTGAACAAGTAAAGGGAAACACTGCAATTAAGCTATCAAATAATTAACAAAGGCATATAATAAGATATTCATGAATAAAAGGGCTTTCATACCATTGTTTAGGTCAATGCATAAAGTGATAAAACAAAACTCATCAATTTAAGGCTAGCCATTCAATTAAACATAAGGAAGTGGGGATTGACATCGAGCAATCAAGGGATTATAAGCATTTGAGCATGATTCAAGCAACATAGTTAGTAAGATGATATATGAAATTTGGCCCTAAGTGCTTCAATCATAATGTTGGCAATTATGATTGGTGAAAAAATAAATAGAGTGTCCCTAGGGTTTGGGGTTTATTGAGGGCATCAACATAGTGTTTATATAATACAACAGCCTCAAGGACTCCCTTTTCCACATCAAACTTATAGGTATTGATGGCAATGAAATGTCTCCTTTTGTTGAGTGCATTAGCTACCCAGTCTCTTTACTTTTAATGTGTTGTACGTGAAGATCATCCTTGTTGAGAAATTCCAACCATTTTTTATTAAGTAATATTCATATGTGGTTGTCTACACAAAAATCTCATGTTGTTATGATATATTCTTAAATTGAACCTTCCTACTGAGTAAGGTGATACCTTTACAACCTCAATGCATGAATGGCACCATTTCAAGCTCTAATTAATACATTTAAGAGTTTATTTCATATTGCTTCTGCTTCCTTAGTGCATAACTTAATACCACTTGTTATTAATTAAGAATTCCTCCACTACCCTCTTGTCATGCATCAATACACATACTCAAATCTTAGTTTGGATTTGTGATATCTAATATTAATGAATTGATAATAAGCTTCTTCAAAAGTTGGATACTCTCTTCACATCGTGATGTCCACTCAAACTCCTTAGCCTTTCTCTATAGCGATTTAAAATGATAAACAATTTGAGAGAAACCTTCAATGAATTTCTAGCAGTATCTTGCCAAACTCACGATCTACCTTTTCTCCAAAACATTACTTGGCGTAGGCCATTCCTTCAATGACTTTCCCATGGTATTCATTTTTTGTTTGAAGTAAAATTTTGGTGTCTAACTTACACCTCCCAATTGGGATTTTCAGTGAGTTGTATCACAATTTTGGTTGTGAGTACAAACTTGCTAGCCTTTATTTGAGAAGGGGATTACTCTTAAAAGCCTATTTAGTCTCCCCACTTCTAATTCTTATAACAACATTTCAATAATAAAAATGCTATTCTTATCTTTCCATCTTAATCCCCATTTTAAAAAAATCTTGGGAGCCTTCTTTCAAAAAGGAGGCTGCTCTTAAAATCCCATTCAATCTTACCACTTCTCTGAAAAAAGTTTCCTCTCACATCATATCTTGGACTAAACCATACAAAATATGGAGTTTGATTCACTCTATTTCATAAACATGGTTTAATTTGTAGACTTCCCAAATCCATGTTAGAAGCAATATACAATTGCTCAACTCTTTACTTTAAACTTTCTATAAACAACATTATTAATTCTTTTTAATGTTGATTTCTTCTCCCTTTTACTTTCATTCCATTCCATGAGATATCTAAAACTCATTCATTTCCAAAATAAAATGGTTTCTTTTTTATTTATATTTACAAATAAATTTAATTAACATAAATTATATAAACATTAATTAACATTTTCTATATAAACATTATATAAGGATTATTTTGTTTATATAAACATTTTATAAGGATTATTTTTTTTTCAATTAATTTACGAGTTAAAAGTACTCATCACCCTTTTGGCACTTCACTACCAATACAAGTATAGAGCCACTCAACCTCATTTGTTTGGTTAGTTAATAATTTGCTTTTAATTGATTCTACTATAACAATACACTCAACGCCAAATCTATATGTTAGAGTCTTTCTTTAATCAAATTTGTTTTACATTAAGTTCAAAATAAAAAGTTCGGTTCCGTATGAGATAATGTTGAGTGAAACAAGGGCAGCTCCCATCGAAGCAATTGCTATGATGCGTTTTATAAGATACCTAAAGAGAATGGAGCAAATGGGAGGAGATAGATGGCCGAAAGTTATCTTCAATGAAGGTATGAGTGAAATAAATAAATCATGGATGAGACAAAACAACAAATGGATGCAAAAATGAAATATTTACTAGAATGTTTGTCCCACAAATAGCAAGGTGTTAAAGAATTTTGTGCTGGAGAAGTGCAGTAAGGGTATATGGAGAAAAGAGTTGGGTAGAAAGAAGAAGTATTATATTCAGGAATTCAACCTCACTTGTGATCTCCAACAAAAAGAATACATTGGAGCTAGCATTCCGTGGAGGGCAAAGGTTATTATTGCTCAATTAAGAACTAACTCACATCAACTTCGGTGTGAAACGGGATGGTGGAAGAGACCTAAAGAAGCCTGGGAAGAAAGGGTATGTACTTTTTAGTGGAATCAGAAAAACATTTCATTGTGGAATGTGACGTTTTCAGAGACATCAGGGACAGTTACTGTGGTATGTTAGCATCAATTCCATGGCATTGTCTTTTTAATGATGGAACTATAAGAAGATTGGGTCAGCTCATCATCTATTTGAGTAAGAAAAAAATTGAATTACAAAAGACAAAAAACAAGGAAGTTGGTGGTCCCATAAACTATTGTTAATCTCGTAGACATTAAAATATCATTCATTTAATCATCATTCATTCATTGACATTGACATTGTAGGTTTCTACAATTGGATGAACAAACTTTTTCATCTTTGTATATACATCTATGTGTTGGAAGTGTATAATGAAACAGTTTGTTTTTATTCTTCTGAAAAAATCTATGTGTTTGAAGTGGATTTTGACTCATGTTCGAAAATTTACTTGTGACCAAGAGCTTCTTACGTATTTTACAGTGACCCCTTTCCCTATAACAGTTACCGTAAACGCCATCTGATTTAAGCGATCAATTAGAGTTTTAAGAGCTGAAGTTGAATTGAACCAAAGAGGAGAAGACAGGACATGGCGAGCAGAGCAGGGAAATCGGCAACAACAGCTCTCCCCTTACTCATGCAAGCATTCCGCAACAGAGAATCGGGCCATTTTAAGCAACCACTGCCTTCTCTCAGGTTCCATTGCGTATCAACCATTTTCCATGCAACTATAACCCTCCTTTCGTGACAAAATTTCAACTATAACCCTCCTTTCGTGACAAAATTTCTAAATGCCATTGAATGATCAAATTGCAGACGGGCATTTTCTCTTTATGATCAGATCAATGTTTTATCTGGTGTACCAGAAGACCGGATTCGCATCGAGGGGTTAGCTCCATTTATCCTTCACCAAGCTCAATTTTTTTAATTTATAATGACCGTTTTGTAATCTGGCTAGAATTTGCCCTCTACGAGACTTGAACTCTTGTCCTCATGAAAACAATTCCTCTTTATGCTTTAGTTCGTACCGCGAGAATACAATTTCAAAAAGATCATTATGTTTTTTCTCGTGGTAAGTAACAGTTTTCCAAAGGACATCTTCAAGTGATAACATCAAATTACACTTGAACCAAGTTCAGTGGAAGAAACTTTGGATTGTCTTTGATACATTCTGTGCGTCTTCGGGTGCTGCTATTTATGATCATATATATGAATTTGGGTTATAGTTGTTGATGATACCCCTGATTGGCTCGCTCTGTCATGAAAGTAGGTTCATTGTGGGAGATTGTGAGATGCATGGGCATCCCTTTTGGGATTGTACTCTATATTAAATCGTTCAACAAATAATTTGATCGTAAAAGAGTTTCAATCTGTCTTAAACTCGGTTCCAAAATCTGTTTTCTAAATAGTTGACTGTTTTGAGAAGCCGAGCCTAAACTTGTTAACTCTGAACATCATACTTATTGTTGATCTATCCCATGATGTAACCATTTCTTCTTAATGTCTTCCAAGTATCTGGTTAACCTGGGTCGCACCACCAAGATTGTGTTCGAGATGATGACAAATTGAATTTCAAGGCAGCATGAGATGACATGATTCTAGACGTTTGATGTGGTGTCGACATGGCTATGTTGATGTCTATGTCACAAGGTTCGACGAACTTCAACCTTGAGGTTCGAATTTTGGCGAACCTCATCGAACCTCATAGCTAACCAAGTGCATTGATCAAAACTCATAATCTCATGTCACAACTAAAGCTTGTAATGTATCCTTGCAATTTCCATGAACGTGATAGCATTTTTTATGTTTATTGATGTTGATATCTTACTATTTTATCTTATTTTTCATTTTAAACTTAGTATATGTATATATATAGAAAATGTATATAGACGAACTTAATCTCATCAAAAAATTCGAACACGAACTGAACCTAATCAATGTCGAACCCGAACTCAAACCATGTGACATAGGTTGATGTTACAGTTCCTGTTATAGTTTATTGATCATATGTTGGCTTATTGTATAGAAGTTCCATCGTGGCATTGGCATTGATTACACATGATTATTGTTGTGATACAAGGTTCATTGGTTTCAATTGTAGCCCGAGTGTATCGTATTTTACTAGGAAGTGATGGGTAGTAACTAATATGGTTCATGATTTTCTTGATGTTGGTTATGGTAGCTTTTTGGCATCGTCCCTTGATCTGTGATAGATATGGTTCCTATGGTTCTAGTTTGGCAATGAAACTATATGATATCGGAGACTTGTGAGATTACAGATTCTAATTGATTTAATTGGACCAGTTCAAATTCGTGGTGACTTAAATTGTCGCGGGGTGATTTCACATTAAAAGCATTGATTTTCAGACATATACTGAGGTTGCTTCACCTAAATTATTTCCCATTGCACAAAATTTCGCTCATAATTTGATGATCTGCTTTTAGTACAACTTTCATAGTGCTATTTTCTTGGTTGGATTGGCTATTATATTGGGTTTAGTCCTGGTATATTTGCGATGCTTGATGGCGTAAGGAATATGGTGTTGGCACTGCACTCCTTGCTGGTTAGATTAGTACCAATGGTAATGACTGGTTTCACTTCTTGAAGGACTTGAAATAGTTACATTTCTTTGATCATATGTTTATTAATTGGTTGATGTAATTTGGATGAACATATGTTATTATAATAAGTTGTGTATCCTGGTAACTTTTCAAGGTTGACATGGTTTATGGTGAGTGGGAAGTATTTAGTGGACTTTGGGGGATTGGCTATGTACTACAATCAATGGTGCTGACCCATCTGGTTTGATGAGCCATCGTCATAAGCCCATTTATGCAACAATCATATGGTATACCTTTATTGACATCCCATATCCTATGATTTGGCCAATTTCCTTGGGATTTGTTGAGTTGTAGTTTGAAGGTTGCGTGAGCCATGTCACAAACCCCAGAGCTTGTGTATTTCCCTTTTGTTAATACATCAGACCCATGCATTTAATATAGCACGCTGGAAATGGGTTGATTGATGTTCATAGCATTCCTCACTATCCAATATGATCCAATGGTTGTGGTTGGTCTAAGAATTTTCAAGTGGAATTGAGTCTAGGGTTTTGTCTTGTTTGCTTCCTCCTATAGTGAATTGCTGCTCCTTTGGTAAGTGAAGTTTGGTGTGGTTGATTTGTTGGCTATGGTGATGGTTTGGATATTTGTTAGCCAATTCGTTGAGGGAATTGCTCGGGAGTCGTATGTATGCTTTCCCTCTGGTGAATGGTAGAAACATTTAGCTCACCTTCTTGGATCTTTCTAGTATTTGGACTCCATTTAGTGATTTCAGAGGTGGATTTTAATATTTCTTCTTCTTTGTTTCTATTTGATTAAATAAAAGAATTAAACTACATTTGTATGGTCTCTTTGTGTATTGGCTGGAATTTTGGGTTTATTTCTAGTTTAAAGCCATCTTGCTACAAATTGAATTGGTGTTGATGAAGAAAACCTTGAGTCTTCCTTAGCCACTCCATTTATGAATCGTTTCTTCTGCTTGTTAGTCTTCTTGGTTCAAGGGCTTGCTCACAGAACACAATTCACTTTGCATCCTTTGAGCCTATTGCCTCAAAATCGAGTAGGTCTTAGGGGAACTCACAAGGCAAGCAGTAGACCAAGGGACAACAAGATGAGGTGTGGCCCATTGTCACCACAAGCACTACCTCCAACTCTTTTGTGGATTTTCACCACTAGGTAGGCTTCCCTTTAGTAGGTCACCTAAATGGTCTATCAAATACAAGGGTAAGGTAACAAAGATAGGCTAAAGAGGGCTCCTCTTCTTAAGGACAAGATCAACTAGCATAATAAGGCAATTCACACCCTCCAAATGGCCTAAATAGGGCACTACGTGACCTAGGGATAATGCCTTGACCTTGGGTGATGGAGTTTAGGGGATGGTTAAAGATGACTAAACTTGGGAAAAAGAGTAAGGGAACATGAAACCCTATGTTTCAAACCCCAATTATCACTTTTGTGAGGGAGAAAAATCAATCGGGAGAGGTAGTTGAAAGGTTCACCCATGGGATTGTCATTCACATTCTATAGGTGGGTAATGCATGCAATACTATCGTCAAGAGTCCATAGAATAATTTGGACCATAAATTTGTAGATAGAAACCCTATTTAATCAACCATTCCATACAAGAGCCACAAAATACAAAGATTTATCAAATACAAGGTACACTTACAAAGGAGAATGCATGAACAAGTCTTTATTGCTTCAAAATGACATCTCCAAAGCCAAAGAATATCTCCATTAGCAAAAATCCACCATAGAATACATCTCCACAGGATACAGGTCACAATTTAGCTAGGTTGAATTGTCTAAGAGGGTTGAAATAGTCACAAGTGATAATGATAAATGAGATTAACCTATCCTCTACTTATATGAGGATTAGGCCACCTAATTTTAGTTTACAAAGCCCCTAAAACAAATTTTATTGCTAACTGACCTTGGGTTACAAGCCAACTCATTAGCTAACATCAAATTATTCCAAATTTTCCCATGCCTGTGAGCCGTAGCTTATAAAATGTTGACGCCATCCATCATATATGCTCCAAATGCCATGTCCAAGGGTTATGAGGTGTCAATGAAGGTGTAGATGCATGGAAAGTCCAAGATTTGAGGGTTGGCTCTCAAATTTACCTCAATATTTCTTGTGGGGTCCCAAGATCCAATTGGGGTGCCATAAAGTGGTCTCCATGGGTGTCCAACTGCTAAATGAAGCCTTTTTCTCTCCAACCATCAACGTTAGGGCTTCCTCTCGTGCAACAAGTCCAACCTAGTCTCTCAATGAGAGACCATCCTCCTCTGGGCTCTGAATCAACTCCATTCCATTAGGTTGTGTTAAGGCCATCCTAGGGGCATATTAGGTCCAGTGGTGTCATCATGAAGAATCCTCAAAACTAGGTTAAAGTAGACCAACGTCCTAGGTCTTGGAGGTGCTCTAGGACATGTCTCAGCTGCTAGTGTTGCCAGGAGGCCCTAATCTCTCAATGCTGCACTTGATTTGGCCAATGTACTCCTTTGAAGGCATGGGTACCTAAGGCCTGGGTTGTTGAACCACTTGACAAGAACAACCTGGGTTCTAGTGAAAGCAACCATCCATTAGAGACTATGATCAATAATGCATCCAAGTGAACCAAATTTGAATGTTAAGGGCAATTTAATACTTCAAACAAGGATCCCTTTCCAAAATCAAAACCAAGATTTTGCAAAAGTGTTTTCTCCCCAAGTAGGGGTGGCTAATGGTTAACCCTATTAGGTGCTTCCAGCCCCTAAGGGGAAGTAATAGTTCCCTGATCCACCCTTCAATTGATAGGTGTTAGTGAATAATTATGTGGCAATGGAGG